>JABWTJ010000375.1:1203298-1443558 GCA_016801875.1 Solanum sitiens | reverse complement strand
GAAGATGCAAAGACATTTAATTTTATAGTTCAAGGGGCATAATATTTATTATGTGATTAGAGATACGATAATTTGAAGTTGATCAAAAATAGAAAAACTTATGTGTCACTTCACGAATGACTTCACGGTCCGTGTGAAGCTTTATAGACCATCCAAGTGTCTCTGAACCTTCATGGTTGTTGGGCTTAACATCAGGAGCGAGATGATGAGTGGTGGTCCCCTTCTGGCTTGTGAAACTCTTCCTAAAAGGGCTATCAACATCTACCCTTCACCATGGATCGTTGTACAGTCTGTGACACCATGTACGAACCGTACAACCTTCTATACTCAACTGAAGCATTTTCCCTTTTACATTCCAAATTTCAATTTCCAAGGTGTTACAATATCTCTTCCTTGGGAAAATTCGACCTCGAATGAGATAAGACTAAATAAAAAAGGTGTGAGAAAGTGTCTAACAACCAACACAAAGTACAAAATATTCACATAGCATAAAATCAAAATATCAACTTAAAAAATTCTGTACAAATAGTTAATACCTTCGTCTGGAATTGATTTAGAGGAAAATCGGTGACACTCTTTTTTCCTAATATCTTCCTTGTACTCACAAGTAGCTTCCTCAACTAATTGGTTCCTCCACAAGACTTTAACTAATGCAACCTTTCTCAACCTGTAAACCTGACTGTCACGCCTCGAGACTACCCCATAGACACGGACATGGGACCTAGGACCACAAGTCATCACAAGCTAACCTTGCTGGCATGATTATGGGCATATTAAAGATAATAAACTGATGTGAAAGCTAAATCATAATTAAAATGAAAAGATGGGGAATACCCATATATTATAACCAGGATATTTGAAACTAATGAGTTTAATACAAAGAAAATATTAACTCAATACTAAGCTGAAACTAACTATGTCTAAAAATATCATCTAACCACTGATTCTGCTGAACTGGACATCGAGAATCGATCTAAGCGTGATTTGGATGCTGAGAACATGAACCTACATCACAAGAAGATATAGAGCACCTATGCTTTAGTACTTGAAATGTACTGAGCATGTAGGATAGCTTAAAGCTAAAATAAAACATAAATGAAAAAGCACAAAAGCAAGTATAATATTTTGAACATGATATACTGACTTTTGAGATAACTGGATGCAATGACAAACTTTATGACATGCTCAGACTGAATACTAAATGAACAGTAAATATGGTCAATCCAATAGAGTCTGACTGAAATGTTGGAGCTACTAATAACCGATAATAAAACCACATGAGATAAATGTGGAGTCTGATGTATACGCCCCATCGAAAGGACCCAATATACACTGCCAGAGGAATAAATGCATGTTGGCGTGAACACTAAACTGATGCCCATATAGGGGACTTACAACCTACTTGGCTAGTAGTTCTGGGATTATTGGTTACGCTGAACCCTAGTCCAACTTGGTATTATGCTACTCACAATGAATTTAGTGGTTAACTGATTATGGCTAACTTTCTGTAAATACTGGATAGCTCTAAATTGAACATGCAAACTGAGAATGCAATAATTAATCTCATAATGATGTATCAATAACTGAGGCATGTATAACTGAATAACTAAAATATCTGACCTAGCATGTGTAATTGAAGAACTAAAGAAATACATAGCTAGAGTTCTGAAATTCATGCAATAAACTGCATAAGAATATGGTAATCTTATTTGGAACACATAACTAACTAATTCATGATAATCTACTGAAGTTCTAGAAACCCTAGGTCTAATAATGATAAAGGAATCAAGAATCTGACTGATATCCAGGGACCCAATGGGTGAAAGGAACCCACTAGTGAAAGCTCACATACCTGGTGATGAAATCTATGGAGAAATCCGTAGATTTCGCGGCTGGAACTAATGGGACCTTGTTCTGTTCTTGAACTAGGGTTCTTGACCTTTTTCTCTTTTCTTGCTTTTAATTTTCTAAGTTTTAATTAGTTATTTGACTTAGGTAAGTTTTAGTTACGTTTCTAGGCTTAAAATTACTAAAATCTCATAATTTAGGGTTTAAAAGACGTATCTTAGGGGTTAAATGAACTAGGAAAAGACTAAAAGACCCCTGAAATAATTACTATCGGAGCAATCGACAATGTGGACTAATGGTCCATCGTTTGAGTCTGGTCAACAGGCCTTCACTAAAATGTGCATAAGTTGTTATTCGGAGGTCGTATTTTAGCAAACTCAGTGGCCTTGGAAAGATAATTCAATTATATATCATTCGTGAACGCCTGTCGTGGTGTGGGTGTGCGTGCGCGAGTTCTTCATAATTTTATCTAGTATTTATAAAGTAGTATAGTATTCATAATTCCCAATCCTGAATCTTGATGTTGTTGTTCCGTCAAGCCTTTTGAAAAGCTTTTCATCAGTAATCATAAGGTTTGTACAACCACTATCAATAAGCCAACTGTCACTTCAAATCTAGATGCAAAACATGATGCAACAAATAGTTGTTCTTCCTCATGTTGATTTGCAACTTGAGCTTCTCCTTGTTGCAGCTGTCCTTTATCCTTGCAGATAATCTCAGCATGCCTATGTTTTTGACATTTTCGGCATCTCATATCTGGTATTCTCCAACATTTGAAGTGAGGATGATTCTTCCTTCCACAATATTCATATGGAGGGAATTTTTTTCCTAAGTTGCTGCCTGAGTGGTAGCTACTTCCATTACCAGTGGAAATCTGACTATTTTCAGCATAATATTCTTCCCTTTGATTTTCTTGTATTTGTTTCCAGGATAGTTTTGCAATCTGGCCTGAAGTGCACCTTTCTGTCGCATTAAACTTATTTTCTCATGTGCCTACAATACATTTAGTAATTCTACCAAAGTAATCTTTGTCAGATCCTTAGTATTTTCTAAGGAAGCAATAGTTTGTTCAAACTTCTCAGGTAATGTAACAAGAAGCTTCTCAATAACTCTTCTATCCGGAAGCTTATTACCTAACATTCTTACCTTGATCACAATGTTAAGAAGTCTATCTGAGTATTCTTTGACCGTTTTAGAATATTTCATTCTTTATATCTCAAATTCTCGAATGATATTCATAACTTTCATACCTTTGATTCTCTTATCTCCTTGTTATTCTTCTTTAAGAAAAGCCCGGATTGCATTTGCCGATTTGAGCGTCATGATTCTTGAAAAATTGTAGGTGAAAGTGCAGCATATAAGCAAGATTTCGCCTTGGATTTTCTAGTGTTCCTTTCCTTGTAAAGCTTGGTCTGAGTCATTATTGGATTGCTTGGTAAAACAGGAACTTCGTAATCTTCCTATGCTGCTTCCCAGAGATTACATGCCTCCATGTTTGCATCTTGATAGCCTATACCTCATAGTTTTGTCCATCAAACATTGGTGGAGAAATAGCGTAATAACCATAAGAGTGTTCTAAATCCATGTGTTCTGATGGCTATTCAAGGCAACAGGTACGTACTTTGTTGATGGTTCACTCACACTACACTCACAAGTCACTCACAAGTCCTTTTAGAACAGGGCTCTGATACCAATTTGTTTGTGTTAATGGCTAAAGAAAAACATACGACAGAAGAAGAAAAAGATATATTTCATTAAGCTGAAAGAAGAAGCATTTAAATAAAAGGAACTCCTAACAATCTACAGTAAATAAAATGCAGTAGCTGAAAAACAGAATCTTCCTATTAACTAAGCACTAAGTCTACCAACAACTCTACATGCCTAAAGACTAGGGAACTCACAACTGAAAGACTAAAACACAAAATATCTATCTTTTAAAAACAAAAAACACATCAACTGCCATGTCATTATGCCAACTCGACATCAAGTAACAGCTCATGAGGCATATTTCAACAATTAAACTAGAAATATTTCTACCGATCATCTGGTAACGACAAAATTTCAGCCTTTTCTGTTCATTAGGCTTCAAATTAAGATCATGTAAATATGTGAACTATATTGGGTATTTTAATCTGTTGGCTTGTACTTTTGTGACCGGTGGAAAATTCAATTTATTAAGGCTTGCTTATAAAACCTCCATTTTTGAAGACTATTGTAAGTATAATCATTTTATGGTCTGATGCAGGTGCTCAGATCCTTTGGTTGGATCCCTCCAGCTATTATTATGTTAGTGGTACTTGGAACAGGTACAAATACTATTATCATGGCATTAGCACTCCCTTTGGCACAGTCTGCTCTTTCATTAGTGATGGATACCATCTGGGTATGGTCCGATGAAGGTCCACAATCCAATTACAGGAAAAAGAAAAGATATGCTAGAGCAGCGAGCAACCCTGGAACAAGAATGGGAAAAGGAGTAAATACACTAAACGACAAGGTTAGAGATTATCAGTCCTCAAATGGTGCACCAGATAGAAAAAAGCCAGGAAGCACTCTAAATTTTGGTGTTTTGGATTAACTAGACAATCATGGGATGGAAGGACAGTAGGAAAATCCCCTTAATCAGAGACTGGCTGAACCAAAACAATGCACTGATGGTAAATTGAGCAAGAAAATCGGAAGGAGAGGAACTCCATTCGTATTGAGACTGGTAATTGTTGTTTTCCCGTTCTTGAGATCCTGGACCAAGCTACAGTAAATTTGTAATGGATTTCGGGAGTTGAAGCCCTTTGTGGAGCCAAACACACTGTTGTTTGGCAGCAAGCAATCTTTTATTTGGTCCTTGTTGTTTTTCTCAAAGCTAGACTTGGGACCCAAATCATATAGTTGTACAGATTAAATATAGTTTAGATGAGCTTGTATTCATTCTTACTCTTTTCGAGATCACTCTTGTCCTAAAATAATGCCAGAAAAAAAGGTATCGCGATAGACCTTGATTGCTTTGTTTTACTTTTGTTTCAGAACGATTTGTCTCATTTCTTCTAGCACTCGGGAAATGATATGTATGGAGATATCTAAATAGTGTTAAGCAATACGTGAACTGAATTTTTATTTTGGATTGAAGTTAAATGGTGACAAATGTAACTTAGTGCTTAATTATGATAATTAGTCATTGCTATTCTGGTTAGAGACATGATAATTAAAGAGAGAGTTACACTTGAGTCATTCACAGACTTTGTCAAACTAATAACTCTCATATTATCATTTGTCACTGGAAATTGTCATATTTGTCTTTCAATATCATCAATTACTAGGTAAACAACCAATTCTTTGCGCGGTGGCAAATACCCTTAATTAGCTTACATATTATTGAATATATTATGCCATTTATAAAAATACAAAAGCACATTTCACTTAGTCGGGTGGATTAATATATATATATATATATATATACACATAATAGCATCAATTTTATTAAACCTGGAACATGAGAAGGTTAAAAAAAGTAAAAAAAAACATGTATAGAAAGTTGTACAACTATTAGTTTATCTTTTGACTATCTTTCTATGAAGAGTTACAGATAATTGTCAGTTAGTTTTTCCTCTGGTCTATTACATATCTTTATCTATCTACACAAAATAAATTTCATTGTCATTAGTAAAAATAAGTCATAAGAATTCATACTCGTCATAGTGCTAAAATTTAATTTAGTCTTTCTAGAAAGGCAAAGAGTAGCAGCATACTACATTTATTAAAATAATAAGGGATAATGCCTAAGTACCCCCCAGCCTATACCCAAAATCCCTGTGAAACACCTAACCTTTGATAAGGTCCTATTACCCCCCCCCCAACTTATCTTTTACTTAATTGTTTACCACTTTTTGATCTACGTGGCAATAAAAATCAGAAAGGTTGAAATCTTTGTTCAACACACATTGGGCCCCACTTTTTCAACTTTCTAAAAGTAAGCTATCAACTCAAAATTAACTTTTACACTTCCCAAAATTTCAAAAAGTTGTCCCTTTACGTTTTCAAAGTTAACTTTACCAAAAAAAAGAGAAAGTAATAGGGAAAGGTTAGTTTTTTGTTGAATTCAAAATTATCTTTAAAAAATTGAATTCAGAAATTTGATTTTCAAACCTATAGTTGATTTTCTATGTTGGATTTTGATACTTAGTGTTCATTTCAGTAGTGAATGTGTGGTTTGACTTCAGTCGTACATCTGTGGGTCGATTTCATTCTTCTATGTCATCAAGAATCGTGGTTGAGTTTAAAGGTTAGTTATTTCTTGATTTATTTTGTTTACTGTTATTGTTATGCTTAAATTTCGTAGGGTTTATGATATGTTTTTAAATATTGGTTTCAATTTTTGAGTGAAATGTAACTTCATGCTTATTTTTAGGGTTTATGTTATGGTACTGTTAGATATCAAATTTCGTATGTAACTTGTTATTCATATATTCATATTTTCACTTATGTTGTTATGGTATAATCAAAAGTATTTTTTTGAGTGTGGCTGTAATACCTTGTATTAAAATAAGGGCATATATGTCATTTAGCTTTAATAATAGTAATTAAAAAAGAGATCAATTTTTTTTTAAAAAAAAAGGCTAAAAGCCCTAACAGAAGCAGCAGATTTTCTGCAACCTCAGTGATAAAAGAAAATATAGGACTCTTCTGGTTCTACGGTGACCAAGGAAAAATAAATAAAAAAATTAAAGTCTCAGTTCTCAAACTAAAGAGAGAAGTGGAAGAAGAAGAAGAAGAAAGAGAAGAAGGTAAGTTTCTTAAGTTAGTTTAAAGGTTGAATTTTTATCTTCCATGACTATAAGATTGAAAATTGGAAAGTTGAGAAACATGGGTTTAGCAGAAATAGAGGAAATTTATTTCATTCTTATGAACCAAGTGAATATAGTTAATGATTTAAATAAGAAACTTTGGTATTGGGCTTATATGCAATAAAACTAATTAGGCTGTAAGTTTAGGTTGATCTTTTACAGTGAGAATTGACCAAGAAGAGACTATTTTGTGTGATTAAAGAACTAATTAAGTGATTGGGCAGATTTTAAATCAATCATGAAACCTCTAGGGCTGGGTTTTTGTTGATGTAGTATGAATTACCTAAACGAAGGAGTTAACACGAATTTTTTATGAATGTGTTTATAGTTTGACCAAAGGAATTCATACGGACCATTCGAGTGAAGAGCTTGGTGTTTCAACACAAGTACTGTGAGTAGTAATCTTACCACAATTGATATTTTATAATTTGCATGATTTTCACATTGTTTTATAAAGTAAATATGTTTCTGAATGTTTTGAACTTGCATGTGGGACAAGTCTTTTACTGGATATGATACTGGAATTGAGATGATCTCATTTTTTTTACAAGATATGATTATGTTATTGAAAAGTTTTACACTTAATTGAAAATAGTATTTTGAAAGGTAATTGTTAAACTTTGCAATTATATGATTTGATAAAATTTAAATGCTCTGTTCCATTTTGAAATGCTTCTACTGATTACAAGAAAAATATAAATGGGAGTAGATCTTAATGAATCCCGTAGCTAATGGCGGGATCGTTTGACCTGGTGCACCTTGTAGTTACTGATTTCTGATAAATCCCTTGCTAGTGGAATGTGGAGCTAGTATTCTGTTACTGATATCCCTCGAGTAGGGATCTAATGATATGAATGTTTAACTCCTTTACGAGGAGGTACTTGTTAGTTACTTCTTAAAGAGAAGACCACTCTTATTACATGATTCATCCTTAAAAACCTCCTAGAAATAAGATTTGAAATGAAAATGTTCTTTTACTGAGTTTGCTATTAGGAATTTACATTGATTATGCTTATATCAGGCATCTAAGATTGAATATTGTTATTGTTTTTGAAAGAGTATTATTTCATCATTATGACCATTACACTAAAATATTTTCTGATTTGTCCCTCATTAAAATGGTTGTGGTTCAGTATTATTATTCACTGAGGTAGCGTCTCACTCCTCGCTAATTGTTTTTACAAAGAATTCAGGTGGTATTGAGGAGGATATCATTAACTAGAGAGTGAGATTTGGTTGCATCTGGTGAGCCCTGCATTGCTTCGCGTGGCAAGAGAACATTTGATTTTCTATGTTTATTTAGTTCCTTTAAACTCTTAGAGTCACTTCATTTGTTAGTTCTTATTTAGAGTCAGATATTCTTTCAAATTTTAGCCAGGTGAGTAGTTTGAATTGGTTTTTTCTCGTGACAATTAGATCATTAATGGATATTATGTTCTGGTTTATAGTTGTTATTAGTTATGTTATGGATTTTTGAGACAGGGAAAACTCAGGATAGGCATAAAAACAAAGGAAACTCTGCCCGATTTTCTGTAGAATCCTATAAGGCTTGCTTTGGGATTTTCTCCCTTAGCGCCGGTCATGATCCTTAATTGGGTCGTGACAAAGGTTGTATAAGAGCGCTGGGTTCTTTTTATGACTTAAGGAGAACACGTTAGTAGTAAAATCTCAATTATGGTTAGGTTGTCGGTTATTTCTATAGTTGTGATTTTGCGAAGACGTGATAGGAAGTGTCTAGTTTTTGTTTCGCTTTCTTGTATATGTGTGTAATTTTTAGAGCCAAATAGATTAATCTAACATTATTCATTTCTATTAACCAGATGGCTCGAACTCGATTATCTAATGACAGAGTTACAACAGGTGTTCCTGAGGCACCAAATGTCACTTCAGCCAGGCATCCAACTTTCTCTACTTGGGGGAGGGACAGGGCTCGCAGAACTGGTCCAGGAGAGGGTCGTGATGCCACAACGGGAAACTACAACACCACCACTAGGACTTCAAGGGAGGTCACTCCGATAAGGAGCGCTAGTCCACCTCCAACATCGCAGGAGAATGCTACTACTGGGTACCTGCCTCCATGTAGAAACCTATAAAGAGTTTGGTCAATAGAATGTATAGACGCGAGAGGGATGGTCAGCATAATGTTGTTGTTATACTTTTGGGAATAAAGAGGTATCCTTGGAGGAATTCGTGAAATTGGAATCACCAAAATTCATTTGTTATGATGGTTCAGCGAATCCTCAAAGCTTCTTGGATGGGACGTTCAAGGTCCTTCGAGCTCTGGGATGTTCTAATGAGAGATCGGTGGAGTTGGCAGCATACAAACTAGAGGACATGGCTAACACTTGGTATGAGATTGTATTGGTAGGTCGACCTACTGGGCGCACCATTGAAGTAGGATGAATTCTCTAAGTTGTTCATGGATAATTTCCTTCCTAACAGTCAGAGACAGTAGTATGCAACATAATTTGAGAGGTTGGTACATACTTCATATATGGATGTGACAACTTATAACGCCACATTTTGTAAGTTTGCTAGATATGCTTCTTTATTGGTACCTACTGAAGCAGATAGAGTTAAGAGGTTCGTCATGGGTTTGTTAGTTCTCTATTCAATGCCCTAGCCGAAATATGAGTACTATGACTTATTCAGAAGTACTTGAGCTAGATAGGAAGATTGAAGACAAGGGTCGAGAGGAGCATGCAACCTATGATGTACATAAGAAGGCAAAGATAGGGGGATCTTACAGCGGCGACTTGAGTGAAAATCAAAAAACAGGGAATCACGGATGACAACAACAGGGCTCTCAGACATGGTTGGATACATTTTCACAGTCCACCTAAAAGACACCTCATAGACAGGGTATTCAAGGACATCGTAATTCTGGGCAAATGTATGCCACTGCCCTGTCATGCCAGACTTCTGGTAAATCACATGTAGGCCAGTGTCGCATTTTGACCGGAGGGTGCTTTCCGTGTGGTCAATTGGGGAATCGCATTAGGGATTGCCCTCAACCTCAAGAAACCCCATTCAGACTTCTTCTTAGCTAGCTACACCTACTCAGACCACTCATAACAGTTCAAGTAATACTGGTACAGGAAACCGAGGTGGAGGTGCTGGAGATCGTTTCACTGGAAATCAAAAACAAGGGAATGCTGGTAGAGGTCAATCAAGAGTTTTTGCACTTACTAGACAGGAAATTCAGGCCTCAAATGCGGATGTTACAAGTATTCTTTCAGTTTGTTCCGTTGATGCACATGCTTTGATTGATCCAGGAACTACCCACTCCTATGTGTCATCATACTTTGCTTTGAGATTTGGTAGAAAATGATAGATGTTGAATCATCCTTTTCTTGTTTCTACTCCCGTGGGAGATTCTTTGTTTGTTAAATATGAGTATCGTATTGTCAGATTAGAGTTAAGGGTAGGGATACCCTAGCTAACCTAATTGTACATGATATGATTGACTTTCATGTGTTGATGGGCATGGATTGGCTATCTCCTTGCTATGCTACTGTTGTTTGTCATGCAAATATAGTCAAATTCGAAATACCCAATGAGCCTACTTTTGTATTAAAAGGGGGTCAAGTCCCTGAGGTTATAAAAATCATATCCCTTGTGAAGGCTCAGATATTACTACAGAAAGGTTGTACGGGTCTTTTATCTATGGCAAGGGATACAACAGAAAGGACACTTAGCTTGGAGAAGATACCAATTGTGAATGAATTTGCTGATGTAGTTCCTGAGGATTTGCCTGGATTACCTCCTATACGAGAGATAAACTTCGGTATTGATTTGGCTCCTAATACATTGCCAATATCCATAACCCATATCATATGGCACCAGCAGAACTGAAGGAGCTAAATCAACAGTTGCAATACTTACTTGATAAGAGTTTTATCCGACCAAGTATATCTCCATGGGGCGCACCAATATTATTTTAAAGAAGAAAGATGGGTCTCTAAGAATGTACATTGACTATAGATAGTTGAACAATGTAATAATACGTAATAAGTATCCTTTGCCTCGTATAGAAGATCTATTTGATCAGTTACATAGGGCTGTCCACTTTTCAAAGATTGATCTTCGATATGGTTATCATCAACTCAGAATCAGGGAGGATGATGTTTCCATGACAGCATTCAGAACTCGATATGGGCACTATGAGTTCCTTGTGATGCCATTTGGATTAACTAACGCTCCAGCTGTGTTCATGGATTTAATGAATAGAGTGTTCAGGCCGTTTCTAGATAGGTTTGTGATAATGTTTATTGATGATATCTTGGTATACTCTCGTATCCGGGAAGAACATGAGAATCATCTAAAGAGAGTGTTACAGACTTTGCGAGAACATAAGCTTTATGCTAAGTTCTCAAAATGTGAATTTTTGCTAGACTCGGTTGCTTTTTTGGGGCATATGGTGTCCAAAAGTGGGATCAAGGTGGATTCCAAAAAGGCAGAAGTTGTGCAGAAATGGACTAGACCAACTTCGCCTACAGAAATTGAAGCTTTTTGGGTTTGGCAAATTACTATAGGCGTTTTGTGCAGGATTTCTCCAAATAGAATCTCCATTGACTAAGTTGACACAGAAAATTGCCAAATTTCAGTGGACAGAAGAATGTGAGTAAAGCTTCCAGAAACTCAAAATTTATTTGACAACAACACCCATATTGTCATTACCATCAGGTTCTGGGGGTTTTACGGTATTTTGTGATGCTTTGAGAGTTTCTTTAGAATGTGTTCTTATGCAAAATGCTCGTGTTATTGCCTATGCTTGAACGCAGCTGAAGAGGCACGAGAAAAATTATCCTACACATGATTTGAAGATGGCTGCAGTGATATTTGCTCTTAAATTTTGGAGGCATTATCTATGAGGTGAAACTTATGAGATATATACTGATCATAAGAGCTAGAAGTATATTTTTCAGCAGAGAGATCTGAATCTTCGCCAACGGCGATGGATGGAGTTGCTCAAGGATTATGATTGTGTTATTTTGTATCATCCTGGAAAAGCTTATTTTGTGGTTGATTCATTGAGTAGGAAATCTATTGGCAGTTTGGCACATATAGTTCATGAAAAGAGACAGTTGGCAAAAGACGTGCAGAAACTTGAGGGCATATGTGTCAGATTTAGTGTGGGACGTTCAGAGATATTGCTAGCTTGTGTGCAAGCCAAATCTTCATTAGTGGTGCGCACTAAGACTGCTCAATATGAGGAAGAACAACTTTATAGATATCGAGGTGAGGTCACAACTGGTAAGAGTAATCAGATGATAGTTGACTGTGTTGGCATGCTTCGACTAGGTAATCGGTTGTGTGTACCAGACATAGGTGGGTTAAGACAAGTTATTCTTAAAAAAGTTCACTACTCTAGATATACTATACAACCTGGTTCCACTAAGATGTATCATGACCTGAAGCAATTGTATTGGTGGGAAGATATGAAGAAAGATATTGCTAATTTTGTTTCAAGTTGTTTGACTTGTCAATAGGTTAAAGCAGAGCATCAAAGACCTGCAGGTTTACTACAAGAGATCCAAATTCCACAGTGGAAATGGGAGAGAGTCACTATGTTTTTTTTGGTTGGTCTACCCCGAACTCTTAGAGGTTATGACTATGTATGGGTAATTGTAGACCGACTAACAAATTCAGCACACTTCTTACCGGTAAAGACGACATATGGTGGAGTGAGATATGCCCAGATATTTATGAATGAAATTGTTCAATTTCATGGAGTGCCTATATCCATCATATCTTATAGAGGGTCACAATTAACTTCACGCTTTTGGAGATCCTTTCAAGAAGATTTGGGTACTCGAGTAGACCTTAGTACTGCATTCCATCCACAGACAGATGGACAGCCTGAGCGTACTATGCAAATCTTAGAGGATATGTTGAGAGCTTGCATTCTTTATTTTGGAGGTAGTTGGGATGCTTACTTGCCTTTAGCTTAATTTGCCTACAATAATAGCTTTCAATCCTGCATTCAGATGGCTCCATATGAAAGTTTGTATGGAAGGCGATGTTGCTTTCCTATAGGGTGGTTTGAAGTAGGAGAGGCTATTGTGTTGGGACCAGACTTAGTACAAGAAGTCATGGATAAGGTCCAGTTGATTAGGCAGAGATTGCTCACAGCTCAAAGCAGACTGAAGTCTTATGCGTATAAGAGAAGAAGAGATCTAGTGTTCACGGTTGGGGACAAAGTTTTTCTACGAGTTTCTCCCATGAAAGGTGTGATGCGGTTCGGCAAAAGAGGTAAATTGACTCCGCGATATATTGGACCATATGAGATACTTGCCTGGGTAGGAGGAGTGGCATATCATTTTTCACTTCCTCCCGATATATCTTTCATACATCCGGTGTTCCATGTTTCTATGTTGAGGAAGTATATCTTAGACTCCTCTCATGTACTTGAAGCACTGACTATACCAATTGACGAGAACTTAAAATACGAAGAGAAACCTGTGGATATTGTGGACAAACAAGTAAGAAGGTTGAGATCAAAAGAAATTGTGTATGTAAAGGTCTTATGGAGGAACCATACCACTGAAGAAACTACTTGGGAGTTGGAAAAGGAGATGCGAGACAAGTATACTCTCTTGTTTCAGTCCACAGGTATACATCCACTTTAAATTCGGGGACCGAATTTCTTAAGGTGGGGAGATTGTAATACCTTATTAAAATTAGGGCATATATATCATTTAGATTTAATAAAAAACTAAAAAAAAAAAAGAGATCAGAATTTTTTTTAAAAAAAAGAAGGTCGAAAGCCCTAACAGAAGCAGAAGATTTTCTGCAACTTCAGCGATAAAAAAAATATAAGACTCTTCTGGTTCTACGGTCATCAAGGAAAAATAAATAAATTAAAGCCTCAGTTCTCAAACTAAAGAGAGAAGTGGAAGAAGAAGAAGAAAGAGAAGAAGGTAAGTTTCATAACTTAGTTTAAAGGTTGAATTTTTATCTTCCATGACTATAAGATTGAAAATTGGGAAGTTGAGAAACATGGGTTTAGCATAAATAGAGGAAATTTATTTCATTCTTATGAACCAAGTGAATAGAGTCAATGATATGAACAAGAAACTTTGGTATTGGGCTTATATGAAATAAAAGTAATTAGGTTGTAAGGTTAGGTTGATCTTTTACAGTGAGAATTGACCAAGAAGAGACTATTTTGTTTGATCAAAGAACTAATTAAGTGATTGGGTAGATTCTGAATCAATCATGAAACCTCTAGGGCTGGGTTTTTGTTGATGTAGTATGATACCTAAATGAAGGAGTTAACACGAAATTGTTATGAATGTGTTTATAGTTTGACCAAACGAATTCATATGGACCATTCGAGTGAAGAGCTTGGTGTTTCAACACAAGTATTGTAAGTAGTAATCTTACCACAATTGATATTTTATAATTTTTATGATTTTCACATTGTTTTATAAAGTAAATATGTTTCTGAATGTTTTGAACTTGAATCTGGGACAAGTCTTTTACTGGATATGATACTGGAATTGAGATGATCTCATTTTTTACAAGATATGATTATTGTTATTGAAAAGGTTTTACACTTAATTGAGAAATAGTATTTTTAAAGGTGATTGTTAAACTTTAAAATGATATGATTTGATAAGATTTAAATGCTCTGTTTCATTTTGAAATGCTTCTACTGGTTACAAGAAAAATATAAATGGGAGTAGACCTTGATGAATCCTGTAGCTAACGGCGGGATCGTTTGACCTGGTGCACCTTGTAGTAACTCATTTCTAATAAAACCCTTGCTAGTAGGATGTGGAACTAGTATTCTGCTACTGATATCCCTCGAGTAGGGATCTACTGATATGAATGTTTAACTCCTTTACGAGGAGCTCCCTGTTATTAGTTACTTCTTAAAGAGAAGGCTACTCTTATTACATGATTCATCCTTGGAAACCTCCTAGAAATAATATTTGAAATGAAGATGTTCTTTTACTGAGTTTTCTATTAGGTATTTACATTGATTATGCTTATATGTGGCATATAAGATTGAATATTGTTATTGTTTTTGAAAGAGTATTATTTCATCATTATGACCATTACACTAAAATATTTTCTAATTTATCCCTCATTAAAATAGTTGTGGTTCAGTATTAATACTCATTGAGGTAGCGTCTCACTCCTCGCTAATTGTTTTTATAGAGAATTCAGGTGGTACTGAGGAGGATATCATTAACTAAAGAGTGAGATTTGGTTGCATCTGGTGAGCCCTGCATTGCTTCGCATGGCAAGAGAACATTTGATTTTCTATGTTTATTTAGTTCCTTTAAACTCTTATAGTCGCTCCACTTGTTAGTTCTTATTTAGAGTCAAGATATTCTTTCAAATTGTAGTCAAGTGACTAGTTTGAATTGGTTTATTCGCGTGACAATTAGATTATTGATGGATATTATGTTGTGGTTTATAGTGTTTATTAGTTGTGTTATGGATTTTTTAATCAGGGAAAATTCAGGATAGACATAAAAACAAAGAAAACTCTGCCCAATTTTCAGTTGAATCCTGATAAGGCTTGCTTTGGGATTTCCCCCCTTAGCTCCGGTCATGATACTTAATTAGGTCGTGACAGTGGTTTGGTTGGTTGGTGTTATATTTGTATGAGTTTTGTTCTCCTTTTAAACATACAAGAAGACAAAGACGAGTTGGGTGTTGTGTTGTGTTGTACTTTGGGGTTACAGTAGAATAACTTCATGTTGGGTGTTTTGTTTTGTGTATTCTGGGGTTACAGTAAAATAACTTTATGTTGGGTGTTGTGTTGATCATGTTGGGTGTTGTGTTGTGTGGGTGTGGGTGTGGGGTTACAGTTAAATAACATTATCCAAAAAAGAGGAAGATATGTTGGGTGTTGTGTTGTGTCTGTGTGGGGTTATAAACCTAATTCTAAGAAGACAAAGATATGTCGAGTATTGTGTTATTTTTGTGGGGTATTGTTTTCAGTATGTGTGGTGTTATAGTTACATTAAAAAAATCTGGCTTTAACTTGAATTGTTTTTATATTTGTTTGGGTGTGTCTGTGTTTCTTTAGTCAATTATTGTATTCTATTAGAAACTTGTACTTAATTATTGTTAACTAGGTAAATTTCCTGCGCTTCGCGCGCTGGTGAACTATGTCAATAATCAACTTCTAAACATATGCAATACATGTGCTTTTTAAAGGGTACAACCCTACAATAATTTGTCAATAATATTTTATCCAAACATGATATGAAATGTTTTTTTAATCTTAAAACGAAAAGGATTTGATTCTAAGTGTTTACAAATATTGTTATCAATTCTTCATTTTACTGTAGTTGTTCATCACCAAAGTCTTTACAAAAGATATGTAATTGTTTCAATGTTTATATTTGTATTTTGAAAGAGTTGTAAAAACATTATATTCATTAATTACGAGAGTTTTTCTCCTACTCAAAGGCCGCTACATACAAAATCTAAATATGATACATCTTATATAATTAGTTGCGTACTTGATAAGTTAATTAAAATATAAAAATACATCTCTTGGAGTTCAATGAAATAACGTATGTTGCTCAAATAATTCGGATTAAATGATGTCTTGGCAATTCCCTTATTCAAAATCATACGCAGTCGATGACACTACTTTGATAGATAAAAGACATATTTTACTGTTTATGTTTTTATCAATATGGTTAAAACTTTATTGTTTTTGGGACTTTTAATCTAAAGTTTATCAGGAGGTAATTATTTCCTTAATATGTTATTAATATAGATTCATCCTACAGTGAGGGATAATTCATTGGCTCCAACCTAACATTTGAACCCCAAACGTTTGATTAAGGTTGAGTACAATACTTACCATCCCACTACATTTCTTTATTTTTTGAATGCCACTAGTCGATTGAATACCTCGATAAGATCAAAAGTTGAATAAATAAAACTCCAAGGTAGTGTTGAAGCAAGATATGTGGGTGGGTTAGTGATTGCATATTATAATGTTGATGTGGATACAATATCGTATTTTGAAATTAAAGACTACATTAATGAACTAGGGTATAGCCCAAATTGCAAATTTAGTATCCAGCCACATAACAGTTGCATCTTGGAAGATATTGACAATGATGATATTCTCTTAGCAATGTGTAATTGATTGCGAAATGGGGCTGTTTTGAAAGTATATGTCCACATGCCTGAAGAGGAATCTGGTGCAACTTTTACTAAAGTCGGGACCACTAATAATAGGGCTAGTGGATATAATGAAGTAGGTGAGGCTGCTTTTAATGGGGTAGAGGTATCTCTAAATACTACCTCAAATATTCCTTGTACATCAAACCCAGCAGCTCCAAATATTGATCCATCAGATTTTGAAGATAGTGAATACTCGGTAAAAGGATCTGATGAGTCAACTGAATAGAGTGATGATTCTGAAGATAGTGAACTACTTGATGATGATCAATATGGAACTGATATTCGTGAGTAGTTGATTCAACTGAGGGCTGAGAGAATATCCTTTCTAAAGAGGAGAAAAAGAAGGTAGAGAATTCCTGCAGATACTGCAGAAGTACCAAGTGGTAATGTAGGAGCAGATCTTGGGTTTGATGAGATTGCTATCAATACATGTACTTTAGAAGGAAGGGTGGGGGGTGATGAACCATATTATACAAGTTCTAATGCTTGTATTTTTGAAACTGACATGGATGACAGTTGTCTAGAGGAAGGAGAAAAAATGAAGTTGAAACTGCCTAACACAAAAAGGAAAAAACATACCACTGAAAGTGTCAGATTTGATCCCAACATTAAAAAGATTGTGTGGCAATCAGGTATGGTTTTCGAAAGTGTAAAAGAGTTTAGATTGGCAATCACTAAGTATGCAATTCAGAGAGGGGTTCAGATTGAAAAGTTTGTGAATGAGCCAGCTAGAGTAAGGGTGAGATGTTTCAAGGTAAATTGTGAATGGTTGTTATATGCAAGTTTGGACAAGAAGACTAACAACTTTGTTATTAAGACTTACATGCCAGTCCATTCATGTCAAAAGGCTACTAGAAATTATTTGTGCAACTCTAAATTCATTGCTAGTGTCTTTAAA
This sequence comes from Solanum sitiens, assembly GCA_016801875.1. Classification (NCBI taxonomy): domain Eukaryota; kingdom Viridiplantae; phylum Streptophyta; class Magnoliopsida; order Solanales; family Solanaceae; genus Solanum; species Solanum sitiens. The sequence goes on along the minus strand of JABWTJ010000375.1, from coordinate 1,425,807 downwards.
AAGAAAGTGACTGAACAACCAAATATCAGAGTATTCAAGTTGCAAGAGTTAATCAAGAAGACGTATAATGTGCATGTTTGTAAGACCACATCTAGAAGAGCAAGAGATAAAATTTTGAATGAAATTATGGTTGATCATGTTAAGGAATTTTGGAGAATTCTTGATTATAAGGATGAGTTGTTAAGGTCTAATCATAGCAGTACTTGTGTGGTGAAGCTTGGTTAAGCTAATGAATCTGGTAGGGCAGTATTTGAGGCATTTTACATCTGTTTTGCTGCACTCAAGATGGCATTCATTTCAGCTAGAAAATGCATTGGTCTAGATGGTTGTTTCTTGAAGGGGTATGCAGGGGTCAATTACTTGTTGCAATGACCAAAGATGGCAATAATCAAATGCTTCTACTTGCTTGGGTTGTAGTTGAAAATGAGAACATAAGCAATTGGAGGTTGTTTCTTTCTCTGTTGCAAGAAGACTTGGGATTAGGAGATAGAACAAGTTTCACCATTATGTCAGACATGCAAAAGGCAAACTTATTTTTAATTCTCTGTTTGTTTATTATTTTTTCAACTTAATTATCTAATGTTTGCTGTAACTTGTAGGGACTAGATATAGCTATTAAGGAGTTGTTGCTAGCTTGTGAGGAAAAAAGGTGTGCTAGGCATATACTAGCAAATTGGTCAAAGAACTAGAGAGGGTTGCAAAGGAAGAAACAGTTTTGGAAGTGTGCTAGAAGTAATTTTGAAGCTGAATTCAGAGAAAATCTGCATGAGTTGTCTAAATTAGGTACTGGAGGTACAAGTATAGTGGATGATCTAATTTACTATGATAAAGAATATTGGTGCAAGGTGTATTTTAATTGTGAAGTCAAGTATGATGCAATAGATAATAATATATGTGAGAGATTTAATGCTTGGATTTTGTCTACAAGGCATAAAACCATTATATGTATGCTTGAATAGATAAGGATTAAGGTCATAACTAGGTTAGCTAGGTTAAGTGAATTTCCAAAATCTTGGAACCAACTTCTCTCCAATGGCAATGAAAGTATTAGAACAAAATATTGATAAGTCAATGGCATGTAACATTGAGTTTAATGGAGTAAATGTCTTGAGGTTTTGTATGGATACAAACAACACACTGTATGTTTGAGAAAGAGGGAGTGTAGTTGTAGATCTTGGATGTTGAAGGGATTACCATGTGGACATGCCTTAGCTGCAATGTTGCATAACAATATGACCCACATGATTTCATTCATCCATGCTACTCTAAATAGAGGTACTTGATGACTTACTCACATTTCATACAACCTATGAATAACATGCCAATGTGGCCAGAATCAAGAAATCCTCTTGTTGATCCACCGCTGATAAAACAAATGTCAGGTAGGCCTAGAAAGTTGAGAAGGAAAGAGGTTGGTGAAACTAAGTTGTATGGTAAACTGTCTAAAACAGGGCTAGCTATGACATGTAGTCTTTGTCATGTTAAAGGTCACAACAAAAGAAGTTGTCATTGACGAAGCAGTGAAGGAGTTTGTTCTACTGCCGGAGAACAGAGAGCTACCCCTACTTAAAATGTTGAAGAACCATCAAGTTCAAGAAAGGGAAGGGGAAGACCAAAGGTACATTACTATTTTGTCACTTACTTTTAAAGTTTAATCAACTTACTAATATAATATATGTTTTTTTGCAAATTAGAAATCAACAAATATTGAAAGTGAGTCTGTTGCAAAATGGGGGTGAGTCAGACCTAAAAACACAAGTGCATGTGCAAGTGCAAGTGCAACTGCATCAAGGGCTTCTCCTAGAACTAATGCACCTCCAACAACTTCAAGAACACCAAGAGCTAAAGCAAGTGCAAGTTCATCAAGGGCTTCACCTAGAACCACTGCACCTCCTACAACTTCAAGAACAGCAAGAGCTCAAGCAAGTGCAAGTGCATCTAGGGCTTCACCTAGAACCACTGCACCTCCTACAACTTCAAGAACACCAGCACATGAAGCAAGTGCAAGTGTAAATGGTGTTGGAGTATCATCAAGATCCAAGATTGGGAAGTGCAGGAAGAGGTAGTAATCATCCACTTGAAAGTCAGTTTGCATGTTCTCGAGGTAGTAAAACATAGGGTGTAGACCAGAACCCGAATATTACACCAAAGAAAACTGCTACTGACAGGAAAGGAAATGGTGTTGAAAACAAAACTCAATTTAAAAAGCCAAGAGTAACTGGAATGGGTGTGTTTCAAGCTGAAAATGGTTTCAAAACTTTCAATGTAGGTATTGTGATGCATTCATATTGTTCATTTTCTAATGACTTACACATTTGTTCTCTAATAATCTTAACTCTCTCAGAATTTTGTAGCCTAGACTTCAAAGTAGAAGAATATTAGATGGACCAAAGAGAGTTTTGAGATCAAGTATTGTAACTGGGGAAGTTGGTTTCAAACCAACAAGTGGATTGAAGTGGAAAAGAAATCAGGCAATCACAACTAGAAGGTTCCAGCATATTAGAGATCAATCAAGGCTTTCAAACCCAAATGTTTCCTCCACTTCACAGCCTCGAGACCCATGGAAACTATAATGTTGATATTAATTGTGTTTTCCTAGTACTGCTTTGGTGGCCACTATAAGTAGTATTTTGTTTCATGTTTGAAGGAAAAACAATTATTTACTATTTTTGTTATATATATATGTATGAAATAGTACTGAAATTTTTGGGTACTTATGCAATGTGGAAACTTTGTTTTGCGTTTAAGTTCATTTTTAGAATCAACTGTGTACTGAAAATTTGGTCTTAAGCAATGAAATTTTGGGCACTTATGCAATGTGACTTGTGTTATTTATGTGAAGCTTTGGTTTTATTTGCGAGAATAGGTACTGCAATTTTGGGTACATATGCAATGTGTTTTGTGTTATTTCTGTGTATCTTGTGAAATAAGAGTAGCTACAGTGATTAATACCTCTGTGTAGCTTTGTTAAGAGAATAGGCATTGTGATTAATACCTCTTTCTTTACTTCATTTTACAATTTCAAACACAAACTAATCATGTCACATAGAAAATTAAGACAGTTTCAAACACAAACAAATTCAACTTTTTATTACGGTAGAGCAAATAAAGGTTTCAATACCACACAAAATTATTGTAATGTAATTTGATCCTTGAACCTACCAACTTGTGTTTGAAAGCTAAAATATAACAACAACAAAAATCATCAAACAACAAAGAAATTTCTCAAAACAACGACATCCTTTATCCTTTTTCTTCATTTTCATCCCTTTCATCTTCTTCTCTTTGAAATCACCCATTTCTTTTTCTTTGTCACCCTTCTCCTGTCACGACCCAAAATCTGGCCGCGAGTGGCACCCACACTTATCCTACTATGTGAGCGAACCAACCAATCTAAAACTCCAACATATTGAACAAAAATACAAAGCGGAAGACTTAAAACTCATTATCCCCAAAATCTGGAAGTCATCATCACAAGAACATCTATCCTCAAGTTACAAATCTAAAAGTTCTAAGAAGCTAAAAATAAATAAAAGGCTAGTCCATGCCGGAAGTTCAAGGCATCAAGACATTGAAGAGAAGATCCAGTCCAAGCTTAGAAGCATTAGCTCACCCTGAAATCCGGTGTAGTGAAGACTGGCTAGAATTGCTGCTGAGTTGAAGACGACGGTACGTTTGCTGCATTCCCCAAATAACAAAGAAAGAAACAACAAGTAGGGGGTCAGTACAAAACACAAGTACTGAGTAGGTATCATCGGCCAACTCAAAATAGAAAACAGTATATATCAGTTCATATCATAAATCAACTACAATACTCAACATGTAGCAACAAGTACTATAATCATCAATAAGTACTACCAAGTTCATCCATGAGGACTCAAGCCTCAATACCACACTCATTTGGGAAATTAGGTTCATTACATTGAGTATATAAACATCTCTCAAGATTTATTATCTTTCTTCCTCTTGTGTCGGTACGTGACACTCCGATCCCCTACTACTATGTGTCGGAACGTGACACTCCGATCCCTTAATTCATACGTGTCGTTCGTGACCCCGATCCCTTAATACTATGTGTCGGAACGTGACACTCCATCCCCTAATTCTATGGGATCCGGAAACTACACTCCGATCCCCTAATTCTACGTGTCGGTTCGTGACACCCGATCCACTAATACTATGTGTCGGAACGTGACACTCCGATCCCCTAATTCTATGTGTCGGAACGTGACACTCCGATCCCCTAATTCTATGTGTCGGTTCGTGACACCCGACCCACTAATACTATGTGTCGGAACGTGACACTCCGATCCCCTAATTCTATGTGTCGGAACGTGACACTCCGATCCCCTAATTCTATGTGTCGGTTCGTGACACCCGACCCACTAATACTATGTGTCGGAACGTGACACTCCGATCCCCTAATTCTAACAATTCATCAAGCCTTCTTTTATACCAAGGCATCACCAATCTCATTACTTTAGTTCATCAAGCCTTCTTTTATACCAAGGCATCATCAATAACAAGGTGAATTAGGGTTTCTTCAAGATTTTGGATTCAAAGCTTCATTAAGCTTATTTTATCACAAACACAAATCACATTCATGAAAGCATAAGATTAAGCATATAGAAGGGTTTACAATACTACCAATACATATCATTCACTATTAAGAGTTTACTACAAATAGTATCAACCATAACCTACCTTCACCAAGGATCCTTGATCAAACAAGCAATCTCTCAAGCTTCTTGGTTCCTCTTGGTTGTCTCTCTCTATAGATCGTTCCTCTCTTCTCCTTGTTCTCTCTATTTTTTCTTCTCCCAAACTCTCTCTCTTTTCCCCAATTTAGCATATAATTAGGTATAAAAGATGAGGAAACCACCCACTAAATAACTCAAGGTCATCTCCTTTACACCCCCAAGGATTTGAGTTTTTAACATTGACCCACTAAAATTTATAATTATAGCAAGAATAGTCCAAAACTCCCCTTTAAAACTTACCCAAAAATTTGACCCAGACTGGGATTACGCAACCTGTGACGGTCCGTCGTGCCTACGACGGTCCGTCCTGCACTTCCGTCACGACGGACAGAGAATTGCTCTCAGTACCCAATTCTCAAGAGTTGAAGTGTTCTGAAACGGAACCTCACAACGGTCCGTCATGTCTGTGACGGTCCGTCCTGCAGGTCCGTCACAGACTTCAGAGAATTCCTCTCAGTACCCAATTCTCAAGAGTTGAAGTGTTCTGAAACGGAACCTCACAACGGTCCGTCATGTTTGTGACGGTCCGTCCTGCAGGTCCGTCACAGACTTCAGAGAATTGCTCTCAGTACCCAATTCTCAAGAGTTGAAGTGTTCTGAAACGGAACCTCACAACGGTCCATCATGTCTGTGACGGTCCGTCCTGCAGGTCCGTCACAGAGTTCAGAGAGTCGATTTCAGCACTCAAATATAAGAATTCCAAGTGTTTGGAACGAGACACCCTCGACGGTCCGTCGTGCCCATGACGGTCCGTCGTTGGATACGTCGTCTCAGACAGTTTTCCAGAAATAAAATCTGCTGCTCAAAACGACTAAGCAGGTCGTTACATCAAGTAACCTATAACTTAATAAAAAAATAGGGTTCATCAATTACATGGGTTCATAGGTTATTTAGGTTCAAGTAATCAATACAATAACAATTCAATTTATAATCAACGTTTAAAAACCATTAATGCAAGAACACATGGTAGATCATGAAATAGGTCAAGTTCAACTTTGAAAACTTTACAAAACATCTTTGAAAATTGGGCTCCTTGATGAAACGAGTTTCAAGGATCAAAAACCAAAACTCAACAATGATAATCCTCCAATTTGATGAAGAATATTCACTCAAATCACAAATACAAGCTCTTCCTTGAGTTTTCTCTTTAACGGAGTCTTAAGGAATTTCTAAGGGATTTTGGCGTTGTGATTTTGAAGAATGAAATATTCCAAGTGTTAAAGACTTAAATACACATTTAAAATACCCAAAATACCCATTAGGAATCTCCAAACCATTAATTTGGACGTGGGGTGAAATTATATAATCACCCCTCAGTTAACAGTGATGCTGCGCAGAACACAGTGCCCATCGACAGTTGCCCATCGACCGGAGGTTAGTCCACACACGGACCGTCCTTTCCTCCGTTGATGGTTTTTGAGACTGGAAAATGGGATATTATCTACCCATTCTAAGTACCAAACAACGACATGCCACCAATGGGGCGTCGACTGACCCACTAGGCGTCGATTGCTTCCGTTGGTTGGGACTGTCTAGGCAATTTTCAGCATCAACTTAGGTCCTTCCTCAAGGAAAATTGGATGGTCCTTGGGGATACTTTCCTGTATGTTTCAAACACAAACATGACTGTATACGAGTTTACAACCTCTGACATGAATTTCACCCAAAACGAACACGTAAAACTCAACGAAACATGCCTAGACACACAAGGTCAATTAATGGCACATCTTTCGAACATCATGGACATTCTTGAGCGTTTGACCTCCAAACTTCTTGAAACTTGACACACTAACTATATACATCATATAACGCATTAAAGTACTTCAAAACATCACGAATCACATACAAACACATAGAACCACATATGAGGCACATAAGTGACTTAGTCGGCGAACGTCTTGGTCGTCCCTTGACGTTTGACTTCCAATTCCCCTAATCTCTCAGCTACTGCATCAATACCCTATAATAAACTTATTTACGACCTTAGACCATCTTGAAAACAATGTTAGGCTCTATTTCACATAAGTTGTTTTTGGGATCTTACAAGTATAACCTGGATGGATAGAATATGGGGAACCATGAGCTTCTTCTAATACCCTATTCCTCAAATCATCAACATCTGGTACACATAATCTATTTTTGTACCTTAGCACACCATCCCCCTTGGGAGAATGACCCATTCAGCTTTCTAAGTACCGATTTATTAACCTATATCAATAGCGGATCAAGATGTAGTTGGAATTAGCCTCAAACACTAAGGATGACTAGGAGTTATTATGTACCACAAAAACCACCGTTTAGGGAATCTTCCAACTGAACACCTAATCTAGAAAATCTATGAACATCTTTCAGTAGGTCTTTCTTACCTTCTTTCACTTGAGACAGACTACCCATGGTCATACGACTTAAATCATCCCCTATCACATTAGCTTTGCCAGGGTGGTAGTAAACACACATGTCATAACTTTCAATAATTCCAATTATCTTTGTTGACGGAGATTCAACTCCTTTTAAGTAAACACGTATTGAAGATTCTTATGGTCGTTATACACATCCACATGAACACCATATAAGTAATATCTCCATATTTTCTAAGCAAACACTACGGGCGCTAACTCCAGATCATGAGTTGGATAATTCTTCTCATGCACCTTAAGTAGTAAAGTGGCATAGGCTACTAAATTCCCATGTTGCATAAAGACACACCCCAAACCCACTTGGGATGCATCACAGTATACCAAAAAACCTTTCGTGCCCTCCTGTAAAGTCAACACCGTAGCAAAAGTAAGCCTATCTTTCAAAATCTCAAAGCTTCTTTCACATGCCTTCGACAACTCAAATTCTCACTCTTTTGGGTAAAGGTATCCAAAGGAGAAGTAATGGATGCAAAATCATCAACAAACCTCCTATAGTACGCGGCTAGACCCAAGAAACTCCTAATGTTGGTTGGAGTCACTAGTCTAGGACAATTTTTAACCGTCTTATTTTTTTTTGGATAAAACTAAATACCCTCACTAGGGACGATATGACAAAGAAACGCCACAGACCTCAACCAGAACCGACACTTTCTATCCTTGGCAAATAGTTAGTGTTCCTTAAGGACATGTAACACCACTCTTAAATGAGCCATGTGTTCACCCTCATTCTTAGAATATACAAAGATATCATGAATGAAGACAATGACAAAATAATCTAGCTAATTTAAAAACATACTATTCATGAGGTCCATAAAACCCGTCGGGCATTAGTGAGACCAAAGGACATTACTAGGAACTCATATTGACCATACCTAGTACAAAATTCCATTTTAGGTACATCCTCACCTCTCACCCTAGGTTGGTGATACCTCGACCTCAAGTCAATCTTATAAAAGTAGCTGGCCCCTTCGAGTTGATTAAAAAATTCATCAGTCCGAGGAGAGGATACTTGTTCATAATGGTCACTTTATTGAGTTGACGATATTCAATGCACATCCTAAGGGACCATCCTTTATCTTACAAAAAATATGGGAGAACCCTATGGAGAAATACTAGGTTGAATAAAACTTTTATCTAGTAAATAATTGAGTTGAGCCTTCAAGTCTTTGAATTCGGCCAGATCCATCTGATAAGGAGAAATTTAAATGGTATTTGTATCCATTAATAAGTCAATACCAAAATTAATTTCCCATTCAGGAGGAGTTCCGGTAAAGTCATCACGAAAGACTTTCGGAAAGTCCTTCACTTTGGGACCGAATCAATGGAGGAATGTTGGTTTCAAGATCTTTGACTCTTATAATATTGTCACGACACCCTTTAAAGAAAATTTTACAAATATTGAAAGAAGAAATGATACTACCTCTAGGAATTTATATTCCCCCCTTCCACTCTAAGGCGGTTTCATTAGAAAAATTGAACTTAACCACTCTTGTTCGACAATCAATTGGAAGCAAAGCAAGCATGAAACCAATCCATTCCCAGATTAATATCAAAATCAACCATATCAAGTTCTACCAAATCCACCCCTGTAACTCTATTAGGCAATGATATAGGACAACTTCTAAATACTCTTCTAGCCCCAATGAAGTGATCCACCGGAGTTGTAACTGAAAATGTTTCAATTAAAATATTGGGTAGAATCTTGAACTTTTTAGTTACTAGGGGAGTTACAAATGACAAGGTAGCACCGGGATCAAGTAAAGCATAAACATCAATAGAGAAGACTTTTACCATACCTGGTGATCACATTGGAAGACTCCTCTTGCTCACCCTTAGAGCGGAGAGCATAAAACCGGTTTCTCTTTGGAGCATCGGAACTTATACCACTAACTTGATCTTGACATCTTCCCTTCTCTTGATTCTTCACATTAGGGAAATACCTAACCTTGTGTCCACTCTTGCGATACCCAAAACAATTGTCCGTCCCAACTAGACACTTACCCCAATGCTTCTTACCACACTTGGAACAAGTAGGTTTCTTGCTAGGTGAACTTCCACTTCTTGCCTATTGAGACTTAGGGTTTGACACCCTTTGTTTGTTAGACTTGGAAAATTTTAAAGGATCTTGGTTGGAAACCCTCTTCTTGAATCTAGGATTTTCTTGAATCTCAAGCCTACCTTTAGAAGTACCTCCCTCAAAAGACTTGGCCTCTTCAAAAGCCTATTCTTCCTCTTGAGTCTAGTCTCTTCAACTTGTTGTCCATGAACCATCAATCTAGTAATATCCATATTGTTGTGGAGCATCGCCGAAGAGGACTAAGACTAGCCTATTAGACACCAAGGAAAGATCATATTTGGACAACTTAGTAAAGTTCAAGGAGAATTCTTCCACACTCATACATACCAAGGAAAGAAACGATCAAGGAAATCCCTTCTAAACAACTCCCAAGTGATAGGTTCCGCTCTCAAGGCCCAATTATCTCTCCATTGGGTATACCATGTTTGAGCGACGTCCTTGAGTTGATAAGAAGCTAGCTTAGCCTTTTCATTTGAAGTAAATCAAATGGCATAAAGAATATTGTACACCTCATTGATGAAGTCTTCAGGATATTCATTCACTTTTGACCCACTAAACATAGGAGGGTTCATCCTCATGAAGTCCCTCAAGAGGGAAGCCATAGTACTAGCATTTGGTTGAACATGAGGTCAACCTCCCGATTGGCTTCAGCCGTCATGTCTTGTTCTTGAGAGGCTACGGCTTGATCTTGGGTAGTCATCACTTGTGACAAAGTCAAAAATGTCAACCATATCTCTCCATTCGTCATCGGTGGAAGAATGACCGGAGCATGGACTTTTGGAGGACATTGTTGCCTTGTAGAGGGACTTGGTTATCTTGGGGAGGAACTCCGGCATTACCCAAAACATCCTCCACTCTCCTCGCTGCTGCACATCTTGTATTCATATCCTTTATCCACAAGAAATGGATTAGAAGAAAGAGGAGAACATAGTGTTAATACTCATAAAGCATCACTTTCAAGATTACCAATACGTGAGAATTTCTAAGCGTCACATAGCCTCTAATTCGTAAGTGTTGCACGCTTCACACCCATGACCTAGACTCTAGGTAGATGTGTTTCAATGAGACATCAATTCCAAGATTTCTTTAACCTCATGTTCTGTTACTAAGTTTTTCACGACCGGGGATAACCCCCTAAACGTAACCGGCGTCGTCATCCTCGGAGAGGACTAAGACTAGCCTATTAGCATTTGTCATTACATATCATAGTCTTAAAATGCAGAAAATTTAAAAGTTTTTATTCATACATATATATAGTGAGGTTTACATACACTTATCGCATACTACATATGGAGTTTATATAGACTCCTCACATAGGAAGCTTACATAGGCTTCTATTTTAGATTAAACAATCGATACATAAGAGTAACCCAAATACTTTGTCTCATATTGAACCATCTAAACGAGTACAAATCTTGAACATAGCAATTAAAAATAAAATATAGCAATGTAGGCTTTCATCAATATCTAAATGAAAAGTGTCTTTAGGACAATACAACGTCTTAAATCTAGAATGTGGAACAAGGTAACATCCCCGAATATGGGGTCCTACCAACACATGGGAAATAGGATCAAAGTCTTCTTCAATCGGCCTATGAAGGAATCAATAACCAAAACCTACATAATTGTAGAAACATAAAAATATGGGTTAGTACACCACTTGTACTATGTATGGAAACATATGCACATAAACATTTGAAATCATGCTAAAATTGACATATGTTCAAAACCATGCCAATTTTCTCTGAAAAGCCTTATGCACAACCAAGAATACCTATAAGACAATAATCATATATTCCTTATAACAAGACCATATGGAACACGAGACCAACATCATCAAGTAAAGTAAAGTCAACATGTGTAATTGCATATTAGAGCACATAACCAAAGCAACACCAACATCATGTTATAACAACAAAGCATGTACAACAGTTCATAACGTTACAATATATACAAGACCCTTACTCATAAACCATTACCAAGCTTACAAGTGCAATGACCAAGTAAAGTCTCATATCCCCACTCAACCAAGTAAACCAATCAACGGATCACACGTAATGTCTAACTTCATATAGCATAGCATCAAGAGTAGTCATCATCATATTTAGTAATATAGATCAACAACATGTTCATAAGTTAAACCAACATCATATAGGATCATAAAATTGTAAAGTCAACATATGCATAACATTTACATAATAAGAACATAAGAACATCCTCCTAGGACTTCCCTCAAGGCCAACCAGTGCAATGTATAGGTAGAGTCCCCTACCCCTACCTAGACTAAGTCAAACACCACAAGTCACCCTAGTTAGAGTTCACTTTATTACTTCATTTTACTTTAAGGAACACTTGCCTTAACCGACATTGACAACATGAGATAATGTGAAATCCAGTGTCATAAAACCCTACACAAAAAGAAAGTGTAATACCTGCCAATGTAGTACCAAAACATGAACACTGCATTTAGGTGGATCCACTACCTAGTATTCCTACGGGGGAATTCAAGAACTAGGAGACATGCTTGAGACCCTCTTTATGCCATTGACATTGTAATCTCTATCTCATTAGTACAATAGTGAACCTACCTTACCTACTAGGGAGGGACACTCCTCACTACTAGTTCACTCATTGCTAACTTAGAGTCTTTTTTTGAAATGCCATTAATCCTTTATTAATCATCATAGCTTAGTATTGGTTATAGAAGACTAACCCTATTGTATATCATAATCATTATCTCATTGGGAATTGCAAGAGAACATCCTTTCAATGCAACCCTTTTATGTGAGATTGACACATTATGATCATCATGTCATAGTAAGGCACATAAGTGATTCACAATAAACCTCAGATCATCATACCTTAATCATAATCTCACAATCATAATAATAAAGACATTTCAATTACATTCATAATACCATCAACTATATAATGTTATCACAATCAACACTTCAATTGAATACCATCATCAAGTATAATCCATCAAAATTGAAAAAAATATTCAAGCTAATAAGTCTTACCAATTAACCTTCACAATCCTTCTTCCATGATCTTAACATGAACCATTAAATTCATCCATTAATAATATTACATCGTACAATAATAATCAACACAAGAACTAAGTTAATTGCATCATCACTATCCAATTCAACGTCAATTCATGACCCAGGGTAGGGAAATAGGGTCAATTCAAGACCTCTTCCATAGAACTAGATCTAACATCAAGAACTACCCTAATCCATAATAATTATTCCATAACAATCAATAGAAATCAAGAGTAATACAATTTGAAACATCAATTTCGGATTAGTAATGAAAGCCATGTTTTTCTCAACTTTTTGAAATAAATTTGAAACAACCCTTTGGGCAAAGGAGTCCCAAAGTTGAAGAGTTCCCATACCTTTTTAATCCTTGAAGATTGATGGAGAGAAAGTGAAGTTCTTGCAATCGTAAGCCCTTTGACCTTGGTCTTCGATGGAGTCTTCTTTGGGGAGAGAGAAAGTAGAGAGAAAGTGGAGGATTTGAATTTGGAATTATAGTGAGTTAGGTTAGATTAATGAGGGTTATGTCTTTATATAGTCCCCTAATTATCTTAACTAGACACCCCCTAATACTTAATTAAACAACTAACTAACTAATTAATTAAAAGACCTTACTTAAAACTGACCAGCCCATAACAGAACTGAACTACCAGACCCTGACCTACGGTCCGTAGGTAGGTCAACTCCCACAGCACCCACCATAATGTACGTTCGTCAATGGTGTAAGAGAGATGTTACTGGATCTTCCTCAGCCATTTGGCTAAGTGTTCAACGACGGAGACATCGACGGTGCAATATTTTATTGACAGCTCGTCGGTGGACACTCCCCAAAATGTTTTTTTTGGTCAATTTAGAAGGGTCCTCTCCAAGGAGCCTTAGGTTATTCCTTGGGGAGTTGTACGTGGACGTTTCGACACTAAAAACATTCTTATACATGTTTAACACCTTTCCACAAAATTTCATTAATTTCCGACTCCCAAAACCACATGAAACATTCCAAGGCACACTAGCACCTATTTCACTACTCACAGGACGTCATGGACGTTCCTTGATGTTTTGACTCTAGAACTTCCCAAATAATTTATATAAATTTTTTAAGCCTTAAAACAGTGTTATCAACCTTAGACCAAGTGATGCTCTAGCTTAGGTCATGGACTTTCGAAGTGTTACCATAGTCACAAGGAAAATATTGGGAATATACATTTATTACCTCAACTCTATGGCACGACCCAATAGTGATGAAGAAAGTGAAACACTATCGTCCTATATCCTCGAGCTCATAAATGAACAGAGATTTACACCGATGAACAAGACTCTACATGACGTGGCTTTAATGAGACATTGGATTCCTTAGACTACTCCATGTTACGAACATTGTCACAACCCGAGAGTATACCCTAGAAGATATGGTATTCTCATATGGTGGAATGGCGTACTTGACCTCTCGAAGGTCTCGTACAAGACCTTTGTCATCATTAATTGCATACATGTATGAAAAGCATTGCGGAATTAAGACTTTTCACGCAAAATAGTAATACTTCAAAAATATCTTTCATAGAATTATAAAGAGTGACTAAGTCTCAAAGTCGTCATCATACACATACAAATATCTTGGGACACAGCCCACACTTTAACATATAGTAAATATCTAAGTCTATTACAATAATTTCAATAAGAAAACTAAACATAATGGTGTTCTCGAATCTAGTGAGGCCATACCAACAATTTCTTGAATGAACACTAATACAAGCTTCCACTTCAAGACTCCTCTCAATTGCCACCTTCACCTTTAGAGATAGACAAAATATATGGAATTAGTACAAGAATGCACTAAGTATGGTGACATGCAATATAAACCATGCTAAAAGTACATTTGTGTAAAACATGCTCTTTTTGAGTAAAACTTCATAAAAAAAGTATAAGAGTTAACATTAAGTCAACATAATCACATATAATCACATTTTCACAATATAACATTAATATCACTTCATATCACAAAACCATGAAACTCTCTTTAAAAAGCTGATTCTAAGGCTCACTTGAGTGAATTATGAAGCGACCTCCCATACAACCTCTTCACACACCAAAGCTATCCTAAAGACTACCTAAGATAAGATTATTCCCACTCATAGATTTAACTCATTACCTAGAATCACTCTAAGACTCACCAAAGAAAGACTTGAAGAGAATACCCATACACCCTCGCCAAACCTACCTAAGCAATACTTAAAGATACTCAAGATAAGTATCTTTTCATTAACATGCACTTACATTAAGTCACTATGTTCATTAAGTCATTTAAGAGACATTCAACAGTAAGGACTTTCACATAATGGTCTTTGAGAAGACCTAGGGAACCTACATACGAACATCTTCAAAGCCTAGACGTGCAATGTCTACATAGCGTCCCATTCCACTACCTAAACTTCATAGGACATATCCAACACTAGTATGTATCCCACATGATGAGAATAAGAAATAACCCACATAGACCATAATAGCTAGGCATGAAATCCGTAATCTACCCTACACTTATTGAGGGTGTTCTACTTGCTAATGGTACAACTATGACACATCCCATGTAGGCACATGGTTAAGTAATATCGAGGGTTTCTTTGTACTCTAATCTCATCTTAAATAGAGCTACTACCCAAGCATACTCACTCGGTTCTAGCCTTTGTTCTCATCGAGTAGTTCAATAAAGGAGCATATGAAGAGGTAACATATTGTGTTCATAACAAAATCATAATACACCTTACCAAACAGGGTCCACTAGGGATACCTACAATGGTTGTTAAGACAACTCAATGACTTTCTTAAGAATGATTTCATGTTGTTCTGGACAACCACCCTTAAGTCCACTATTCACACAAGAAGGATACCATTACGACTTTCAATTGCAAGGATATCAAACCATCTTTATAAAAGGTTCCACATAAATGACCTTCTTAACCATATTAAAGATCACATTCCATTCATACATATATATTCATGACAAAGATTCTTTAGCTTACTAATTCAAGAGTAATATCAACATTTTTCATGTATCAAGTAAGGGACATAGGTCTATGAGAACAAGACAAACTTCATTATTATCTTATCACATGTACAATATCATTCATGTAGAATATAGAGTCAACTAAGTCTACTACAAGACACCCTACACACCCCTATAGAAACATCATCATAGTTCATCACAAGACTCATATTGTCAACTATGAAGATTCACACTTCAAGATCAAGTATACACACATGAAGATATCATTATAGCTTATCATGATCACCTATATTCAATTAGAAGAATACATGCTTTGACGTTACATATACACATAAGTCATATAGACCTTCACAATGATTACATATCCAAGCTATAACATGATAATACCATAATTCATAAAGTAATGCCGACGAGGCCACATTGATAACAAATATATCAGATAAGAAATGCCTCCATAAGTGGACCATACGAATCAATACAATTAAATACCTAGACGACAAAATATATAAATTGTTATGTCAACATACTACCAATCCAATCTACACAACTCCAATCCATAGACAATTCAACCAATTCACTCCACAAAGGCTCTTACCAATAGCGAGGATAGCCAATTAAAACCCAATAATCACAATATACAATGATCCAACAAGACCCAATATGAAAAGCATCAAATTAAGAAAGTCTATATACATTCTAACATAATTCATACTTTTATCAATAGCCCATTATATCGATATAAGACATCAATACAATGGAGACATGATTAAATCACCCACAATTTAGTCAAAACTAGGATTGCATGGTTTGCATGGGTTCATGGAGTTTTTATTATAAAATCATCAAATTAACATCAATTCAACAATAATTCATTGATTAAAAACATTTCATGTAGGAACCCATGGCTAGATAAAAAATTAGGAGAATTCATGTTTTTGGTCATCGTTAAAATCATTGAAATTGAATCCTTAAATGGAAGAGAATACAAGGATGAAACACCATACCTTATGTGAATCAAAGCCCACAAAATTAATGGGGAAAAACATGGAAAATCATTCCTCTTCCTTGGAGCTTAAACCTTCATCGATGGAGATCTTTGGAAAGAAGGAATGGAGATGTTTTATTTTCAGTTGAGGGTTTATCTTTGATAGGTGATTTTATGGCTTTAAAATACTCAATAACCGTCAAGAAGTTATCCTCAAATAATCCAAAATACCCCTGCACTTAAAGGACATTTTAACCAATTCAAATTTGAATTAGAAACGACGCCACACAAACTAGGAGGTCATTGCACGTCGCGGGGTCACTTCTGATTCGATGTTCTGGAAATTTTTGAGACAGAATGTTTCATGATGGCCACGAGTCACAAGGAAAAAAAATTTCCATTTAAGTGTAGCTGGCGCAACAAGCAGGCACACCAAATTCTAGGCTGCTCTGGCAGCTTGCTTGGCCCATGTATGGGTCATTCTTGGGACTCTTAGGCTGATCCTCGGGGCATAGTTCATAGATTGTTTGACCATTTTCATGTTAGTATATGTGTAGGAACAATCGATACTCAATTTCACTCTCAAACCGTACCCCAAAACTCCACTATAATACACTACGACACACTAGTTCAACTTTCACTAGTTTCCGAACGTCTTGGACTTTTCATTTCCAAACTCCTCAAACAGACTTCTAATAGTTTTATTAACCATTTTAGGACTTTATAACATCATGACACACATGATAGGATTCAGCTTCACCTAATTCATTTTAGATGTGTTACAGTACATGGACGTTTTGACCCTAAACACACTCTAACACATGTTCAAAACCTTTTTACAAATTTTCGTTAAATTTAAACTCTTAAAACCAATTGAAACATGCCTAGTAACACTTGTGCACCTTTTACAATGCACCGGACATCATGGATGTTTTGTGAGTTTTTTATTCCAACGCTTTCTTAATATTTAAAATATATTATTTTAGGTCTATAATGTAACATCCCAAAAATGAATTAGAGAAAGATAGAGATTAACATGTGGGTCCATGATCTTATGAGGTCCTAAAATGGTAAAATATGGTGTTTAGAGTCAGTTTGTAGAGTTTGAGAAAGTTTGAATGTGAAATGTCCCAGAACTTCCGGTAACATTTGAAAGATAGCCTTAACACGAGCTAGGGTGCCTATGTATGTTTCATGAGGTTTTAAGTTGAGTTTTGGGTTCAAAATGATAGGGATGATTCCCAACATCTAGAAGGACATATTTAGAAAGGAAACTTCCATGAACGAATTCCCAAGAACCCACCTAAGGATCCTTGAAGAGGGATCCATCTTGGGAGAAAAAGCTGTTAAAATAGTCCCAACCAACGAGGGGCATCAACGGACCGTAGGTCCATCAACGCCGAGTTGGTTAGGGGCGTTGGTTGAGACTTAGTCTCTTGAGCTAAATGCCAATAGGAGAAGTCAATAACTAGAATGACAGCTTGCAAGGACGGTCCGTCTTCTGATCAACGCTCAATAGGTTGCCTCCGTCATGCAGCCTGCAATTTCTTGCAGATAGTAAAGTTGATGGGTGAATTGGAAAATTCACCCCACGTCCAAATAAATGCACAGGCGGTTAAATTAGGTGCTTTTAGGTAATTTATGAGTATTTAAACAATAAAAGACCCTCATAGACTCTAGAGTCCAAATGAAAACCTCTCTCACAAAATAAAACTCTCAACAACACCATTGTAGAAGAAGTAGAATTGGGGGCAGCAGCTTACGACAATTTATTCAAGGATTTAAGCTAGGATTAAGGATCTAATCTAATGTATGGGAAGCTTATTTATTAATTAATTCTTCCATCCATGAAGTCCTCCTAGTTTCCCTTCAATTGTGAATCCAAAGAACCCCAACCTAGAGGGGGTTGTGATTGCATCGTGGGTAAGACTTGATTTTGATCCCAATATAGTGGCTAGCGTTCAATGATGTTTATATGATAATTATGCACCGTTTTCATGGTTAATTCACAGTGAATTGTAGTAATTGAACTTGAAGGTGATCATGATGATTTTAGCCCATTATAGGCTAGATGAAGGTTTTATGGTGATCTTCTTTATTCAATTGTATTCTATACTATTTGATCTTGATTTAATCACCTAGATATGAATTGAACTAGGAATAATTTATCTAGGTTGGTCTTTACTTGTAAATATTAAATTGAATCTATATGATTATGCAGGACTAGAATTGCCCTCTAATGATCTAGTTGAATAGATTATCACGAAATTGAGTATGAATAATAAGGACAAAGTGTAGTAACGATTTTATGGATCCTGACAATTATTTTTAGTGATTTGGGGGTAATTTATTGATGAAGATGATTGTGATGATGTTTACTTTCTCTTTTACACCTAGACATGATCATGATTGCAAGGAACCCTAGGTTGACTTAAGGATCTAAAATGAATCAATTCATAGTAGACTAAGGTTAGCTTGAAGGTTAGACAATACCAAGGACATTGTAGCTTGAGTGAAGTACTCATGATAGCTAGAGATAATAGATATCAAGGGTAGCTTGGGATAGTGAATCTCAAGGAGGCTTGAGTTGAAATACTCATGGTAGCTTGAGATGCTGAATCTCATGGAAGCCGGGTTAGATTTATCATGGTATCTTGAGGAGACGAACTTCATGGTAGCTTGGGATTGAGTTAGTAAGATCTCCCATGACTAGCTTGGTCTTGTTTTAACAGGATGCATTAACAGGGTAGCTTGACTTGGTTTGGCCAAAACCATTTCATGGTAGCTTTAGGGGAAAGTCCTATACTCTCTTAATATTATCTTGACTTGGATGCAAGGTGCATTTCATGGTAGATTGATTTTCATGTAAGGTGTATTTCATGGAATAGCTTTACATAGGTTTCTCATGGTAGCTTAGTGTTGAGGTTTCATGCTCCCCTATGGTTAGCTTGCATCTACATTATTGGTTGCATGGTGGTTAGAATTGTTGTATCCTTCATTTAGTTAGCTTGATTAGTATTATTCAATTCTTTCCATGATAGTAGGTCTATTATGATAGTATGTTGAGCTTATTAGACAAGGTTGCGACATAAGTTAGATTTGCTTAGGTTGGTCTAGAGTTGTACTCAATATGGATGGTAGTATGGGATTCCATCTAGACGTTGCACAAATATGACTTGAACATACCTATGACATGACCTCTACATGATTTATGTTTAGCTTTTCTATTGACTTGGGTTTCATTCCATGATATGATTGACTTAAGATGATTCTTCCTTGTCAATATGAATTAGGTATATTAGATGACTATTAATATGACATGAACAAGTTAGGGTGATTTCAAGATATGCTTAGTATGTGAGCTATTATGGGATGTTTCACATGTATTTCACAAGTGTATTTTGAGGTGTCCTAGAAGCATAGTGATCATATGTTATGATGAACTTAGATCTTAATTATGGACGTGAACTATGATCAAGTATGACAAAAGAGAGGTACTTAGCTTTGGTAGTAATATGAGATGCTACCTTAGCCTTGCACAAGGATACTTGGAGGTGGCTTGTGATGTAGTTCATAATGGTAAGAAAGATAATGAGTTAAGTATAAACTCACATATACTTTATGATGCTTTAATATTCTTATGATATGCATGATATTCTTATGTATTTTTCTTTTATAATTGTGTCTATTATTGACTAACCGTTTGAGATATAGTATGTTTGGTATGATGTTTCCATACTTGGTATATATCGTACGGAAAATATTTCCTCCATGTTTTCCATGTAGGGTCTTGAGAAGATTGAGGTTGCTTGAAGGGTAGATTTTCGAAGGTTTCCATAAAGAGAAGATTAGTGAGTTCTCATAACATCCGAGGACTACCACCATTATGTTGTGTTTATGTTTTCCTTTTTGTTAGACTTTTATGTTCCATGACCCAAGACTATTATATTCATGATGTCATAGATGATTTTGAAATATATGTTAGACGTTTTATGAAATGATTTCCACATTACGTTTTGAAACAAAAGTTCTAATTTCGCAGTAATTTCGTATATATGCAATGAATGATGTCTAAGGTTTGTACAAGACCTCCCAGAGGTCAAGTATTCCATGTTGCGACCTAAAAATTCCCTAATCGTTAGGATGTACATGCGGGTCGTGACAAACTTGGTATTAGAGCATAAGGTTATAAAATAGTCTTAGGATGTCTGAAAATCACATCTAGTAGAGTCTTATTCATTTGCGTGAGTCGTGACACACCTATGAGTAGGAGGCTAAGAGATGCTTAGGAAAGTTTCACTTCTTCATTCTTCAAGTCGTGCCATAGAGTTTGGCCATAATAGGCAGTTTTCTAATGTTTTCCTATGATTTTGAAGGTTATGGCTAACACTAGGGATAATGCTAGAAGGGAAAGAGATGGGAGTGGGGATCAATAGATTCCTCCCCAAGAGCAAGAGCAAGTTCCTCCTTAAGTTCCTAATGACCCTCCAATAGGGAATGTTATGTTGGCGGAATTTAGGGCTTCTCTAACTTTGTTGGATAAAGCCTAAACAGCCCAAGCTAATACAGGAGAGGTGGATTCTTCTAATCATTTAGGAGGAATGAGTGCTACTAGAGTAAGTGAGTTCTTGAGAATGAATCCACCGGAGTTATATGGATCCAAAGTTAGTGAGGATCCGAATGTGTTTATCGATGAGGTGTATAAGATTCTTGCAATCATGCGAGTGTATTATATTGAAAAGGTGGAGTTGGCTGCCTATCCATTTAAATATGTTTAACAAATTTGGTATGAGCAATGGAAAGATAGTAGGCCTATAGGAAGGGGTTCCATTAAATGTGAGACTTTTACGTCGGCTTCCTGGATAGGTTCTTTCCTACAGAATTCAGGGAGGCTAGGTTGGGGGAATTGATAATCCTCAACAAAGGTCATATGAGTGTCAAGGAGTACTCTTTGAAGTTCATTCTTTTGTGTAAACATTCTCCAAGTTTGGTGGCAAACCCTAGAGACCTGATGAATTTGTTTATGGCGGGGGTGTCCAATATAGTAGAAGAAGAGTAACGTACGACAATGCTTGTGGATGAAATTGATATCTCCCGACTCATGGTTTTTGCTCAGTGGATAGAAGAGTCCAAAATTACGAATGAGAAAAAGAGGATTAGGATGGACAAAGAGGGGTTCGATGGACAGGGTGGTTCTATGATCGACAAAAGTTTTTTGGACAAAGTAATTCTAGTACTTCTAATTATGAGGATGAAAGAGTGTCTAACCCTATACCTCAAGGTAAGAATGAGTATTCCTGTCCTACATTATCTAGGTGTGGTAACAAACACGAGGGTAGGTATTTGGTCGGTAGAGATGGTTTCTATGGAAGAGGTAAGAGTGGCCATGTGATGAGGGATTGCCCTAAGGTAAATTCTAATGTGAGGGAAGGCAAGCAAGTTGCTACTAGCAGTGAGGAAGGTGTTCCTAAATCCAAGGCTAGCTTCTTTGCTCTCCAATCCCAGGATAATCAAGGGTGATCTCCTTATGTCCCTTTCAGGTATGTGCTTATTTGTTGATTTATGAGAATTTCCAGATTGTTTATGATTTTGATTTGTTTTATTGGTTTCGATGTTTCCAAATAATGAGGAATTTATGTTACAAAGTCATGAGTATCTTATTCCTAAGTTGGGGAAAAAGAGCCTTTGTATGAGGTCTTTATATGATTATGGGTAGCTATTTTTAGATTGGAATTGAATTGTTTTCTTTATTTGGGTATGTGCATTTAGGTATAATGCATATATGATGAGCTTCTAGTCTATAGTTGGTCCTTTGAAAAAGTGTTTTAGTAAGGTGTCATTCAAGGACCAATGATTCCCAAGAGGGAGATATTGGAACACCTCAAAAATGAATTAGAGCAAGATAGAGCTTAACATGTGGGTACCTGAGCATATGAGGTCCTAAAATGGATAAATATGGTTCTTAGTGGCATTTTCTATATTTTGAAAGAGTTTTGAGGCGAAACGTTCAAGAACGTCCAGTGACATTTGAAAGTTAGCCTTGAGATGTGCTAGCGTCCCTATGTATGTTTCATCAGGTTTTAAGTTGGGTTTGGGGTTGAAATATATAGGGATGGTCGCTAACATCTGGATGGAATTAATAAGAGTGTAGATATCCGGGAACGACTACCCAAGGACCCATCTAAGTGTCCTTGAAGATGGACCTATCTTGGAAGAAAAATTGTCAAAACACTCCCAACCAACGAGGGACACCAACGGACCGTAGGTAAATTGATGCCCCATGGTAAGGGGCATTGGTTCAGACGTAGTATCTTGAGAAAAATACCCAAAGGAGTAGTCTCTTTAACAAAACGACGGCTTTCCAGGACTGCCCGTCGTCTGGTCGATGCCCAATAGGTTGCATCCGTCGATGCAACCTGCAATTTCTCGCAGCTTATTGAAAGTGGAGGGGTTAATTTCGTACAAATAAATACATGTTCTGTTAAATTAGGTGCTTTTATGTATTTTAGGAGTATTTAAACAATAAAAGACCCTCTTAGACTCTAAAATTAAAATCAAAACCTCTCTTTCACAATATAACTCTCAAGAACAACATTGGAGAAGAAGAATTGGGGGCAACAACTTAGGAAGATTTCTTCAAGGATTCAAACTAGGAATAAGGCTCTAATCTAAGTTATTTGAAGCTTATACATTCATGGATTCTTCAATCCATGAAGTCCCCCTAGTTCCCCTTCAATTGTGAATCTAAAGAACCCAAACTAGAGGGGGTTGTGATTGCATTGTGGGTAAGGCTTGATGTGATCCCAATCTAATGGGTAGCATTCAATGATGTTTATATGATGATTATGCACTGTTTTCATGGTGAATTCATAGTGAATTGTCGTAATTGAACTTGAAGGTGATCATGGTCATTTTAGGATATTAGAGGCTAGATGAAGGTTTTATGTTGATCTTCATTATTCAATTGTACTGTATACTATTTTATCATGATTTAATCACCTATTTATGAATGGGACTAGGCTTAATTGATCTAGGTTGGGCTTGACTTGTAAAGATGAAATTGAACCAATATGATCATGCATGACTAGAATTGCCCACTAATGATCTAGTTTAATAGATTAGCATGAAATTGACTATGAATCATGAGGACTAAGTGTAGTAGTAATTTTTTAGGGATCATGACCATTGTTTTTAGTGATTTGGGGTTAAAGTCTTGATGAAGATGATTGTTATGATGTTTTGTTTATCTTCTACACCTAGACACGAACATGAATAGGAGAAGCAAGTTCTCACATAAAGAAACCCTAGGCTGACTTAAGGACCTAACATGAATCAATGCATAGTAAACTACGGTTGGATTAATGGTGAGTTGTATGATCTCTTCTTGTGTGGTAAACTTTGTAAGACAACTCCAAGGACATGGTAGCTTGAGTGAAGTACTCATGATAGCTTGAGATAATAGATCTCAAGGTTATCTTGGGATAGTGAATATCAAGGAGGCTTGAGTTGAAATAATCATGGTAGCTTGAGATGTTGAATTTAATGGATGCTTAGGTTAGATACTCATGGTAGCTTGAGGTGAGGAACTTCATGGTAGCTTGGAATGGAGGTAGTGAGCTCTCCCATGACTAGCTTGGTCTTGTGTTGCTATAATGCCTGATCATGGTGGATTGACTTTGTTTAGCATAAACCATTTCATGGTAGCTTTAGGGGGGAGGCCTATACTCTCCTAATGTTTGTTTTACTTTCATGCAAGATGATTTCATGGTAGCATTATTTGCATGTAAGGTGTATTTCATGGAATAGCTTAAGATAGGTTTGTCATGGTAGCTTAGGGTTAATGTTTCATAATCCCCTATGGTTAGATTAAATTTACAATATTGGTTGCATGGTGGTTAGGATGGTTGTATCCTTCCTTTAGTTAGCTTGGTTAGTATGTTTAGATTATTTCCATGATAGTAGGTCTATTATGATAGTATGATGAGCTTAATAGATAAGGATTCAAGACAAGTTAGCTAATCTTAGGTTGTTCTAGTGGAGTACTTATTATGGATGGTAGTATGGGATGCCATCTATACATTCGACAAGTATGACTTGAAACTACCTATGACATGACCCATACATAATGTCTGTTTAGCTTTGACAGTGACTAGGGTTGCATTCCATGTCATGATTGACTTAAGATTATAGTTCCTTGTCAATATGAAGTAGGTATATTATATTACTCCTAAGATAATATAAACAAGTTAGTGTGATTTCAAGATATGCTTAGTATTTGAGCTATTATGGGATGTTTCACATGCATTACACAAGTGCGTTTTGAGGAGGCCTAGGGGCATAGTGCTCATATGTTATGATGAACTTACTTATTAATTATGAAAGTGAACTATGATAAAGGTACTTATCTTTGGTAGTAGTATGTGATGCTACCATAGCCTTGCACAAGGATACTTGGAGGTGGCTTGTGATGTAGTTCATAATGGTAAGAAAGACAATGAGTTAAGTGAACTCTTTTATGATTTATGATGCTTCAATATGCTTATGATATACATGTTATGCTTATGTCTTTATCTCTTATGATTATGTCTATTATTGACTAACCCTTTGAGTTATCTTATGTTTGGTATGATTTTTCCATGCATAGTATGTATCGTACTAACGCATATTGCCTACATGTTGTCCATGTAGGGTACTGAGAATATTGAGGTTGCTTCAAGGGTAGAGTTTCCAAGGTTTCCAAGAAGAGATTATTTGTGAGTCCTCATAGCATCCGAGGACTACCACCATTATGTTGTCTTTATGTTTTTCTTTATGTTAGACTTTTATGAGACATGACCCAAGACTATTGTATTCATAATGTCCTAGATAATTTTGAGACATATGTTAGACATTTTATGAAATGACTTCTGCATTACCTTTTGAAAGAAAAGTTTTAATTCCGCAATACTTTTCGTATTTATGCAATGAAGGATGTCTAAGGGCTTGTACAAGACCTCCGAGAGGTCAAGTACTACATGTTGTAACCTAAGAATGCCCTAACATCTAGGGTGTACATGCGGGTTGTGACATATAAATAATGTTTTGACTCTTACTTCATGAATGAAGGTTCTAAACTAAGTCCTAGATTTTTGGAGTGTTAAAAGTTCTAAGGTCCTTATGATTGTTTTTATTTTCTTTAGATGGGTTTACCTTAAGTTGGGGAGTATGAGTTGAGTATTAAGGTAGTTGGTATCCTTATCTTTTCATTCTATTATTACTCAAGCTTGAGACCAAAATCCTTAGTAGTTTTGTTTTATTATAAAGTCTTGCATATCAGTATTAGTTGCATGTCTCCTTATGTTATAAGTTTCGTTGATGATGTGTGAGTTGCATGCTCTTGGTGGTATCATAGTTTCATGAGTACATTTGATATTAATCTATATTTCGCATGACAATGTGTAGCCTATGATATTGACTTAATTACTTCAAAGTTTTTATGTTTATGTGCAAATGTGTGATTTGAAAGTCAATGCATGTTGACATTTTATATGATGTGATAAGCATGTCTAATGTTGGAGAAGGTAGTTCCTCCATAAATGAAATGAAAATGAAGTAAGAGTGTTCAAAATGTGCTTGAAAATGCTTAATGATATGAAGTTGGTGTTCCTTGTAAGCTTGGTGTATTGACTAAGAAAGATTATTTCCATGATTATATGTGTGATATGCTTCTAGTTGTGTCATTGATGTCCTTAAAAGTATTCAGTATCATTCGTGGATGAATAATTTTCTTAGTGAGGGAGAATGTAACGACCCTAAAAATGAAATAGGTCTAAATATATCTTCACATGTGTTTCCTTAGTTAATAATGTGTTAAATTAGTGAATTTTAGTGTTTGAGGTCAGTTTGGTGAGTTTGAAAGTCAAACGCAAATGGTAGGCCAATATTTCCAACGACTAGACGTCTGTGTGCTTGTATGTGTTTTGGTGTTCCTTGGCATGTTTAAGGAGTTATTGGGTGTTCAAATTTATATGGGAGGACCTAAGACCTATATGAACATGTTTAGGGGTTTAATGTTTAGGTACGACTCCACCTAGGACTCACGAGAGGCCCTAGAAGAGCACCCCAACTGTTAGGCAGAAACTGCCTAATACAGTGCCAACCAACAAACCAAACGACAGCTAGTCAATCAATCGACGGATCGACGAATTGGTCCATTGATTGGAACTGCAAGTCTGAGGGTTTTGGAGTTGCAGACCTAAACGACGAGACCTCATCAAAGGTACGGTGATCCATCGATGGTCCGTCATTGATGGTCGTGGATGGTAGCCATGAAAAGTTGTCAAGAAACGGTCAAGCAAGGGGTGTTTTTGTAAATTCACCCACAGTTTTTTATGAATCTTGGACGATTACTTTGGGTATTTAGGGTATTTTAAGTTATTTTATACTCCTAGACCTAGGTTAGACATCATTTTTCAAATATCAAAACCCATTCCTCAAGAAAGAACTCTCTCAATCTCCATAGAAGTTAGAAATCAGGGAAGGGCTAGAAGTGAAGGTTTTTGACGTTTCTTCACCAGTGCTTCGTGGTCTTCTTCACATTTAGGTATGGTAGTCCATCCCTGAACCTTGTTTCATTCAACTAGCAATTCTAGACTTTACAGAAAGGATTTCCAACTCCAACTTCTTCTATCTTTGACTCTAAGCATGGGTTTTGCATGAAAATGTTTTAATGATTGAAATATGTTTTTTCTAGTTTAAGTTGATGCTTTTAATGTCAAATACTCAATGAACCCATGCTTATACATATTATAAACTTTAGGCTTATGAAGTGGGTTTGTTGCATTTGTCTAGATAATGTTACAATTGAGTTTCTTATGTTGTATTTTGAATTAGCTACTGCCTATTCATGCTTTATTATGTTGTTTTGGTAAGACATTGTGAAGAGGTGGTAAAATCATGGATGAAGGATAAGTTGTTCTATCTTTTTAGATTCCATTGAAGTGATCTTGAATGGTATGGTCTACCTTTAGTGGCGGTGTTTACATGGAGTATATGAGTATATGTATATATATGTGTATTGTTACTATGGCCTTGAAGACATAATATGTGAAGTAAAGTGATGATGATGTTCATGTTGATATGTTTTACGAAGTTCGAATTGTATATCTTGTACATATTATGTCTAAATGAAGTATCTATACAAGTGAAGCATGCTAGTGTATGGATTATGATGAATGAATGTATGAGCATGTTTAGAAGTCAAGTTAAGAATATGGTTATGATGTTAAAGGTGTGATCACATGTATTCACACACACACTTTGAAAGTCTGAATGAAGTTTATGAATGAAAATGAGGGATTATAGGGTAGACACTCTTCGTGGGTAAAGATGAAGTGTCTAAGACCAACCGTACTATTTCTAAAGAACTCTAGTAATTAAAAGGGGGATTTTGGGGTGAACACTATTCGAGTGTTGAGATGAAGTGTTTAGTAGCAACCTCACTATTTCCAAGAGCTTTCTAATATAGGTTGGAGGTTGGATACCCTTCGTGAGTTGAGATGTGGTACTCAAAAGTAACATCTCGGGATAACTATCCTTTGTTAGTTTAGATGTGGTACTAATAATTATCCCTTAACTAATATTATATGAATTTTTAAGTGTCACGACCAGAGAGCACCCCCTAGAAGCTAGGGACAACCCTCGGATCGTGGCAAGGCGTACATGACCCTTTGGGGTCTCATACAAGCCCTTTAACTATCGTTGATCACATAAGACATGAAAAGTAATGCGGAATTTAAAACTTTTCACGAATAATTAAATAATGGAAGTCTTTCATAAATACTTAGAGAATCTCATCGTCACAATCCAACTTAAATACACGACATAATATCTTAGGGACACGGTCCTTCACATTAAAAGAAAATACATAATAAGTCTTAATAATAAAACTAGGAAACATAGACTATGTCCTCGAATATATGAGGACATACCAAATCTTGAGAGAGTAGATTTCACAAGCTTCACCTTCAAACCTTCAAAAGCTTCCAACAACCTATACATATAAGTATAGAAAAGTATAGGGTTAGTACAAACAATGTACTAAGTATGGCATATGCAAAAACATGTAAAAAGAGATATTTTAGTA
This sequence comes from Solanum sitiens, assembly GCA_016801875.1. NCBI lineage: Eukaryota > Viridiplantae > Streptophyta > Magnoliopsida > Solanales > Solanaceae > Solanum > Solanum sitiens. The sequence continues at coordinate 1,397,405 of JABWTJ010000375.1, read as the reverse complement.
AAATAATCTCTCATGCCAAATAATTATAACATTCACGAATCTATAAACAAAACAACATACGAAACATCATTTAACACTTAAAGAAGAATTTCCATAATTTTATCCCAAAAACACACTTTACAGTGAACTTACCAACTTAACAGTGACTCAATCATTCGTACGGATTTAACGTAGGTACTCTTCTCCAATAGAACTCTTAGGTCAAACTAAGTGCAATATGAGAGTAGCGTCACATACTACTACTCCCACTTACCGCTCCTAATAGGTTCCCATGGATTGAGAACTTTACAAAAAGTTACCCAATTTTGACAGTAAACTCATCTTTGCATGAGAGTGAATCATTTTAGGAGCTTACAGTGAACTATTGACTCCAACAATGGTGAACTTCTAAGGCATTGCCAATGAGGAAGTGAACTCATTTCCGTAGGAGTTTCCCTACCTAAGGATAATCATAAGACTCTCCAAGGTAAGACATGAAGGAAACGTCAAAACACTTCCTTCAATGCACACCAAAGTGACCCTCAAGACTACCCGTTTCCGCTTACTCACCTCGGGAGAACAAGTCACCACTCAAATCACAAGACATTAGAAGAACACCCAACAAAACACCAAAAACATCCCTTTTGGAATGCGTACTTAGTGCAATGAGTAGATAGCGTCCCATACCACCACCTACCCTAAGTAGTACATTCTTTTAGAAGGTTTGGCACCAAGTCTTCCCTTTTGGAAGGTCCTACATAGGGCAATGGATAGATAGCGTCCCATACCACCACCTACCCTATGTAGCACGTTCCTTTAGAAAACTTAGTTCATTCAATTCAAATAGGTATCACATTCTTTTAGAAGACTTATTACTTTTATTACTTTTGTGGGGGGTTAGCTTAACCAACAAAGACAATGAGAGATAGACATGGAATCCCGATATTAACCCCTATCGGATGAGGGATCCTCACTTGCCTGGAGTAAGGTCATACTTTTTAGATTTTACATGGCTTTACCAATAGCTACACCTATGTGGGCACATAGTTAAGGGATAAGGAGATTGCTACTAAGTAACTCATTCTCTAATAACGAGGATTACTCATCTCAAGAGGTACATTGGAATACAACATCTCAACTCACAAAGTGTAATCCACCTCTTCTTCATATCCTCTATGTGCTAGGCATAACTCCTCACGGATTCTCAACATTATAAACTATAGGTTAAGGATAACTAGTGAATATCACATCTCAACTCACCAAAGGCATTCATCCTCCGACCTATCTTGGAAAGCTCATTAGGAATAGTGAGGTTGCTACTAGACACTTCATCTCAACTCACGAGGAGTGTCCACCCCAAGACTCCCTTTTTTACTCAACTTAGCTTCATACATTCACTTAAGTGTGTGTGTGTACATATGAGCACATCTTGCATACAAGCATCATTTCAATCACATTACTTCTATACATGTTTTAGACCTTCATTAATCAATTAACACACCTTACATGCTTCACATAATCATATACTTCATTTAGACATACTGTAGGTCATACATACAATTCAAGCATCACAACACACATTACAAGACCCATTCCCAATATATCGTCATTTCACATATTAGACCTTCAATATCACATTCTCAATATGTACTAAACATAACTAATTCATCAAGTAAACACCGCCACCAAGAAGGTGGACTATACCACTCAAGAGCAATTTACAATAAGAACTATACAATATAAGCAACTCGCCATTTAACCAAGCCATTACCACCTATAATAATTTTATCAATATTTCATCATAATAAGTCCCTTAGGGCAGTATCTAAACCAACATAACAACACAAGAAAACCAAAATTCATTCTCTACACAAACATGCTCATTTGACCCATTTCTCAACCCAACATTTGGCTAAAAGTTTTAACGTGATTTCATTGAATTTTTAGTCTTAAAATCATCAACTAACATTAGAAACATCATTAATAAGTAATTAGAAACGTTTTCATGCAAGACCCACATTTAGAGTTGAAGATAGTAGAAACTAGGGTTGAAAACCCCTTTTGAAAATTCATTAGAAGTGGCTTTTTGAATGGAAGAGAGTTCAAGGATGGATACCATACCTCAAATGAAAGCCAACACACTGATTTTTGATGAAGAACACGCCCAAACCAGCCCTCCTATCTCATCTTCACTTCTACCTTCCGAAGAGACTTGAGAGAGAATTCTAAGGAAAAAGGGTTTCGGGATTTAGGAAATGAAGTCTAAAATTAGGTCTTAGGGTTTGAAACACTTTAATATACCTAAATAATCCTAAAAATAACACTCTAGGTTCATCAAAGTCTTGGGGTGAATTTAGCAAACACCCCAAAACTTGGCAGCCCCTTTAACAGATTTTGGGCAGTCTCACCAACGGACCAACCGACGGTCCGTTTGTCAAATGATGGACCGTTGGTTGGGGTATCTTTTGTTGGGAATTGAACTCCCAAACCTGCAGGTATTCTTGCCCAAATGACGGACTAGGTCGACTGGCCGTCGATTGGCTCGTCGATTGGACACTAATTTGGCAGTTTTGGTCCAAGTCTTGGGACCTTCTCTAGGCACCTCTTATGGGTCCTATATGGGGTCGTACCCAAATGTTAAACCCCTAAACATGGTTGTATAGTTCTTAGTAAAATCTCAAACAAGTTTCAAGAAAAATGAACACGTAAAACTCACTCAAACACTTCAAGACACACAAGTACTTTCTAAGGCACACCTTCCGAACGTCATGGACGTTCTTGGTCGTTTGACCTCCAAACTTAACCAAACTTCACACACTTCCTAAGGACACTTAATTTACTTACTTTAACTTAAAATTAACTCAATAAACAACCACCAATCTCTAGTTCACCTTAGTTATTTTTAGGGCATTACAATAAGACTTCATGGTGGAGGTATGGTTAACATCGAGAGGATTTGAAAAAGGGGGTGGATACACTTCATGAGTAGATATGTTGTATACAATGGACCTGTTGAGATGAATTCTCCTCGTTAGTAAAAAATGAGTTACTTAGTAGCAATCTCCTTATCCCTTAACTATGTGCTCGCATAGGTGCAGCTATTGTAAAATACATGTGAAGGCTAAGAGTAGGACCCTAGGTTAGGCAAGTGGGAATCCCTCATACAGTAGGGGTTAATTTCGGGATTCCGTGTCTAGCTCTCATGGTCTATGTCGATTAAATCTATCCCCCACAAATGAATTTAAATGAACTAAGTCTTCTTCAGGGTGTACTACTTAGGGTAGGTGGTGGTATGAGACGCTATCTATGCATTTCACAAGTAGCCATTTGGAGGGAGACTTTGTGTGCTCTTATATGAAGATGTATGAATGGGTCATTAATGATTTTAATGAAGTAATACGACTTTATGTCTAATGTTAAAGAAAGCATGTTGATGTTATGTCATGTATGATGAAAGCTATGTATATGATGAATGTGAGGTACCTATTCTAAGGGAATTCCTAAGGGTCACTAGGGCAGAAGTAGTAATAAGGGATGCTACTTTCACATTGAACTAAGTGTAACTTAGGGGTTGTCTTGGAGGATGGTTCTCTATGTGAAGTTCCTAAGAATATGTATGTTTCTGCTAGTGTCTTCAGTATTTAATGTTGGCTTGTTGAGTCTTAAGGATCACTTAGGTATGTATTGAAGAGGTTGTATGGGTGGCCTCTTCATGTCTTACTTAAGCGAGTATTAGGATAATAATGGATAGGGAGGTATGTGATAAATGGTTTATTGTAAATGTGAATATACGTTGAGGTTTATGAGAGTGTCACATTATATAATTCATGGTGACTTATATGATGCATAGTAACTAGATTTATGAAGTGTCACATCTGGGGAGCACCCCCTAGATGTAACTAGCGTCGGCGTCCTCGTAGAGGACTAAGACTAGCCTCTTAGCTTACACCATTACACTCATAGGTTAAAAATGCGGAATATTTAAAGCATTCCTCTATCTATCATGAGGTTTACATAGACCTCTCGCATACATATAATATATTCACATCGAGTTTACATATACCCTTCGCATAAAATGATTACATAGCCTTCTACTTTTATTGCATATATATATATATATAATATAACATAGTATTAAATCAGATGTCTTATCTCATAACCATATAAACATAAGTATAACAATTGGGCATAGACCATACATTAATAAAATAAAGACACATATAGGATATACAATCTTTAGTACGCAAATGAAAAGAAAAGAACTACAAGTCTTATAACTAGAACAACATCAATAGCTTGATAGTGGCACTGCCCTCGGAAAGTGAGGACCTACCCAACTTGGAGAGTGAGAATTCCAAGTCTTCCTTCAAAGTTGTCTCAAAAGCCCTTCAATGACTGGAACCTAAAATATTAGGGAAAAGGGAAAAAATGGGGTTAGTACATCACTTGTACTAAGTATGAGACCATATGCACATACATAATAGAAATCATGATAAAAAGGAACATTTCATTAAAGCATGCTAATTTACTTTGAAAAGAAATATGCACATTGAATTACCAATACAAGTCATTAATGCATATTCATTAAGTCAAGACCATGTTCATTACAAGACCAACCATACTAAGTCTAGTCAAGTAAATCATGCATACCAACATAACGGAATCCAAAGTTAAGACAACTCTATCATCAAGTTATAACATCAACAAGTATAGATAAGAGTTCCTAACGTCATAACCAAAGAGATACAATTACTCATGAACCCTCATTAAGTCCACTAGTGCAATGTATAAGCAAAGCCCCATAACCTTATTCAATCAAGTAAACCTAACAAGAACCATAAACAATGTCCAACTTCACATATCATATCATTAAGAGTACATAACATCATACTTTAGTGATAGAGACCAAACACATGTTCACAAGAATAACCAACATCAATTAGCGTCATTAACATCTAGGATCATCACATACATATCATTTATATTTATAAGCATATACATACATAAAACCATCCTCCTAAGACTCCCCTCAAGGCTAACTAGTGCAATGTATAGGTAGAGTCCCATACCCCTACCTAGACTAAGATAAACCCCATAGGTTATCCTAGCTAGAGCTCATTCAATTACTTAATTTTACCTTATTGGTAACATCTTGCCTTAACTGACATATACCACATGAGATAATATGAAATCCGGTTTCGTGGAACCCTACACCTAAACAAGGTGGACTACTTTCCTAGGTAGTACAAAAACATGAACATAGCTTCTATTGTGGATCCACTAGCTAGTATTCCTATGGGGGAAACATAGTTCAAGAACTAGGAGATATAGTTCAGACCCTCTTTATTCTACACGCATTATTGTCTCCAATCTCAAGATTACATTAGTGATCCTACCTTCCCTATGTGGGAAGGGACACTCCTCACTCTAGTTTACTCGGTGCTAAGTTAGAGTCCTTTTTTGAAATGTCTTTCATGCCTTTAATAATCATCATAGCTTAATGTAGGTCATAGGATATATCTTTCATATAATCATCATCATCATAGCTCAATAAGAATTGTATGAGTATTGTCCTTTAATTACAATTCATACATGTGAGGTTAGCACATTTACATAATCACATCATGAGAAGGCACATTGGTAAGTTATTACCATCCTTATAACATTTACATCTTAGCCAACATCTCACAAACCATAGTCAAGGCATTTCAATTCAACATCATTCCAACCTTATCAATTTTAATATAAGGTGTACTTCAATACAACATGATCACTTAATCACAAGTAACCATAATTGAAGTAAAGAATTCAGATCACAAGACTTACCCTAATCTGCTTCACAAGCCATCATCAATGTCTCACCATCAACCATACAATTCAAACCAACAAAGGGTATAATATCTTCACAAAATAGTAATCAACATAATACTGAAGTCAATTGAATCAGTACACAACAATCCATCACTAATTCATAGCCTAAGGTTAGAGACTTAGGTCAAATTCATGATCTACTTTACAATCTAGGTCAATTACTAAAAAACTAGCATAATATGACTACAACACATCTCAATATATTCATAAATTAATATAATAACATCATAGAATAGTAATTCACATATTAACCAAGCCAATTATATCAATACTAGAGAATTCAATTCAAGATCACAACCTAGGACTAAGGGAAAAAGATCATCTTCCACCAGCTAGGTCAAGTCATCAAGAAGTAACATAATTGATTTATAATAAATGTTAACCTACTCATAAAAACCAAATGGAATCATCAACAAAGCAATTCATAAGCCTTATTTTGTATTGGAAGAAAATCCACTTGAATTTCATCTTTTGAAAACAATTTGGAGGAACCCTTTTGGGGAAAAAGATCCCAAAGCTAAAATCAATGCCATACGTTTTTAATTGATTAGGTTTGATGGAAAAACTTGACCTATATAATCTCGATAACCCCATTGACCTTTTCATCTATGGTGTTCTTCTACTTGGGAGAGAGAAAGAAGAGAGAGGGAAAAACAATTGGGTTTTGGGAATTATGAGGGTTAGGTTAGCTTAATTAGGTTGGGGTGTTTATATAACTAACTTAATTAGACCTCCCGTAACACCTAACTAATTAACTAACCACATAATTAACTAATTTAACTAATATTAAAACATGCAGTAAAAACAGTCTTGACAGACGACACCCCAATCCACGCCCCGTTTGTCAAACGACGGGCACTTTTCACGTTAGTCATCTGCAGTTGCCGTTTGCGACTGAGACTTTAAAAAATGGCATCCCACTAATTTGGTTAAGTGACCATCAATGGTGGACATCGAATCCCCCTCGATTGGACCACGAGCCGTTGTCTGCAATCCGTTGTTGGACATTGCCTTTTGGCAGCTTTTGCCAAATTGAAAAGGGCCTTTGGTTTGTCCTTTGGGGGTAATACCTGAGTGTTACGACTATAAACTAACTATAACACATGTTAGACACCTTTCCACCTAATTTCAACATTTTCCGACTCATAAAACTTAGTCAAATAGACTAAGGCACACTAGCACCTCATTGAACTAGTTTTCGGACGTCATGGACGTTCTTTGACATTTTCATTCTAAAACTTCCTAAATGAATTATATACATTAAAATTGACCTTAAAAAGGTTACACAACCTTTATACACTCATGTGATTCTCTAGAACACGTCTTAGACTTTTGAAGTGTTACATGAAGGTTTTTACCAAAAAACATGACTTGTATGTTTCAACTAAAATGTCCTCTTTTACTTGTCTTTTTGTGTAGTGCCATATGTAGTACGGTGTTTGTTGTAACACCATAGTTTTCTATACTCTATACGTATAGGTTGAAGGCAAGTGAAGGTTCCTAGATGGCAATGTTTGGGAAGTTTACTCTCTCAAGATTTGGTATGTTCTCATATATTTGAGGACATAGTCTATGTTTCTTTAGTTTCTTCTTTTATGACTTGTGAAGACTTATTTTGTATTTATTTCAATTTAAAGGGTGGTGTCCCTAAGATATTCAAAATGTGTCTTTAAGTTGTCTTGTTACGATGATACTTATTCCTTAGTATTTTATAAAAGAAGTTCATTATTATTGTTGTTATAAAAAGTTTTAATTCCGCACTACTTTTCATATCTTATGTTGACACACCGGCAATTATACAAATTATATTAGAGACTCTCAAGATTAATAATGATGTATTAGAAAAAATAGGTTATAAACATAATTATAAAGTGTTAGATTCACAACGTCAAATAAAGACCTTGACATCCGGAAACTAGTGGAATTGAACTATTAGATGTCCCTATGTTTGGTCAATGTTTGGAAGACTCATATGGATACGAAAAATTGAAAAAAGAATTTATATAGGTAAAATAATGTTCATAGGGTCAAAAATTCCAATACTGATTCCCCAGGGACCACACGAAGGGTCGTTGAGGAAGACCCAAACATTGGCGAGCAATCTGCCAAAGCAGACTGCGTGCAGCCAAGATGTGAGGTCCCTTGCGCGTCGCATAGCCCGAACATGGAAAGAAAAATTTGCCTCCCGAAGAGGGGCCTTTATGAGTATCACTGTTTCAACCCGGATTTATGAAAAAATAATGGGAATCGCCCCCCGGACGCGCAACCACTTCCCAAACTCGTTCGCGTCGTTTTAAGTCAATTTGACTTCATGAAAAGACTCAATTAAGTGATGGGTATTTTGTTAAATTTAGGGGTTAACTACATATTGATTTAGGGTCACATTTATGTCATTTCACACACCCAGATAAAATCCCCGAAGTTGAAATGAAAAATTACTCTCTTCTCCCTCAAATATTCTCTTCCTTCAAACGTCCATTGAAGACCATTAGATCTCCAAGAAGAAGATCAAGTATTCAAGTTTCCAACCCAATTTCGTGGCTTATATCATATCTAATGTATGGTTTCTTTCATTGTTGTGAGTCTTTTCACCATTAGGCCCCTCAAAAAGATGATTTATAAATCCCCGAAAACTAGGGTTTTTCTTCTCACGTGGGTCTTCATTGAAAAACAAAATTATGAATCAATTGTGATGAATCATGATGAATCAAGGTTTTATAAGTATATTTTTATGGTCAATTGATGATTTACTATGAGATTTCCATAGACCCATGTTTTCCCCCAATTTGATTAAAACCTTTAATTGATATGGTGAATTGTGGAGATTATAAACATGTACATTGACTACATTGTTGTTAATTATGTACTTTCTTCTTGAATTTACCTTGTTTATGTATTGGTTATGTATTCTTGGTAATGGAAGTATTAAGGTTCTTGAAAGAGGCAATGAGGTATGTTGATTGGTTCTTTTTGGATTCAATTATGAAGTATGAGTTACTTAGATAGTAATGCTTCTATGTCTAATGTGTGGTTGTGATGTTGATGCTAGGTATTCCTCATTCTTAACCCTAAGACATTGAATTATATATGAATTATTTATGCATGTTATGATATAATTATTATATGATTGAAAGTAGTTTCTTATGATTATAACAAAGCATTAAGTGAAAGGTATACTCACTTGTGAAGTGCTGTCTAAAGTGAAATGATTGTTCTCACTTGTGATAACCTATGAGCTAATATGATAACTACATGGGGGTCTAGAAGGGTCCAATGTGATCTTGTATGATGATATAAGATGATTAGTGAAGGGAATAGATGCTTAGCACCGAAAGGGCATGTAAATGATATGGAGATCTCACTTTTAGTAAGTCTGGCATCCCACATGCATTTCCTCACGTTAGTAAGTTCGGAGTCCCAAGTTAAGTGTAGTCTCATGTGATGGGAACTCCCACCTTAGTAAGTTAGGTTCCTAGCAAGGCGTGGATGAGTTCATAGACTATATTTTTTGGACCCTTTTTGGAGAATTCTAAGTGTTGGCCAAGGACCAACATCGACGGGCCATTGACCCATCAAGAACTCGTCGATTGGCTCGTCATGTGGCTACGGTCAATTTTACAGTTTTAGGTCAAATGGAAGGGTCCTCTCCTAAGGTCCTTTAAGTGGTAATTGGGGAGTCATACCTGTCACGATCCGAGAGTATACCCTAGAATATATGGTAATATGAAATCGTGGCACGTCCTACTTGACCTCGCAGAGGTGTTCTACAAGCCCTTTGACATCATTCATTGCAAACCTGTATGAAAAGTAGTGCGGAATTAGAATTTTCCCACAAAATAGTAATACTTCAAAAATCTCTTTCATATTATCATAATGAAAGGCTATGTCTCAGAGTCTCCATCTTAGACATACGAAAATCTTGTGACACGGTACATACTTCAACATATAGAATATATGTAAGTCTAATACAATGCTTTAAACAAAAAAACAAAACATAATGGTGTCCATGAATCTAGTGAGGACAAACCAACACTTGCTTGAATGTACACTAATCCAAGCTTCCACTAAAACACTCCTCTCAATTGCCACCTACACCTTTAGATATAAACAAAATATATGGAATTAGTACACTAGAATGCACGAAGTATGGTGAAATGCAATTAAAATCATGCTAAAAGGACCTTTTGTACAAAACATGCTCTTTTTGAGTAAAACTTCATAAAACAAGTATATGAGATCACATTAAGTCAACATAATCACATATAGTCATATTTCAACAATATAACATCAATATCACTTCAAATCACATAACCATGAGACTCTCTTAACAAAAATGATTTTGAGGCTCACTTGAGTTAGTTATGAAGCGACACCTATACAACCCCTTCACACACCAGAGTTATCCTAAAGACTACCTAAGATAAGATTATTCCCATTCATACATTTAACTCCCTACATAGAATTACACTAAGACTCACCTAAGTAAGACATGAATAAAAAGCCCATACACCCTCTCCAATCCTACCTAAGCAATCCTTAAAGCTACTCTAGATAAGTACACGTTAATAAACATTCATTTAACTTAAGTCACTATGATCATTAAGTCTTTTAAGAGACATTCAACAATAAGGACTTTCACATAATGTTCTTGGAGAAGACGTAGGGAACCTACATACCAACATCATCAAAGCCTAGTCGTGCAGTGTCTAGATAGCATCCCATTCCACCACCTAAACTTCATAAAACTTATCCAACACAAGCATGTATCACACATGATAAGAATAGGCAGTAACAGACATACACCATACTAGCTAGGCATAGAAACAAGAGTCTAACTTTCTCCGATGGAGGGTGTTTTACTTTCCAATGGTAGAACTAGGACACATCCCATATAGGCACATAGATAAAGAATATCAAGGGTTTATTTGTACTCTATTCTTATATTAAATAGAGCTACTACCCAAGCATACTCACTTGGTGCTAGCCTTTGTTCTCCTAGAATAATTCAATAAAAGAACATATGAAGAGGTACCATATCTTGTTCGTAACAAAATCATAATACATCTTACAAAATAGTGTCCACTATGGCTGCCTACAATGCTTGTTAAGATAGATCAATGACTTTCTTAAGGATGATTTCATGTAGTTCTAGCCAACCACCCCTAAGTCCACCATTCGCACAATCAGAATACCATTACAGCTTTCAACTTCAAGGATATATAACCTTCTTTCTAAAAAGATTCACATAAATTATCTTCTTAACCTTATTCAAGATCATATTCCATTCTTTCATATACACTCATGACAAAGGTTCTTTAGCCTACTAAGTCAAGAGTCATATTCACATTCTTCATATATCAAGTATGGGACATAGGTCTATAAAAACAAGACACGCTACATTATCATGTTATCACATGTACAATATAATTCACGTAGCATAAAGGGTCAACTAAGTCTACTTCGAGTCACCCTACACACCTCTATATAAATATCATCATAGTTCATCGCAAAACTTATATAGTCAAATAGGAAGATTCACACTTGAACATCAAGTATACACACATGAAGACATCATTATAGCCAATCATGATAACCTATAGTCAATTAGAAGAATACATGCTTTGACTTCACATATACACATAAGTCATATAGACCTTCACAATGATCACATATCAAAGTTATAACATGATAATACCATAATTCATAAATTAATGTCGACGAGGCTACATTGATAAAAAATATATCACATAAGCACTGCCAACTAAGTGGACCATACCAATCAACACAATTAAACACCTAAACTACACAATATAAAAACGGTTAGCTCAACATACCACCAATCAAATCTCAACAACTCCAATCCATAACAAATTCAGCCAATTCAATCCACAAAGGCTCTTATTAATAAAAAATATCACCAATTAAAACCTAATAATCACAATATACAATGATCCAATAAAACCCAATATGAAAATCATCAAATTAAGAGAACCTATATACAATTCTAACAGCGTTCATACTTATATCAATAGCCCATTACAATCTACATAAGAAATCAATACAATTGAGGCATAATCAAATCACCCATATTATAGTCAAAACTAGGATTGCATAGTTTGCGTGGGTTCATGGAGTTTTTAGCCCAAAATCATCAAATTAACATCAATTCAATCATAATTCATTCATTCAAAACATTTAAGGTAAGAACCCATGGCTAGATAACAAAATAGGAGAATTCATGTTTTGGATCATTTTTGAAAATAATTGAAAATGACTCCTTGAATGAAAGAGAAATCAAGGATGAAACACCATACCTTATGTGTATCAAAGCCCACGACATTGATGGAGAAAAACTTGGAAAATCAGTCCTCTTTCTTGGAGATTCAAACCTTCATCAATGGAGGTCTGTAGAGAGAAGAAATTGAGAGGTTTTGCTTTGAGTTGAGGGTTTAGATTTGATTGGTCAGCTTAGCATATTAAAAAGTCTCAATAACAGTCAATAAGTCATCCCCAAATTATTCAAAAGACCCCTGCACTTAAAGGACATTTTAACCAATTCACATTTGACTTAAAATAATGCGACCAAAACAAGGAGGTCACTGCGCGTCGCGGGGTTACTTCTCATTCTTGGTTCTTGAAAATTTTGAGACAGAATGGTTCGTGACAGCCCCATCTTTGGCCCAATTCTAGGCTACTTCTACAACTTGCTTGGCCCATGTTTGGGACCTCCTTGGGGACCCTTAGTCTTTTCCCCGGGGCATCGTTCTCTGAAGTTTCAACCTTTTACATGTCAGTCTATACGTAGGAACTATCACTTCTTAATATTACCCAAAAACCATACCCCAAAACTCCACTACAAAACATTACTACATACTAGTTCAACTTGAACTAGTTTTCGAAGGTCTTGGACGTTTCACATCCAAACACCTCAAACTGACTTCTAACAATATTATTAACAATTTTAAAACTTTATAACCTCATCACATACGTGTTATCTCTAGTTTCACTTAATTCATTTTAGAGGTGTTACATTCTCTCCCACTTGGAGAACATTCGTCCTCGAATGAAACTTCCTTCATTTTAATCACTTTCAAGAGATAAGACTCAATAATAGCTGATCATAAAAATATCACACCATATACAATACACACAAATAGGAGGAACATCAACTCCACATAATCAATAGACTAAAAACACAACACTGAGATAGAACTACATCTACAACTCATGATGTAATAAGACTCACATTCTTCATTTCATATAGGAGGAACCCATTCTCCACACATTATCATGAACATATACATCGTTTCTAAACACCTTACAACCATTTCTCATGAAAACACATTTTAGTAAAATTTCCAAATTCTTTATGGTGAAGCACCAAAACCCTAATAGTGAATCATGCTAATTACATCCCTAATGCATAGCTTAAGCAAACCATGATGGAGGCATGACGATATGAGAGACAGTACTATATAAACTCAATTGACAAAATAAGCATAACTTCATGAAATGCACAATTCAAGGATATCAATGAAATTCACTTTAAACTACACTCCTAAACACTATGCAACATGCAACATGTTACTATGACATTCCATCTCTCCACCTTGAATTGAATAGAAGAGAAGAGACAACAATCTACAACCCAACTACTCATCATACTCCCCCACATAGAAGGAACCCATTACTACACATATGAGAGAAAACTATGACTTACCGGTATAATCATCTGAATTTATTCCCTTAGCTTGAAGAGCATAGAAGAGATTACTCTTTGGATCATCACCTTCCAGAGCACTAGGAGGAAATTTCTTGGTTTCTCTTCATGTAGCTGCAATAGTAGGACAATCCCTCACCTTATGATCATCTTTACCACAACAAAAGCAACCTCCGGTACTGACTAGACATTTCCCAAAGTGCTTCATCCCACAAGTAGCACAAGTAGGCTTAATACCTTGAGAACCACTACCACCCTCAATTTTGATATTAGGAGCACTAGATCAATATTTGAACCCACTTCTTGAACCTAGGTTGGTTTTGCTCATCAACTCTACCCCTCTTCAAATTCCTTGAATTCCTACCAAGCTTTGACTACTCAATAGATTGTGCATACACCATAAGTCTAGAAAAGTTCATGTCATTGTGGAGCATGGTTGTATGACACTCTTCTCTTACAGGGTCCGTAACACCTGTCGCAAACCTACTCATCCTATCCATAGGGTTAGACACCAAGAATGGAGCAAACCTAGATAACATGGTGAACTTCAAAGAATATTCTTCCACACTCATATTCTTTTTTACAAGGTCAATGAACTACTCAACCTTCACCTTCCTCGTCTCATGGGAAAAGTACTTTACTAAGAAAGTCTTATTAAACTCCTCCCACTCTATACGACCCGAATCAACTGACCTATTACCTTTACATTGAATGTACCACACTTGATCAACATCTATCATTGGTATGACATCAAATCCTCCTTCTCCCTACCAGTCACGCCAATAGCATTCAACAGCTTGTACACACCATCAAGTAAATTTTGGGGATCTTTTCCCACCTTATAGCCAAAAAAGATAGGAGTATTCATTCTCACAAAATCTCTCATTCTAGAGGTCATGATACTATCTATAGCATTTACCCTATGTTCAATACCCCTATTAACATGAGATATCATGGCTCGGGCTAAAGCAATTAAAGCCTCTCTAATCACCCCATTAGTAATGTCTGGGGGAAATTCAATACCTTAACCTCCAATAGGGACTTGATCACCATAGGAATGAACTTGGAGACCTTGGGGAACTTGAAATCCTTGTGGACCTAATCCAGCTTAGGGAATTTCTTCATGCACTCCCTCTTCTTCAAAGCTTCTTGAGGACATTTTTCTTGTATTCATACCCTATAATTGTCACGACCAAGGATCACCCCTTAGACATAACCAGTGTCGTTGTCCTCGGAGAGGACTAAGACTAGCCTTTTAGCATTCCTCATTAGATATCATAGGCTAAAAATGCGGAAAAATTATCATACATACTTCTAAATATTGAGGTTTTCATAGATGTATCTCAGACTACATATGGGGTTTACATAGATGTATCATCAAGTTCACTCGGTGTTAAGCTAGAGTCCCTTTTTTAATGTCTTTTCATTAATAATCATAACTTAGTTAGTTCGTAGGAGACTACTCCTTCTATATAATCATAATTAGCTCAGTAGGAATTGTATTAGAATCACCTTTCTATACGTCCCTTATAGTGAGATCATTATCATATACCATATCATCGTAATGCACACAAATGAATCAACATCATCCTTATATCATTTCAACCTTAACATGATGTAACAATTCATAAGCTAAGACAGTTCAATATCAACATCATACCATCCTAATCAATACAATCATAACGCACATACTTCAATTGAATCAACATCATTACGTATAAGTCATCACAAAAGAGTTAAGGTTTGAAGATCACAAAATAATACCTCTTCCTCTTCCAAAGCAATCATCATTGTATTATCATCAACCAATCCCAGTTCACTCATAAATTGGCATAATAACAACATTGAATAGGAATTCAACATTAACCAAGCCAATTGTATCAATACTAGATAATTAAATTCAAGATCACAACCTAGGGTTAAGGGGTAAAGGTCATCTTCCACATACTTGGTCAATACATCAAGAAGTAGTATAATTGAATCATAATACATGTTAATATACACATAATAACCAAAATAAATCATAAAAAAGCAATTCATAAGATAAATTTTGTATTTGAAGGAAACTCACATGAAACGCAACTCTTTGAAATCAATTTCGGAAGAACCCTTTGGGGAAATTAATCCCAAAGGTGAAAGGTTCCATAACTTGATAATTGATGAAGAAAACTTGATCTTTGAAGCCCTAGAACCGTCGTGACCTTGGCCTTCTACGGAGTTTCATGGGAGATAGAAAGAAGAGAAAAGGAAAAGCAATTCTATTTTTGGAAATTATAAGAGTTAAATGAGGTTTTTTGCTTAGGGTAGTTTATATAGTCATTGAACTAACTTAATTAACCAACCCATAATCACTAATTAAACCCCTAAGTAACTAACATAATTAATTGACCCAACTAATACTTAACAGTGAAACAGTGGAACTGACCTACGAACCCCTGACCAATGTGCCGTAGGTCAAACGACGGCCAGGATCCCCACCATCATATGCAGTCGTCATTTGATACTATTGAGAGTTTCCAAAGTGGATAAGTCTTCATTTATGGAGGCATCGGCGTCCCATAGATTAACCCACTCCTTGTCGCATGCACACGTAGGTAGACACTGCCTCATGTCTTCTTTTTCCCAAATTGCAAGGGTCCTCCTCAAGGACCGTTAGTTGGTCCTTGGGGTTCGTACCCAGACGTTTCTAATATAAAGCAACTCTAATAGGTATTAGACACCTTACTACCAAACCTCATCGAATTCCGACTCTTAAAACCTATTCAAATAGGCTAAGACACACTAGCACCTCTTGAATTAGTTACCGCATGTCATGGATGTTCCTTGACGTTTTGATTCTAAAATTTCCTAAATTACTTTGGTTCAATATTATTGACCCTAAAACAGTGACAAAACCTTTAGACTCCCATGTTAGGCTCTAGAATAAGACTTAATCTTTTGGAGTGTTACATTATCCCCCCTATAGGAACATTCGTCCCCAAATGACACTAATATCTTTTGGAAGGAATAGACTCAAGACTAGCAGCGCAACTAAAAATACCACATAATAACATGAATTTAAACTCAATCATGACATTCACACATAGCAATTCAAAACTTCGATCACTACACATAAGAGCTCAAAATCACAATATGAGGAATTTCCTTCTCATAACAACATGAGCTCAACATATCATTAGGGAATCAATTTTGAAAAAACTCAACCTATCAACATGCTCAATATCATTTCATAAAGACTCAACATACCAAAATGTACAACACAAACTCAACACAAGTAAAAAGAAAAAAACTTCATTTTTAGGCATGAAATTCACTGTAACTCACTGTAACATACACCTTTTTGCATAACTTCACCGAAAAACAAGACAACTTCAAATTCACTAATTTTTTCCACTATTAGTAAGAACAACTAACCTTCATTAGGAAAGATATGAGGATAATGGGACTTCATGTCGGCCTCGGCCTCCCATGTTGCTCCCTCAAATAGGTTGTTTCTCCATAACACTTTTACGGAGGACACCTCTTTGTTCCTCAACCTCTTCACTTGATGATAACGAATTTCAACCATAACCTCCTCATAAAAGAGGTTCTCTTTCACACCAAGACCTTTGATACGAAGAATGAACACAGGATTACCGATGCACTTCTTAAGCATGGACACATGGAAAACCAGATTAACTAAAGATAGTTCACTAGGGAGTTTCAAATCATATGCAACCTTGCCCACTCTTTGCAAAATTTCATACGGACCCACATAATGAGGACCTAACTTCCCCTTCTTGCCAAACCTAACCACTCCTCTCATGGGTGAAATTTTCAAATAAACTTGATCACCATGTTCAAATTCAAGGTCTCTTCTCCTATGATCGGCATAAGACTTTTGCTGACTATAGGATGTTTGCAAGCAGTTCCTTGTGATATGAACCTTATTTAAGGTTTTATAGATCAAACCGGGACCAAGAAGCGAAGACTCTCCAACCTCAAATTACACAATAGGAGATCTACACCTCCTACAATACAAAGCTTCATAAGGATCCATAGATATGGATGAATGGACACAATTATTATACTGGAACTCCACCAAAGGCAAATTCTCATCCCAATTTCCCTTTAAGTCAATGATACAAGCTCTAAGAATATTCTCAAGAGTTTGAATAGTTCACTCCCCTTGACCATCCGTCTAAGGATGAAAAGCGGTGCTTAATTTCACTTGAGTACGAAAACCTATTCGAAATGATCTCCAAAACGTAGAGGTAAATTGAGCACCTCTATATGATATGATGGACAAAGGAACCCCATGAAGACTTACTATCTTGTCAATATAGATTTTTGCATAATATTCCGCCGAATAAGTAGACTTAACAAAAAATAAATTGAGTGGATTTGGTTAATATATCCAACACCAACCATATAGAGTAATATTGCTTCTGTATCCGAGGAATCCTAACAACGGAATCCATGTTAACATCTTCCCACTTCCAAGTAAGAACATGGAACTCTTGTATTAAACCACCCAACTTTTGGTGCTCGGCTTTCACTTGTTGGCAATTTGGACACTTTGCAACAAATTCCGCAATGTCACTTTTTAAGGCATCACAATAAAATACTTCCCGAAGATCATGATACATATTAGTAGAACCCGGAAACGGACTCCATGAGCTTCCTCGAGAATTTAATTTCCTAAATCATCGACATCAGGCACACCATCCCCCATTGGGAGAATGACTCATTCATCTTTCTAACAACCGATTCCTTTGACTCCATCAATAACGGATCAAGGTGTTGCTTAGACTTCACCTCAACCACCAAAGAAGAGTCGGAGTTATGATGTACCACAACAACACCATTTGTAGAATCTTTAATTCGAACCCCTAAACGAGCAAACCAATGAATATACCTAACTAGGTTTATCTTGTATTCTTCCACATGGGACACACTTCCCATGGACAACCGAGTTAGAGCATCCGCTACCACATTAGCCTTGTCGGGGTGATAGAGAACACTCAGGTAGTAGTCTTTCAAAAACTCTAACCATCTCTATTGCTGGAGATTCAACTCTTTTTTAGTAAATACATATTGAAGACTTTTATGGTACGTATACAAATCAACATGAACACCATAGAGATAATGCCTCCATATTTTCATGGCAAATACCACGGCCTCTAAATCAAGGTCATGAGCTGGATAATTCTTCTCATGGACTTTGAATTGCCTAGAAGCATAGGCTATAACTCTTCCATGTTACATAAGAACACACCCCAACACGACTCGGGATGCATCACGATATACCACAAAACCCTTTGTACCCTCCGGTAGGGTCAATGCCAGAGCGGAAGTAAGTATATCCTTCAATATTTGGAAGATTTATTCACATGTCTTCACCACTCAAAATTCACACTCTTTTGAGTCAAGGCTCTTAATGGAGAAGCAAGAGATGCAAACCCGTCGACTAACCTTCTATAATAACCGGCTAGGCCTATGAAACTCCTAATATCTGTAGGAGACAAATGTCTAGGCCAATTTTGCACCGCTTAGGTCTTCCTTGGATAAACCCCTACACCCTCACTAGAGATGATATCACCAAAAAACGCTACCCACCTCAACAAAAACTCACATTTGCTATACTTGGCAAGTAATTGATGTTACTTAAGTACTTGTAACACCACTCTCAAATGGTCCATGTGTTCACCCTCATTTTTCTAATATACCAAGATGTCTTCAATGAATACAATGAAAAAAGAATTTAGGTAACTTCGAAACACCCTATTCATTAGGTCCATCAACGTCGCCGGATCATTAGTGAAACCAAACAACATTACTAAGAACTCATAGTGACCATATCTTGTTCGAAATGCCGTCTTGGGAATATCTTCACCTCTCACCCTAAGTTGGTGATATCCCGACCTCAAGTCAATCTTGGAAAAGTTAATCGCACCTTGGAGTTGATAAAATAAATTATCAATCCTAGGGAGAGGATACTTGTTCTTGATTGCGACCATGTTGAGTTGACGGTAATCCATACACATTCTAAGGGACCCATATTAATTTTTCACGAACAATACCGGAGCACCCCATGGATAAATACTAGGCCGAATAAAGCCCTTGTCTACTAAATCTGTGTTGATCCTTCAACTCTTTCAATTCTGTGACACCTCCAAAACGACATAGGTGAAACTAGCGCCTAGATTTTTTTTCATGAGGGTCTAAGGTCATAAAATGGTTTATAATTTTGTAAGAGGCAGTGTCTAAATATTTAGGTGAATTGGATGTGAAACGTCAAGGGATGACTAGGATGTTCGACAACTAGTCACCTATGTGCCTCATGTCTGCTTTATGTGCTTATATGTGTGTGATATGATATCATAAGCTCCTTATATGAGAATGATTGTGTTTATAGGCAGAGTGCCAACTTTTATGAAGTTTGGAGGTCAGACGTCCAAGAACGTCCATGACGTTTGAAAGGTTTGCCTTAAAACGACATTGTGTGTCTTGTCATGTTTCGTCGAGTTTTACATGCTCATTTTGGTCGAAATTGATGTGAGGGGTACTAAACATGTGTATGAACATATTGGGGTTGGAAATTTCCAATAAAAACACCCCAAGGACCTACTAAAGGATCCTTGAGGAGGACCCAACTTGTGGGCAAAATTTGTCCCAAGTTGGCAGCTCACTGCCTTCATGTTCACAAACCTCTTCACGGCCTGTGGAGTGGACCACGGTCCGTGAAGATGGTAGTGGACCTTGCTTTGACACTTGGTGTCTTTTAAAGGTAAATAATCTACTACCCCAAGGACCAAGGACCGTCATAAGGGTCGTTACCCACCTTCCCGGACCGTGATGTTGGCCGTGGTCACTGGGCGGGCTGTCCATATTTGATTTTCAAATTAATTCTATTCCACTTTTTATTATTTGGGGTTTATTTTAAAAGGTTTATATATATATATAGTTTCAAGTAAAATAACCTTCCTATAACTCATTATTTAAAGATCCCAAATCAAAACCCCAAAGTTCTCTGTCAAATCAAATCATCCATTGTTGAAACCTCAAGCTTCAAGGAAGTGGATGAATTCCTCAAGGTTCTCAACCAAATTTCTTTCTTTGCTTCTAATCAAGGTATGGTTATTCATCCTTGAATTTTCTTTCTTCAAGTAGTTAATCTTCAAAGTGTTTTCCAAATATTTGTGAAAAGGTGAATTGTCCAATTTTGACATCTAACCATGGGTTCTTGCATAAAACGTTTTGAATGAAAGATTTATGACTGAATTTGAAGTTATGTTTAATGGTTTTAACCAAAAATCTTCATGAACCCATGAAAAACATAAACTATTCGATTTGGCTATAATTTGGGTTATATGATCATCTCTCAATGCTTATGAATTCTAGTATAGTTTTCTTTGGACCACTGAATGATGTATGAATTGTAATCTATTGATGTATAGGTTGTCTTGGATTTTTGAATTTATGTTGAATTGATCTAGATTAATTGATTATTATTATTTTTGTATTGAATTGATGATCATGGACAAGGGTAAGGGCCTTTTGGTATTGTATTAGATGATTTAGCTATGGATTGAAGTGGTGAGCATTGATTGGTGGTACGCTGCCCTAACTCTATATAATTTATGTAAATTAGGTCTTGAATTATGCTGTTATTTGTATGGTCCACTTATGGTGACGGTTTTATGTGTTATAATTGTGAATTATGTGGCCTTGCAGGCGTTACTTTATGTATTATGATGATCGTGACCTTGTCGGTAACTACTTGATATATTATGATGGTTTGTGTGATTTATTTATGCGATGTATGATATTATTTATCTACTTATGGTTAAGATAAATATCTATTTTTTTCTATTAAAGTTGTTAGGTGATCATGTTAGACAATGACTATGTCCTTATGTGTGTAGTCTTAGAGTTGATGCATGATTCTTCCTACTTGGTTATGTGAGTCTTATGAAGGTTATATTGATGATATTGTAGTAGTATATAGGGTGACCAATAGATGATGTTGGTTATGCCTATGTGCTTCTATAATGATATGCTATATGCGATAAAGTGAAGTAATGGTGTGTCCTGTTTGGTAGACTTTTGTCCCTTACTTGATACCTAATGGAATGTAAATATGAGATGTCTTGACTTAGAATGATAAAGACTCTTAGTCTTGTATGTATGAATGACATGTGATCTTTAACATTGCTAAGAAGGTCAAATTATGTGAAGCCCTCAACCTAGTTGAGAGGTTAGGATATCCTTAAAGTCGAAAGCCGTATTGGTATCCTTCTTGTGTGAATAGTGGACTTAAGGATGGTTGTCTAGAACGGCATGAAATAATCCTTAGGAAAATCATTGAGCTTTCCTAACCATTGAAAGGCAACCCTAGGGGACCTCTTTGGTAAGGTAAATGTGATTGGCTTATGAACTAGATATCAAACCCCTTCGTATGATCCTTTATCTTAATTACTCTCAGAGAACAAAGTCTAGCACTGAGTGAGTATGATAAGGGAAGTAAATCTAGTTAATAATGAGGCTAGAGTGCAAACAAACCCTTTATATTCATTAATTATGTTCCTACATAGGATGTGTCCAAGTTTTACCATTGGCAAGTAGAACACCCTCCATCGGAGTAGGTTATAACTCCGGATTCCATGCCTAGCTACCATGGTCTATGTTGGTTATGTTCTACTCTCATCATATGGGATACCCACTAGTGTTGGAGAAGTTCTATGAAGTTTAAGTGATGGTATGGGACGCTATCTAGACATTGCACAATAGGATTTTAAGATGTGAGTGAGTGAGTCCCTATGTCTTCTCCAACACCATTACTTGAATGTCCTTCTGTGATGGATGTCTCTTGAAGGAACTAATTAATTTAATGACATAAGTTAGAAATCGTGTAAATGAATAAGTACCTAGTCTAGAGTAACTTTAAGGATTAAGGATGGTCACTTCATGTCTTACCTAGGGAAGTATGAAGAATGACTCTAGATTGGAATGTTGATTAATTAAATGGGAATTATCTTATCCTAGGTACTCTAAAGGATCTCTTATGTGTTTGTAAATGGATTCTATGGGCGGTCACTTCACAACTCACTCAAGTGAGTATTAGAATCACCTTTGGTAGAAGGATCTCATGTTATTTGTATTAGTGTATTGTAAGTGTATTTACCTCATTATAGGTAGTCTTAAGGATCATTTAGGTGTTCTTAGAGAGGGTGTATGGGTGGTCTGTCTTTGTCTTACTTAGGAGAGTCTTAGGATAGCTTTTAGTGAGAAGGTTGCATGTTGAAGTAGTTCACTGTAACATTGGTTTGGTTTACGGTGAAGCTTTAATTAGTCCACTGTAAAAGTAGCATGGTTTACTGTAACATTTCACGAAATGTTACAAAATGCGTATGTGATGTCTTATGTGTTTCTAAGGTGTTAAATGTTGTTCTTATGCTTATACTATGTTGTTTTAATCAAAAAAACATATTTCCATTAAATGTCTGTTATCATGATTTTATGCATTATGCCATACTTAGTACATGTGTTTGACTAATTCAGTACTTTTATCTATCTCTAATATGATTCTTAGGTGAAGGGCATTTTGGGAGCAAATCTTGAATTATAGGATCCTTCAATAAAGGTTGAAGTATGTCCTTATTTGACTCGAGGGCATCACTATGTTAGAGTTCTTTTATTAAAGCATTGTAATATACTTAGTAGTACTATATTTCGATTGTATGGGCCGTGTCCCAAGTATATGTTGAGTCTACGATTTGATTATATGAGACTTAGTATTTTTTATTGTTTTTATATTAAAGTGTTTTTAAAAGACTATTTAAATGTTGTAAAAAGTTTTAACTCCGCACTACTTTTCATATATGTATATGCGATGAATGATACGAAAGGTCTTCTACAAGACCTGCGAGAGGTCAAGTACGCCATACCACACTCCAAAAGTTCCCTAAATGCAAGGGTAAACTCTCGGGAAGTGACAAATTTGGCAAGACCCATCCGATAAGGAGGAATTGAAATGGGGTTTGTATCCGGTAGCAAGTCGATACCAAAATCAATTTCCCGTTCGGGAGGAATACCGGTAAGATCATTAGGAAAGGCCTCCAGAAATTCCCTCACTATGGGGACCGACTCAATCGGAGGAATTTCGGAGACTAAATCTTTTAATTTTACAATATGGTATAAACACCCCTTAGAGATCACCCCATGAGATTTCAAACAAGAAACAATACGAACTTTAGGAATAGAACTTCCCCCCTTGCACTCTAAAAAGGGCTCATTTTGAAAGTTAAACTTCAGCACCCTTGTTCTACAATCTATGGAAGCGAAGCAAGCATGCAACCAATCCATACCTAAAATAACATCAAAATCAAACATATCAAGTTCCCTAGTTTGACATGAGTAACTCCATGGGCAACATTGTATGACAATTTCTATACCCTCTTTTTGCATCAACCGAATCTCCCACCGGAGTAGACACCGCAAAAGGTTCATTCAAGATATCGGGCATTATGTCAAACTTTTTAGCTTCTAAATGGGTAACAAATGACAAGGTATCACCGGGATCAAGTAAAGCATAATCATCAATAGAAAAGGCTTTCAACATACCGGTCACAACATCGGGAGAAGTCTCTTTCTCATCTCTAGAGCGTAGAGCATAAAAGCGATTCACGGAGAATTAACATTAGAACCACTAGCTTGAGCTTGACCACTACCCTTGTATTGATCCATAAAATTTAGGCAATCCCTCACCTTGTGGCCACTCTTGCCACAACCAAACCAATTCTCCGTCCCAATGAGGCAATCACCATAAGGCTTCTTGCCACACATTTCACAAGTTGGCTTTTTTGTTGGTGAACTAGTACCCCTTCCCTTTTGATACTTAGGGTTAGACACCCTATCCTCATGAGACTTAGGGAACTTGGTAGGAACTTTATTAGAAAACCTCTTTATGAACCTAGGTTTGTCTTGGATATCAAGCTTACCCTTTGAAGAACCACCATCATAAAACCTAGCCTTTTTGGCATCCCTACTGTTCCTCTTAACCCTTGTCTCCTCCACTTGCATGAACCATGAGACGAGAAATGTTCATATTATCATGTAGCATAGCAAAACATATTCTTCTTTCAAGTCATCCGACACTCCCGTCACAAAGCGACTCATTTAACCCCTTGGGTTGGAAACCAAAGAAGGAGCATACTTTGATAATTTAGTAACTTTCAAAGAGTAGTCAAGTACACTATATCTCCTTGACGGAGGTTGATGTGTTCTTCAAATTTTGCTTCCCTCTTATTCCGAGGAAAGAAACTATCAAGAAAAGCCTTCTTGAAAATCTCCTATGTCACTGGTCCACCTTAAAGGCCTTTTGTCTCTCCATTAGACGTTCCATGTTTGGGCCACATTTTTGATTTGGTAAGTGGCTTACTCGGCCTTCTCACTAGTAGTCAACCCCATAGAATAGAGAATTTTGTACGTTTCATAAATTAACTCTTGGGGGTCTTCCTCCATTTTGGACCCATAGAAAGTAGGGGGATTCATTCTCGTAAAATCCCTCAAACGTGAGGCCATGGTGCCAACATGTTAGTTTTTTTGGGGTACCACCTACCGATTAACTTGGGTCGTCATGGCTTGTGATGTAGTAGTGATGGATTGTTCTTCTGTAGTAATGGCTTGTGACATTTGTAGAAAGGCTTCCCTTATGTCCCCATATGTCAAAGGAGGAGGATTTACCGGATCTTGATCATAACTAGAAACTTTTTCAAGAGGAAGGACTTGATTGCCTCGGGGAGGAAACCCCTCATTGGCAATCTCTTCATCAATTCTTCGAGCAATTGTTATTTGGGTATTCATTGCTTATAATCACAATAAAAGGATTAGATGCTAAGGGTACATAGAGTCAAGACTCTCGAGTCACGATATTGGATTTCCAAGAAAATGAGAGTTTCCTTAGTATCATATAGTTTCCTATTCATAAGTATGGCGCGCTTCACAATTATAAATAAGAATCTACATAAACAGGGTTAAATGAGACATCGACTCAAAAGATATTCAACCTCATGATCTCATACCAAGTTTGTCACATTTTGGGAGCACCCCCTAGACGTAATCGGCGTCAACGTCCTCAAAGAGGACTAAGACTAGCCTCTTAACATACATTATTACATTCATAGGCTAAAATGTGAAAAATTTAAAACTTTTCTTCTATATCTATCATGGGGTTTACATAGACCTCTCGCATACACATAATATATTCATATCGAGTATACTTAGACCCTTCCTATAAGAATATTACATAGTCTTCTACTTTTATGGCACACACATATATATAAGATACAATATAGTCTTAAAACGGATGTCTCATCTCATAACCATGTAAACAAGAGTAGAACAATTGGGCATAGACCATACATCAATACAATAAAAGCCACATATAGGCTATACAATCTTAGTACTCAAATGAAAGGGAATGAAAAAAGTGTCTTTAAGACTAATCAACATCCGATGCAAGAAAGTGGCATTTCTCTAGAAGTGGTGATGACCTACCCAACTTAGAGAATGAGGATCCAAGTCTTCCTCAAATAATCTCAACCTCGTCAACGACCGGAACCTAAAATTGTTGGGGAAAAGGGAGAAAATGGGATTAGCATATCACTTGTACTGTGTATAGGAACAATGCACTCACAACACAAAAATCATGCTTGAAAAGGGAAAATTTGTAAAGATTTACAACTTTCTTTAACATCCCACTTTTATGCACAATCAAGACATCACGTGAACCAATAACCACATAATCCTCAATACAATATCATAATCAAGACAGGACAAACAATACAAAGTCAATTCAATATATATATAGCCAAACTACCTCTACATCATAGTATAATCACAAGGCATATATAAGAATTTCATAACATTTTAACATAGACAAATCCCTTACCCATAACCCCTAATTAAGCATACAAGTGCAATGATCAAGCAAAGCCCCATATCCTAATTAATCAAGTAAACCAAAACAAAGGAATATAAGGAAATGCTTAACTTCACTTAACATAACACCAAGAGTAAGCATCATCATACTTTAGCATTATAACCGAACATCGTGATCATATAGATTCAATAACATGTAAAGTCAATATACACATAACATATACATTATAGAAACACAAGAACAACATCCTAAGGCTTCCCTCAAGGCAAATTAGTTCAACGAATATGTATAGTCCCATACCACTACCCAGGCTAAGTCAAACCTCTTAAGTCACCCTAGTTTAGTGTTTACTTCACTACACCATTTTAGGTCTACGGCCACACTAAATCTGGACAACGCTTATAAAGTGTTGCTTAAAATAGTTTTGGCAACGCTTTTAAAGCGTAGTCCAAGTTTCTGACTTTTGGCTACGATAATATTGGCAACACTTGTAAAGTGTACTCTTGAGTGCTATAAGTTACACTTAATAAGCGTTGTTAAAGTATAATATAATTGACACAAACTATTTATATATATGACAACACTTTTAAAGTGTCCTATTTTTATTAATTTTAAAACAACACATTATAAGTGTGCCCTTAAATTTTTCACTATATTTCTTCCAACCTTTTTAACTATCCCTCCAAATTTTATTAAGCAAAAAAATATATTTCATAAACCATTAAAAATTGCTTTTCCCCAAATCTAAACAGAAGTACTGAAGAACACGGTGAGTCCCCAAAATCGAGCTGTGCTTTTCTCTCCGGCAAACTTTCTCGCTGAATCTTGGAACAACAAGCTGAATCATTGAAGAATTTCTTGTTGAATCAATGAAGAATTGCTTGCTGAATCGATGAATGGCTGTAGGTTTATCAGGTAAGTCATAGAACACTCACAGGTATTACGATTTTCCTCAAATTAGAAAAATATTATGTCCATTGAAGAACACGATTCGGAAGAGCACGATTTCCGTCAAACATTCTCACAGGTATCACGATTTCACGTTGAAAATCTGGAGAAATTGATTTCACAATTTCTTGTCGAAGAGCTGAAGGTTACGCCTCAGATGAACACTCTTCACTAAAATGCTTCACTTGAGAAGGTGATGTCTTAAAGCTTCAACACATTTTGTTGAAATAGGGTTTATCAAGTTTAAAATTGTAACTTTGAAGTCTAAATTTTAGCTTTAGGGTTTTGTTTTCTTGTGTCTACAGATACAATTTTTGTTGATTTCTCGGAGTCTAAGTCGTAGTTGTATTCCCCACATACGTTTTGATATTCACCTGGACAGTTCTAAATGAGACATGCCTTACTCAGAATAATATGATGATAAGGAAAAATCATCTATCCAACAAATGTAATATGTGTAAAAAGAAGGGGAAACAACAACATAATAGGTTGTTATTTGTCTTAATCTTGAACCCTAGCTCTTGTTTACTTGTTCTCTTTTGCAATGGAGGCGTGTTCATTGCTAAGGGTGGTAGTAAGGTTCTGGTGGAGCCACATAGACATGGAGGTGTGTTCGTAGCTAAGGAAGATGATCTTTGTACTAAGAATTTGGTACCTGGTGAAGCTGTTTACGATAAAAAGATAATTTCTGTTCAGGTTATAACATTTCTTTTACCATTATGTTAGATATTTTACCGGTTTTTTTTTATGACTCTTGGTAAACAAATGCTTGCAAGGTTGAGTCTTTCTTGGATGTTCATAACTTAGTGTTGTTTTGCTACCTATTGATCTGTCAATAACTAGTTTTTTCCCCAAAAAATAGAATCTATCGATTTACTATTATGAACTGAAAGAACATTTGATCGTGATTAATAGTTTAGAGGATTAAAAATATATGTTTTATTTATTTATAAGTGTGATTAATGAACTATGTAACTGGAATGACTATTTTGTTTCTTATTTTAATTGTATGGGCAAAATGAGAATGAGTGTGGCAAGTGTGGTTTTTGGCTATGACTTAACTTTTTGGCTATTTGGTTTGTTGTTTATAAGTTTATTCAGTGTGGAAAATATATCTACTCTATGTCAGAATTACTAAGTTCATACAACCTACGTTGCCTCTGCCACAGTACAAAATTGAGCATTGATACATATGGAGTAATATCTAGCTAATTTGACATTGTAAGGTGATATACTTCATATCTTTTTGATTATTTTCTTATGTTCCTTTGGTTTGGCTGTCAAGTTATTCTTGGTTCTGAGTGTATTGACTTTGTCTATCTACAATATATTAAAAATTGAACTGTGGAGATATAATAAAAATAAGCTAGAAGTTGATCATGCTTAGGGCTCTGTTACATTTTTCTGATTGAACTCATATGGTTCTCATTTTTTTAGGATGGTTTGAATGACAAACTTTTTTTATTTTAGATGACTCTTAAAGTAATAAATTAAGTAAAGAGAAGTAGCAAATTGGAAAACTAACGAGATTTGAACATGTTTTGTTATTTATTTTACATAAAATATGCAAATTGATTAGAATTGATTAGTTTACTGTATGCCAATTGTAGAAAATGCTGAATAATTGTTTAGTATTTGGTTTCGATGTGTTTGATTTTAGGCGCATGCAACTTTTGATAAGGTCTATGCACAAGTCCTACTAGTTTTTGTCAATCAGGTATTGTAGCTGCTAAAATTTAGTTCCCTTAAATAAAATTTGATAAATACAAGCATTGTCTAGGCGATTATGCTCTGTTTTGGATCTGCTTTGTACATATTTGCAATCATTTAACTATTTTCTCCCAAATTTTATCATACTCATATTTTCCTACTGTGACAGTATTGGAATACATGCCTACTGTTTTATCCCAGATTTTATAGTTTTTGTACATATTTGGGGATCATTTAACTGTGAAGGGGCTTTCCAAAGTGTGTTGGTTCTGCCTGTAGTTCTCCTTCTTTCAAACTTTCTACTGCTCATCACATATCTCATCTGCCTTCTCCTTATTTGGTTGTTGATTTATGTGTGTAGTTGTGGCTCTAGGCTGCTCGCAGATGCTTTATTGATGACTGACTCAAATGCATTTCCATGTTGTATATTGATGGATAAGGTTGAAACTCAATCCTGCTTTTCACTCAGTAGACTCAAGTATAATCAAGTATAAGTTGATGCATCTCCTCCATCTCCGACATTTAAGGTTTGCTCCGCAAATTAATGCTCATAATCAGACAATGTTTTTGTTTAAACTTTTTGCTCTTTAGTTCTAACATGAGTAATATTAGTCTCTTAGTCATTTATGGATTTTTATTTTGTTTAAACTGTTACATGGTGTTTCTCACATCAATTTATCATTAAGTTATGTTCATATGTATCGTCAACCATTGTGAAGATGCAAACTGAACTTTATGATGTTCAAATTTAATCATTGTTTGTGATGATTTGTGAAGCATCTACCATTTACTTAATAAACATATGTAAAACCATGTTTTGCTAGTGTTACATGAGTGTAGTTCCTCAAATGTTTTCTTTAAAGAGTTGTGGCTCCTGAAAAAATCATAGTGCTGCCTAAGTGATCGCTAGAAGTAAGAATGGTACTTCCTAGAATAATCAATCAGAAAGATAGGAGTAACAAAATAACCAAAGATATATTCAATTAGGTTTATGCAAATTTCCTACAAGCCTAATACACCCAATAAGTAGGACAGAAGATGAAAACAAATTCTTGTTGACACTGGTTGTTAATATCAAGAGGGCTGCTTGTATGAGGGAAGTTCTTTTGTTTCTATCGCTCCCTATATTTATCATATAATAACGAGTATTTTCCAAATATTTTCCATAAAATTCTTAATGATCCTCTTAACATTCATCTACAATATAATCACTAAAATGTTTCTTTTACCATTTAATTATTCTGTTAACTTTGAACAGAATTTTTACTTATTATAGTGACATGTAATTAAGAGTGTATGCCTTTATCAAATGAATAGAAGAATGGATTGCATGTATCAAGCTAGTCTGTGGCAATTGTGTTTTCTTATTTTGTGTCATCTGATATAATTTGTGACTCTAGATTTCATTTGGCAATATAAAGTTCTCAAACCTTGAATTGAAATTCAACTTGGCATTCTATATATATCCAGGACTAGAACTGAAACCTCTTCTTCCAATTTGTGTTCTCTTTTGTCTTATGTAGACTAGAGTAAGTTCACGAATCATGATTTATAAATACCTGAATCAGATGTCTGAATAATAGAAGTATCATGAACTGCAGGCCTGAAATAGCACAAGCGTTGCTCAGATATGAACTGCAAGCCTCAAAACATTGTACATACTTTGAAATCTGGAAATCTGTAAATCTGAAATCTGTAAATCTGTAAATCTGAAATCTGGAAATCTGGAAATCTGGAAATTTGAAATCTGGAAATTTGGAAATATGGAATTTGGAAATCAATCTGGAAGTTTTGAAATGAAGATGAATATTGAGGATGTATGTTGTTTTATTAAGGTTCCATGCTTATCTTTAACATATAGGATTCATATTATAGCTAAACATCTATTTTTGGTGTCTTTTTCAAATCAACTCATTAGCAGTTGACTCATCTTTAACATCTACTTTTGTTGCAATCTAATTTGTCATAAATTCTAAATGTGTAGGGAAATGGTGGTGATCTAATTGGAAGGGTCGCTACAAGTAAATTTGATCTCATTGAAGTGGATTATGAAGCATTTTTGAACTATTTTAATATTACTTTTTGAACAATTGTGTACGTATTTTGAATATTGTTGTATATGTATGTGTAAGTACACAAGACGTACAATGTTTTGAGGTTTATTGCAAATCTATGTATTTGAATTACTTATGAGCCAATTTAATGCTTGAGATTATTTATTGTAAAATAATATTGATAGTTTTTAATTAGAAATTGTGGCATATATTTTATGGCCAAATGATATGGCCACACTTAAAAGTGTAGCCTTAAGATTGTATATTGTGGTAATCACATGGGCAAGGACTACACTTCAAAGAGTTGTCATACATGAGATAGAAAAGGCAACACTTTAAAATTGTTGTTATACATTAGATAGAAAAGGCCACACTTATGAATTGTGGCCAATAAGAAAGCTAAGGCAACACTTAAAAGTGTAGTTGTATGAGATATAAATGTTGCTATTGAGGTACATAAAAGCGTGGCCATTTTACTTTTTAGGCTACGCTTAAAAGCGTAACTAATAAGGCAACACCTGAAAAGTGTTGCCTAAAATCTAAGGTAACGCTTCATTTGGGCACCCCTGGAAAAGTGTTGCCTAAAGTCCAAAAGTGTAGCCTTTTATCTAAGACCACACTTTTTGCTAGTTTAGGCTACACTTTACTAGGGTGGTCGTAGACCTAAAATGGTGTAGTGCTTCATTACTTTATTTTACTTTTTTGAACACCTGCCTTAAACGACATAGACCACAAGAGCTAAGTGTGGAATCTTGTGTTGTAAAACCTTACACTGATGGAAGGTGGTCTACCAGCAAAAGTCAAACTAAATATTGACGTAGAATCTAGGTGGATCCACTAGGTAGTATTCCTATGGAGGCAACATAGTTCAAGAACTAAGAGATTTATTTGGGACCCTATTTATCTACATCACATTGTAGTCTCCAATCTCTTTGAGTATAATGGTGAACCCTACCTTCCTCCTTGGGAAGGTGTCACCCGTCACATCTTGTTCACTCGGTGCTAAGCTAGAGACTCTTTTTGAAATGTCTTTTCATTAATAATCATAACTTAGTTAGATAGTAGGAGACTACTCCTTGTATATCATCAGAAATAGCTCATTAGCAATTGTATTAAAATCACCTTTCAATACATCCCTTATAGTGAGATCAACACCATATACCATATCATAGTAATGCACACAAATGAATCAACATCATCTTTATATCATTATAGCCTTAACATGATCTTACAATTCATAATATAAGACATTTAAATATCAACATAATACCATCCTAATCAATCCAATCATAACACACATACTTCAATTGAATCACCATCATTAGGTATAAGTAATCACAATATAGTTAAGGTTTGAAGATCACGATGTCATACCTCTTCCTCTTCCAAAGACATCATCATTGTATTACCATCAACAAATCCTAGAACACTCATAAATTGGCATAATAACAACATTGAATAGGAATTCAACATTAACCAAGCCAATTGTATCAATACTAGATAATTCAATTCAAGATCACAACCTAGCGTTAAGGGGAAAAGGTCATCTTCCACATACTTGGTCAATACATCAAGAAGTAGTATAATTGAATCATAGTACATGTTAATCTACACATAATAACCAAAATAAATCATAAAAAAATCAATCCATAAGATAAATTTTGTATTTGAAGGAAACCCACATGAAACTTAACTCTTTGAAATCAATTTTGGAATAACCCTTTGGGGAGAGGAATCCTAAATGTTAAAGGTTCTCATACCTTGATAATTGATGAAGACTGATGGACAAAACTTGATCTTTGCTGCCCTAGAATCCTGACCTTGGTCTTCTATAGAGTTTTTTTTGGAGAGAGAAAGAAGAGAGAAGGAAGAGCAATTGTGTTTTTGGAAATTATGACAGTTAAATGAGGTTTTAGGCTTAATATAGTTTATATAGTCATTTAACTATCTTAATTAATCAACCACTAATAACTAATTAAACCCCTAATTAACTATCTTAATTAATTGATCCAACTAAAACTTAAAAGTGAAACAGTGGCCCTGACCTCGATTCCCCAACCAACGGTCCGTACGTCAAACGACGGCCAGGACTCCCACCGTCCTGTACAGTTGTTGTTTGCGACAGAGACTTGCCAAAATGTCCTTTTAACCAAAATGGCTATGTCTTCATCGATGGAGGAATCGAATCTCCATCAATTCACCCACGCCTCATCGCGTGCACACGTAGGTAGGCACTGCCTCATGGTAGGTTTTTGCCAAATTGCAAGGGTCCTCCTAAAGGACCCTTGGTTGGTTCTTGGGGTTTGTACCCGGACGTTTCGACTATAAATAAACTCTAATACGTATTTAGAAATATTACTACAAAACCTCATCGAATTCCAACTCCTAAAACCTAGTCAAATAGGCTAAGGCAGACTAGCACCTCTTGAACTATTTTTCTGACGTCATGGACGTTCCTTGATGTTTTGATTCTAAAACTTCCTAAATGACTTTGGTTCACTATTATTGATCATAAAACAGTGACACAACCTTTAGATACCTATGGTAGGCTCTAGAATACGTCTTAGACTTTCATAGTGTTACACAATGAACCCTCATATGTGAGATTAACACATTCTCATCATCATGTCATATTAAGGAACATAAGTAGGGGTATTCACTATTCGGTTAAAACCGAAAAACAAAACCAAAGAAAACTGATTTCTAATTTGGATTGGGTTTTGGGATTTATAGTTTACTTTGTTTTGTTTTTTATTTTGGTTTCTCATTCATAAAAATGAAAAACAGAAAATCGAAAAAACCCGAATTATATATATATATATATATATATATATATATATATATATATATATGTATCGATATATTTAGAATTAAGTTGGAGTTAACAACTTTTGTCCCTTTTTAGTTATTTTCATCATGATTTAGTTTATTTTCTTATGTTTGGAGATCTATAATTGATAAACTTTTAATTATTTTGTTTTACGCAAACCAAATAAAATTTATTTTGGTTTAGATTGGGTTACACTTCTTCAAAATCAAAAACCGAAAATCAAAACCGAATAGTATAAAATCAAACCGAAAAAATGAATGCACCCCTACACATAAGTGATGCACAATGAACCTAATATCATCATACCTTAATCATAATCTCACAATTCATATAATCAAGACATTTCAGTAACATTGATCATACCATCACCTATATAATCTAATCACAATCAACACTTCAATTGAATACCATCATCAAGTATAAGCCATTACAATTGAAGTAAGGATTCAAGATCATATGTCTTACAAATTCACCTTCACAAGTCTTCTTCCATTGTCTTACCATCAACAAACTAATTCATCCATTAATAGGCTTAATAACATAATACAATAGTAATCAACATAAGAACTAAGTCAACTGCATCATCACTATCCAATTAAAAATCAATTCATGACCTAGGGTTAGGAAAATAGGGTTAATTCATGATCGCTTCGATAGAACTAGGTATAACATCAAGAACTACCCTAAATCACCAAGTATCCATCATAATTAGTACATAATAATCAAAATAAATAAAAAACAATACAATTTGAAACATCAAGTTCGGATTAAGAATGAAAACCATGTTTTTCTCAACATTTGGAAATCAATTTGAAAGAACCCTTTCAGTAAAGGAGTCCCAAAGGTGAAGAGTTCTCATACCTTCTTGATACTTGAAAATTGTTCGAGATAACGTGAAGTTCTTGAACCTCTAAGCCCTTTGACCTTGGTCTTCTATAGAGTCTTCTTTGGGGAGAGAAAAAGTAGAGAGAAGGTAGAGGATTTGTGTTTGGGAATTGAAGTGAGTTAGGTTAGATTAATGAGGGTTATGTCTTTATATACTCCCCTTATTAACTTAATTAGACACCCCCTAACACTTAATTAAACAACTAACCAACTAACTAATCAAAAGACCCTACTTAAAACTGACCTTCCCATAACAAACCTGACGTACAAGACCCTGACCTACGGTCCATAGGTCAGTCGACAACCACTGCACCCACCGTACTCCACGTCAATCGATGGTGTCAGAGATAGGTTAATGGACCTCCCTCAGCTATTTGGATAATTTTTCAACGGCAGATCCATCGACAGAGCATTGTCCAATCGATGGCTCGTCGATGGACACTTCCCAAAATGACATTTTGGTCAATTTGGAAAGGTTCTCTCCAAGTACCCTTAGGGTGGTCATTGGGGAGTTGTACACGTATGTTTTGACCTTAAACACATTCTAATGCATGTTTAACACCTTTCCACAAAAAATTTTTAATTTTCAATTCTCAAAACAACATGAAACATGCCTAGGAACACTAGCACCTATTTCACTAATCACCATATGTCATGACGATCCTTGATGTTTTGACTCTAAAACATCCTAAGTGAGATATATTCATTGTTTTAGGCCTTAAAACAGTGTTACCGACCGTATACCAACATTTGATGCTCCAGTTCAGGTCATGGACTTTCGGACTATTTCATTATCCCCCCTTAGGAACATCCGTCCCTAAATGAAACTAAAATATTTTGTAGGGTAAGGATAGACTCAATACTAGAAGTCCAAGACACCAACATACATAGACAACAAGAGTTACAACTCAAATCAACATAACAACGTGGCATTTACACATAGCAACTCAAATCACAATATACCTCATTTAAGAGCTCAACATCTAAACATGAGGAATTTCCTTTTCAATATCAACATAATCTCAACATTATCATTAAGTTACTTATGCAAAACTACTTACAACACACATCGACATGCTCATTACTATTTCATGAAGGCAACAATACATAAAATATACTAATAAGAGCAAATCAAGCAAAAGAGCATTTTTCTCGTGAAAACTCATTTTAGCATAAACCCTTTACCATAATTATGCACATTTCCCAAAATAATCCAAATTCAAGTTTATTTAATATATTCATTATTCATAAGAATGACTAACATTAATTAGAAAAAAGATGAGGATAACGGGACTTCATGTCGGCCTCGGCATCCCATGCTTGTCCCTCAACTAGGTGGTTTCTCATATAACTTTTAGGAAGGCCACCTCTTTGTTCCTCAATTTCTTAACTTGGTGATCCAAAATATTCAACGGAACCTCTTCATAGTAAAGGTACTCATCCACACCAAGCCCTTCAATAGGAATTATGGACACAGCATCACCAATGCACTTTAAACATGGAAATATTGAATATCAGATGAACCAAAGCTAGTTCACTAGAGAATCTCAACTCATATGCAACCTTTCTGACCCTTTGCAAAACTTCATAGGACCCACATACCGGGGACTTAACTTCCCTTTCTATCAAACCTCATCACACCTTTCATAGGCGAAATCTTCAAATATACCATATCACCTACTTTGGATTCAATAGCTCTTCCTCTCCTATCGGCATAGGAATTTTTCCAACTATAGGTTGTTTTAAACCTATCCTGTATAACAAAAACTTTCTCCAAAGTTTCATAGACTATTTCGGGATCAAGGATTGAAGACTCACCATCCTCAAACCACCAAAACAAAGACCTCGATCTCCTACCATAGAGTGCTTCAAATGGAGCCATTGAAATACTCGAATGATAGCTATTGTTATAGGATAACTCAATCAACAACAACTGATTGTCCCAATTTCCTTTGAAGTCTATCACACAAGCTCTTAAATTATCGTCAAGGGTTTGAATAGTTAGCTCCACTTGACCATCCGTTTGGGGATGAAGGTGGTGTTAAGCTTTACTTGTGTACCCAACCCTTTTTGGAAAGATCTCCATAAATGAGAAGTGAATTGAGCACCTCTATCCGATATGATAAATAAAGTAATACCATGAAGACTCACAATCTCATCTATATAGATCTTTGCATAATCTTCCGCTGAATAAGTAGACTTAACGGGATAAAGTGACAGGATTTTGTCAATCAATCCACTATCACCCAAATTAAGTTATTTTGCCTCCTAGTTCGAGGCAACCCAACTTCAAAGTCCATGTTAATATCTTCCCACTTCCAAGTATTAACACCCATTTCTTGGATTAAACCACTAGGATTTAGATACTATGCTTTCACTTGTTGTCAATTTGGACACTTGGCTACAAACTCCGCTAAGTCCCTCTTCAAGCCATCCCACCAATATGCCTCTCTAAGATCACGGTACATTTTGGTGGTGTCACATCCTGAGACCACACCCTAGAGGTTAGGGCACAATATGGTATTGTGACACGGCGTACTCGACCTCTCGGAGGTCTTATACAAGCCCTTTCATATCATTCATCGCATATACATAGTGAAGAGTAGTGCGGAATTAAAACTTTTCACAAAACATATCATAGTCTTTAAAAACTCTTTCATATAAAAGTAATAGGAAATACTAAGTCTCAATCTCATCATCTTAGACACAAGAGTACTTGGGACACGGCCCATACGAATTAGAAAATATAGTACTATATGGTACTACTAAGTCTATTACAATATTTCAATAAGAAACATAAAAGACATATATGCCCTCGAGTCAAATGAGGACATACTTTAACTTCTCTTGAACGATGCTATGGTCCAAGTCTTGCTTCCCTAATGCTACTCACCTACCAAGAAATTTATTGATATATAAAATCATGGATTAGTACAACCACATGTACTAAGTATGACATTATGCATAAAAATCATGAAAAACGACATTCATTGGAAATATGCTTCTTTTTGTTTATTATCATAATATCATCATAAGAACAACATTTATCAACTTATAATTACATAAGAAATCATTAAAATCACATCATATTTTTAGAACCCACATTACTGTGAGCTCAATTTAGTGTATAGTGAAATACTTCAATGTTACAGTGAATTCACTTCTTTCATATTAAACACCTTCTAGAATGTAGTCCTCTCACTAAAGTTATCCTAAGATTCACTTAAGTAACACAAAGGGAGAACTCCCATGCACCCTCTCTATGTGTGCCTAAACGATCCACAAGATTACTAATAATGAGACCCATACACACCTACAATACACCAACAATACAAGACATACATAATATGACAAAAGACTTACTTAAGTAATCCTAGAAGAGATTATCAAAAGACTTACTTAAGTAATCCTAGAAGAGAACACCCATACACCCTCTTCAAAGTTACCTATATAATTCTTACGACTTCCTAAGTTTAGATCATGCCAAACATAACAACCAACTTCCCTAACTAGAGTCATTCTCAAGACTTCCATAGTAAGACATGAAGAGATCATCCCATATGCCCTCTTCACACTTTAGCTAAGGAATCCTTCAGTCACTTTAGATTAAGTACGCATGCATTTATATACTATCTATCATTAATTCATTATCTCATTCGTTCATTAAGACACA
Organism: Solanum sitiens; assembly: GCA_016801875.1. Classification (NCBI taxonomy): domain Eukaryota; kingdom Viridiplantae; phylum Streptophyta; class Magnoliopsida; order Solanales; family Solanaceae; genus Solanum; species Solanum sitiens. The sequence continues at coordinate 1,358,810 of JABWTJ010000375.1, read as the reverse complement.
TTCATTACATATAGGATATTCAAGTAATGGTCTTGGAAAAGACACAGGGACTCTTACTAACATCTTCAAAGCCTATTGTGTAATGTATAGATAGCGTCCCATACCACCACCTAAACATCATCGAACTTATCTAATGCTAATAGGTATCCCATATGAAGAGAATAGGCAATAACCGACATAGACCATGGTAGCAAAACATGAAATCCGGAGTTGTATCCTACTCCGATGAGGTTGTTGAACTTGCCCATGGTAGAACTTAGACACATCCCATGTAGGCACATGGTTAAGGATTATGAAAGGCTTCTTTGTTTTCTAGCCTCATACTTTAACTAGAACTAGTTCCCTTAAGTCCATGATTACATTACATGAAGGATACCATTACGACTTTCGACTTCAAGTTTCATCACCTTACCTTCTAGGTTCAAGGTTTCATATAAGGCAACCTCTTATAATTATTCAAGGTCTCACATCATTCATTCATTCAATACTAAGACGCTTTAGCTTCCTAATTCAAGACATCACATATTCACATTCATACAAGCATCAATTAAGGGACACAAGTCTACCTAAACAAGACACACTATACTTCACTTTAGAACATATTACATGTTATTATAGAAGCACATAAGTACAACCATTATCATCATTAAGTCACCCTATACACTACTATATCACCATTATAGACTTCACATAGCCAAGTAGGAACAATCATGCATTCAACTCTAAGACTACACACATGAACATAGTCCTAGTCTAACATGATCACCTAAATAGCATCAATAGAATAACACATACTTTTACATTAATTCACATATAAGTAGATATTATCATACATCACATAATCAACTACACAAATATTCATATTACTTTAAGTAGTGCCGACAAGGAGATGATCATCAATCCACTTAAAATAACGACGACAAGGCCTCATCAATTCGCATAACACCGCCTCCATAAGTGGACAAAACTAATTACAACATAATTGAAGTCTAATTAACATTAATTGAAGGGAACTAGGGCAGCGTACCACCACTTCAATCCAATACCAAATAATCAAATTCAATATCATAAGGCCCTTACCCATGGCCATGAACATCAATTCAATACATAAACTATAATACTCAATGAATCTAAGACAATTCAATATAGATTTAACAATATAAGACCAATTAGTTAACAATTGAATACAATTCTTACATCATTAGAAAGTCAATAAGAAACAACACATTAGTTCATAAACATCAGACCAATATTAAGTAACCCATAACTTAGTCAAAAACTAGAGTTCATCAATTACATTGGTTCATAGGTTATTTAGGTTAAAATCATCAACACAATAACAACTCAATCCATAATCAACGTTTAAAAAATAATTAATGCAAGAACCCATGGTAGATCACGAAATAGGTCAAGTTCAACTTTGAAAACTTTAGAAAACATCTTTGAAAGTTGGGCTCCTTGATGAAACGAGTTTCAAGAATCAAAAACCATACCTCAACAATGCTAATCCTCCAATTTGATAAAGAATATTCAATCAAATCACCAATCCAAGATCTTCCTTGAGTTTTAGCTTTAACGGAGTCTTATGGAATTTCTAACGGATTTTGGGGTTTTGATTTTGAAGAATGAAATCTTCTAAGTGTTAAAGACTTAAATACACATTTAAAATACCCAAAAGACCCCTTAGGAACCTACAAACCTTTAATTTGGACGTGGGGTGAAGTTACAACATCACCCCTCACTTAACAGTGATGCTGCGCAGAACACAGTGCCCATCGACGGTTGCCCATCGACGGGACGTCAGTCCACACACGGACCGTCCTGTCCTCCGTCGATGGGTTGAATGGGAATTTAGCTCCCCAGGCTAATTCCCAAACGAAGACATGCTACCAACGGGGCGTCGACTGACCCACCAGGCTTCGATTGCCTCCGTTGGTTGGGACTGTCTAGGCAGTTTTGAGCATGAACTTAGGTCCTTCCTCAAGGACCCTTGGATGGTCCTTGGGAATACTTGCCTGGACGTTTTAAACCCAAACATGACCGTATATGAGTTTAGGACCTCTCACATGAATTTCACCCAAAACGAACACGTAAAACCAAAGTAACATGCCTATACACACAAGGTAATTTCAAGGCACATCTTGCGAACATCATGAACATTCTTGAGAATTTGACCTCCAAACTTCTCGAAACTTGACACACTGACTATTTAAATCATATTAACTCATTTAATAACTTCAAAACATCATGAATACACATAAACACATAGAACCACATATGACGCACATAGTGACTTAGTCGTCGAACGTCTTGGTCATCTCTTGACGTTTGACTTCCAATGCCCCTAATCTCTTAGCTACTGCCTCAATACCCTATAGTAAAATTATTTAGGGTCTTATACCATCTTGACAACAATGTTAGATTCTAGTTCACCTAAGTCATTTTCGTGATCTTACATTCTCTCCCACTTGGACAACATTCGTCCTCGAATGACACTTGCCGCTCTCCGAACACTTCCAAGAATAGAGAATCGACTAGTATCTCAAAACCAAACCATATATCACACAATCAAGTAGAAAACATCAATTTCACACAATCAAGAGATTCACAACACAACAAGAAACTAGAATAACTTCTATAACTCATTATGCTACAAAACTCACATGCTTCATTCCAAATAGCAAAAGCTCATTTTATATTCATTATTGTACTCATGCACATCAGTTCTATCAATATTACAACAATTTTAGACTAAATAATCAATTAGTCAAATTTTAAAAATTCTTACAGTGAGCAGTCCAGTGTTACAGTGAATTAGGCCAATTTTCTAAAAATGCAAATTTTAGAAAATTTATGATATAGACGTGCTAATATACAAGTTAACATCATATAAACATATTTTACAACATTCTCATAGCTCAATAAAATACACAATGCAAGAAGTTAATGAAATTCAATTTCAACCAAACTCCTAAATACCATGCACATGCAACAAACTAGCACATCTATCTAGCCATACTCCCCCACATAGAAGGAACCCATATCACTAAAAGATAAAGACAAGGATTTACCAACATCATCATCACTCTCATCCATCTTCTCTCCTCTAGTCCGGACTGCATAAAAACGCCTTCTTGTTTAAGCATCTTCCTTTGGAACATTAGGAGCAACCTTCTTACCATCTCTATTAGGATAATCTCTAACTTTGTGTCCATCTTTTCAACATCCAAAGCAACTACCGGTACCCCTTATACGCTCACCATAATGTTTCTTACCACAAGTGGCACATGTAGGTTTGCCCTTTTGAGAACTACCTCATTTCTCAAACTTCCCGTTAGCACCCCTAGATTCTTCTTGAGTTTGAGCCCTCTTTTTGAACCTAGGTTGCACTTGATCACTAGCACCACTTCTTTTCAAGTTTCTAGATATTCTACCAAGTTTAGACGCTTCAATAGATTGTGCATAAACCATGAGTCTAGCTAAGGTCATATCATCATGTAGCATAGCCGTACAACATTCTTCACTCACTAAGTCGGCTACCCCTGTCACACAAAGCGACTCATTCCATCCCTTGGATTAGACACTAGGGATGGCATATCTAGATAATGTGGAAAATTTCAAAGAGTACTCCTCAACACTCATATTGCCTTGCTTGATATTGATAAACTCCTCTACCTTAGCCTCTCTCCTCTCTCGGGAAAAGTACTTACCCAAGAAAAGTTTCCTTAAATTCTTCCCACTCAACAGGACCCGACTCCACCGGCCTATTATACTTCCATTGAGTGTACCAAATTTGAGAAACATACCTCAACTGATACGAAGCCAACTCTGCTTTCTCCCTAGATGTAACCCCCATAGCACTCAATACCTTGTACACACCATCAAGGAACTCTTGGTGATCTTCATCTACATTAGAGCCAAGAAAGATAGGAGTATTCATCCTCACAAAGTCTCTCAACCTAGAGGTCATAGTTCTCTCCACAACATTAACCCTAGGCACCATACACAAATTCTCTTCAGTAGTAACGGCTTGTGCTAAATCAATCAAAGCCTGTCTAATCTCTTGATTAGTCAATTCCGGGGGAACCACCGGAACCTAATTACCTCTTTCCATATTAAGGGCATGATCATCTTGGGGAGGCACATGAGCACCTTGAGCACCTTGGACACCTTTCCCATCTTGAGGAACTTTCTCAACTTGAGGAGGAACTTCCTCATTCACCCTTTCCTCTTCAAACCTTCTAGCGGTCATCCTCCTAGTATTCATCTCCTAGAAACACAAGGAAAAACATTTAGAAGGATACTCATAATATTTACTCTACCGCACGACATAGGAGTATAAAAGAAGGGAAACTCTATCCTCCTATAGCCTCTCGCCCATAGATGTGTCGCGACTAACACCGATGGTCAAAACTCTACTAGACGTGACTTGGTGAGACTTTTTGATTCCTAAGACTACTTTCACCAACCTATGCTCTTATACCAAGCTTTGTCATATCCCGAGACCACACCCTAGAAGTTAGGGCACAATATCGGATTGTGACACAGCGTACTCGACCTCTTGGAGGTATTATACAAGCCCTTTCATATCATTCATCGTATATACATAGTGAAAGCAGTGCGGAATTAAAACTTTTCACAAAACATATCATAGTCTTTAAAAACACTTTCACATAAAATTAAAATGAAATACTAAGTCTCAATCTCATCATCTTAGACACAAAATTACTTGGGACACGGCCCATACGAATTAGAAAATATAGTACTACTAAGTCTATTACAATACTTCAATAAGAAACATAAAAGACATATATGTCCTCAAGTCAAATGAGGACATACTTCAAATTTTGTTCAACGATGCGATGGTCCAAGCCTTTCTTCCCAAATGCTCCTCACCTACCAAGAACTATATTGATAGATAAAGTTATGGATTAGTACAACCACATGTATTAAGTATGACATTATGCATTAAAAAATCATGAAAACGGAGATTTATTGGAAATTTGCATCTTTTCGATTAAATATCATAATATCATCATAAGAACAACATTTATCAACTTAGAATCACATAATAAATCATTAAAACCAAACATCATATTTTTAGAACCCACATTACAGTGAGCTCAATTCACTGTACAGTGAAATACTTCACTGTTACTGTGAATTCACTTCTTTCATATTGAACACCTTCTAGCATGTAGTCTTCTCACTAAAGCTATCCTAAGATTCACTTAAGTCACACAAAGAGAGACCGCCCATACACCCTCTCTATGTGTGCCAAAACGATCCTCAAGATTACTCATAATGAGACAATACACACCTACAATACACTAACATACAAGACATACATAATATGACAATATCCCTTACCAAGGTTATCAAAAGACTTACTTAAGTACTCCTAGAAGAGAACGCCCATACCCTATAATTGTCACGACCAAGGATCACCCCTTAGACATAACCAGTGTCGTTGTCCTCGGAGAGGACTAAGACTAGCCTTTTAGCATTCCTCATTAGATATCATAGGCTAAAAATGCGGAAAAATTATCATACATACTTCTAAATATTGAGGTTTTCATAGATGTATCTCAGACTACATATGGGGTTTACATAGATGTATCATCAAGTTCACTCGGTGTTAAGCTAGAGTCCCTTTTTTAATGTCTTTTCATTAATAATCATAACTTAGTTAGTTCGTAGGAGACTACTCCTTCTATATAATCATAATTAGCTCAGTAGGAATTGTATTAGAATCACCTTTCTATACGTCCCTTATAGTGAGATCATTATCATATACCATATCATCGTAATGCACACAAATGAATCAACATCATCCTTATATCATTTCAACCTTAACATGATGTAACAATTCATAAGCTAAGACAGTTCAATATCAACATCATACCATCCTAATCAATACAATCATAACGCACATACTTCAATTGAATCAACATCATTACGTATAAGTCATCACAAAAGAGTTAAGGTTTGAAGATCACAAAATAATACCTCTTCCTCTTCCAAAGCAATCATCATTGTATTATCATCAACCAATCCCAGTTCACTCATAAATTGGCATAATAACAACATTGAATAGGAATTCAACATTAACCAAGCCAATTGTATCAATACTAGATAATTAAATTCAAGATCACAACCTAGGGTTAAGGGGTAAAGGTCATCTTCCACATACTTGGTCAATACATCAAGAAGTAGTATAATTGAATCATAATACATGTTAATATACACATAATAACCAAAATAAATCATAAAAAAGCAATTCATAAGATAAATTTTGTATTTGAAGGAAACTCACATGAAACGCAACTCTTTGAAATCAATTTCGGAAGAACCCTTTGGGGAAATTAATCCCAAAGGTGAAAGGTTCCATAACTTGATAATTGATGAAGAAAACTTGATCTTTGAAGCCCTAGAACCGGCGTGACCTTGGCCTTCTACGGAGTTTCATGGGAGATAGAAAGAAGAGAAAAGGAAAAGCAATTCTATTTTTGGAAATTATAAGAGTTAAATGAGGTTTTTTGCTTAGGGTAGTTTATATAGTCATTGAACTAACTTAATTAACCAACCCATAATCACTAATTAAACCCCTAAGTAACTAACATAATTAATTGACCCAACTAATACTTAACAGTGAAACAGTGGAACTGACCTACGAACCCCTGACCAATGTGCCGTAGGTCAAACGACGGCCAGGATCCCCACCATCATATGCAGTCGTCATTTGATACTATTGAGAGTTTCCAAAGTGGATAAGTCTTCATTTATGGAGGCATCGGCGTCCCATAGATTAACCCACTCCTTGTCGCATGCACACGTAGGTAGACACTGCCTCATGTCTTCTTTTTCCCAAATTGCAAGGGTCCTCCTCAAGGACTGTTAGTTGGTCCTTGGGGTTCGTACCCAGACGTTTCTAATATAAAGCAACTCTAATAGGTATTAGACACCTTACTACCAAACCTCATCGAATTCCGACTCTTAAAACCTATTCAAATAGGCTAAGACACACTAGCACCTCTTGAATTAGTTACCGCATGTCATGGATGTTCCTTGACGTTTTGATTCTAAAATTTCCTAAATTACTTTGGTTCACTATTATTGACCCTAAAACAGTGACAAAACCTTTAGACTCCCATGTTAGGCTCTAGAATAAGTCTTAATCTTTTGGAGTGTTACATTATCCCCCCTATAGGAACATTCGTCCCCAAATGACACTAATATCTTTTGGAAGGAATAGACTCAAGACTAGCAGCGCAACTAAAAATACCACATAATAACATGAATTTAAACTCAATCATGACATTCACACATAGCAATTCAAAACTTCGATCACTACACATAAGAGCTCAAAATCACAATATGAGGAATTTCCTTCTCATAACAACATGAGCTCAACATATCATTAGGGAATCAATTTTGAAAAAACTCAACCTATCAACATGCTCAATATCATTTCATAAAGACTCAACATACCAAAATGTACAACACAAACTCAACACAAGTAAAAAGAAAAAAACTTCATTTTTAGGCATGAAATTCACTGTAACTCACTGTAACATACACCTTTTTGCATAACTTCACCAAAAAACAAGACAACTTCAAATTCACTAATTTTTTCCACTATTAGTAAGAACAACTAACCTTCATTAGGAAAGATATGAGGATAATGGGACTTCATGTCGGCCTCGGCCTCCCATGTTGCTCCCTCAAATAGGTTGTTTCTCCATAACACTTTTACGGAGGACACCTCTTTGTTCCTCAACCTCTTCACTTGATGATAACGAATTTCAACCATAACCTCCTCATAAAAGAGGTTCTCTTTCACACCAAGACCTTTGATACGAAGAATGAACACAGGATTACCGATGCACTTCTTAAGCATGGACACATGGAAAACCAGATTAACTAAAGATAGTTCACTAGGGAGTTTCAAATCATATGCAACCTTGCCCACTCTTTGCAAAATTTCATACGGACCCACATAATGAGGACCTAACTTCCCCTTCTTGCCAAACCTAACCACTCCTCTCATGGGTGAAATTTTCAAATAAACTTGATCACCATGTTCAAATTCAAGGTCTCTTCTCCTATGATCGGCATAAGACTTTTGCTGACTATAGGATGTTTGCAAGCAGTTCCTTGTGATATGAACCTTATCTAAGGTTTTATAGATCAAACCGGGACCAAGAAGCGAAGACTCTCCAACCTCAAATTACACAATAGGAGATCTACACCTCCTACAATACAAAGCTTCATAAGGATCCATAGATATGGATGAATGGACACAATTATTATACTGGAACTCCACCAAAGGCAAATTCTCATCCCAATTTCCCTTTAAGTCAATGATACAAGCTCTAAGAATATTCTCAAGAGTTTGAATAGTTCACTCCCCTTGACCATCCATCTAAGGATGAAAAGCGGTGCTTAATTTCACTTGAGTACGAAAACCTATTCGAAATGATCTCCAAAACGTAGAGGTAAATTGAGCACCTCTATATGATATGATGGACAAAGGAACCCCATGAAGACTTACTATCTTGTCAATATAGATTTTTGCATAATATTCTGCCGAATAAGTAGACTTAACAAAAAATAAATTGAGTGGATTTGGTTAATATATCCAACACCAACCATATAGAGTAATATTGCTTCTGTATCCGAGGAATCCTAACAACGGAATCCATGTTAACATCTTCCCACTTCCAAGTAAGAACATGGAACTCTTGTATTAAACCACCCAACTTTTGGTGCTCGGCTTTCACTTGTTGGCAATTTGGACACTTTGCAACAAATTCCGCAATGTCACTTTTTAAGGCATCACAATAAAATACTTCCCGAAGATCATGATACATATTAGTAGAACCCGGAAACGGACTCCATGAGCTTCCTCGAGAATTTAATTTCCTAAATCATCGACATCAGGCACACCATCCCCCATTGGGAGAATGACCCATTCATCTTTCTAACAACCGATTCCTTTGACTCCATCAATAACGGATCAAGGTGTTGCTTAGACTTCACCTCAACCACCAAAGACGAGTCGGAGTTATGATGTACCACAACAACACCATTTGTAGAATCTTTAATTCGAACCCCTAAACGAGCAAACCAATGAATATACCTAACTAGGTTTATCTTGTATTCTTCCACATGGGACACACTTCCCATGGACAACCGAGTTAGAGCGTCCGCTACCACATTAGCCTTGTCGGGGTGATAGAGAACACTCAGGTAGTAGTCTTTCAAAAACTCTAACCATCTCTATTGCTGGAGATTCAACTCTTTTTTAGTAAATACATATTGAAGACTTTTATGGTACGTATACAAATCAACATGAACACCATAGAGATAATGCCTCCATATTTTCATGGCAAATACCACGGCCTCTAAATCAAGGTCATGAGCTGGATAATTCTTCTCATGGACTTTGAATTGCCTAGAAGCATAGGCTATAACTCTTCCATGTTACATAAGAACACACCCCAACACGACTCGGGATGCATCACGATATACCACAAAACCCTTTGTACCCTCCGGTAGGGTCAATGCCAGAGCGGAAGTAAGTATATCCTTCAATATTTGGAAGATTTATTCACATGTCTTCACCACTCAAAATTCACACTCTTTTGAGTCAAGGCTCTTAATGGAGAAGCAAGAGATGCAAACCCGTCGACTAACCTTCTATAATAACCGGCTAGGCCTATGAAACTCCTAATATCTGTAGGAGACAAATGTCTAGGACAATTTTGCACCGCTTAGGTCTTCCTTGGATAAACCCCTACACCCTCACTAGAGATGATATCACCAAAAAACGCTACCCACCTCAACAAAAACTCACATTTGCTATACTTGGCAAGTAATTGATGTTACTTAAGTACTTGTAACACCACTCTCAAATGGTCCATGTGTTCACCCTCATTTTTCTAATATACCAAGATGTCTTCAATGAATACAATGAAAAAAGAATTTAGGTAACTTCGAAACACCCTATTCATTAGGTCCATCAACGTCGCCGGATCATTAGTGAAACCAAACAACATTACTAAGAACTCATAGTGACCATATCTTGTTCGAAATGCCGTCTTGGGAATATCTTCACCTCTCACCCTAAGTTGGTGATATCCCGAGCTCAAGTCAATCTTGGAAAAGTTAATCGCACCTTGGAGTTGATAAAATAAATTATCAATCCTAGGGAGAGGATACTTGTTCTTGATTGCGACCATGTTGAGTTGACGGTAATCCATACACATTCTAAGGGACCCATATTAATTTTTCACGAACAATACCGGAGCACCCCATGGATAAATACTAGGCCGAATAAAGCCCTTGTCTACTAAATCTGTGTTGATCCTTCAACTCTTTCAATTCTGTGACACCTCCAAAACGACATAGGTGAAACTAGCGCCTAGATTTTTTTTCATGAGGGTCTAAGGTCATAAAATGGTTTATAATTTTGTAAGAGGCAGTGTCTAAATATTTAGGTGAATTGGATGTGAAACGTCAAGGGATGACTAGGATGTTCGACAACTAGTCACCTATGTGCCTCATGTCTGCTTTATGTGCTTATATGTGTGTGATATGATATCATAAGCTCCTTATATGAGAATGATTGTGTTTATAGGCAGAGTGCCAACTTTTATGAAGTTTGTAGGTCAGACGTCCAAGAACGTCCATGACGTTTGAAAGGTTTGCCTTAAAACGACATTGTGTGTCTTGTCATGTTTCGTCGAGTTTTACGTGCTCATTTTGGTCGAAATTGATGTGAGGGGTACTAAACATGTGTATGAACATATTGGGGTTGGAAATTTCCAATAAAAACACCCCAAGGACCTACTAAAGGATCCTTGAGGAGGACCCAACTTGTGGGCAAAATTTGTCCCAAGTTGGCAGCTCACTGCCTTCATGTTCACAAACCTCTTCACGGCCTGTGGAGTGGACCACGGTCCGTGAAGATGGTAGTGGACCTTGCTTTGACACTTGGTGTCTTTTAAAGGTAAATAATCTACTACCCCAAGGACCAAGGACCGTCATAAGGGTCGTTACCCACCTTCCCGGACCGTGATGTTGGCCGTGGTCACTGGGCGGGCTGTCCATATTTGATTTTCAAATTAATTCTATTCCACTTTTTATTATTTGGGGTTTATTTTAAAAGGTTTATATATATATATATAGTTTCAAGTAAAATAACCTTCCTATAACTCATTATTTAAAGATCCCAAATCAAAACCCCAAAGTTCTCTGTCAAATCAATTTATCCATTGTTGAAACCTCAAGCTTCAAGGAAGTGGATGAATTCCTCAAGGTTCTCAACCAAATTTCTTTCTTTGCTTCTAATCAAGGTATGGTTATTCATCCTTGAATTTTCTTTCTTCAAGTAGTTAATCTTCAAAGTGTTTTCCAAATATTTGTGAAAAGGTGAATTGTCCAATTTTGACATCTAACCATGGGTTCTTGCATAAAACGTTTTGAATGAAAGATTTATGACTGAATTTGAAGTTATGTTTAATGGTTTTAACCAAAAATCTTCATGAACCCATGAAAAACATAAACTATTCGATTTGGCTATAATTTGGGTTATATGATCATCTCTCAATGCTTATGAATTCTAGTATAGTTTTCTTTGGACCACTGAATGATGTATGAATTGTAATCTATTGATGTATAGGTTGTCTTGGATTTTTGAATTTATGTTGAATTGATCTAGATTAATTGATTATTATTATTTTTGTATTGAATTGATGATCATGGACAAGGGTAAGGGCCTTTTGGTATTGTATTAGATGATTTAGCTATGGATTGAAGTGGTGAGCATTGATTGGTGGTACGCTGCCCTAACTCTATATAATTTATGTAAATTAGGTCTTGAATTATGCTGTTATTTGTATGGTCCACTTATGGTGACGGTTTTATGTGTTATAATTGTGAATTATGTGGCCTTGCAGGCGTTACTTTATGTATTATGATGATCGTGACCTTGTCGGTAACTACTTGATATATTATGATGGTTTGTGTGATTTATTTATGCGATGTATGATATTATTTATCTACTTATGGTTAAGATAAATATCTATTTTTTTCTATTAAAGTTGTTAGGTGATCATGTTAGACAATGACTATGTCCTTATGTGTGTAGTCTTAGAGTTGATGCATGATTCTTCCTACTTGGTTATGTGAGTCTTATGAAGGTTATATTGATGATATTGTAGTAGTATATAGGGTGACCAATAGATGATGTTGGTTATGCCTATGTGCTTCTATAATGATATGCTATATGCGATAAAGTGAAGTAATGGTGTGTCCTGTTTGGTAGACTTTTGTCCCTTACTTGATACCTAATGGAATGTAAATATGAGATGTCTTGACTTAGAATGATAAAGACTCTTAGTCTTGTATGTATGAATGACATGTGATCTTTAACATTGCTAAGAAGGTCAAATTATGTGAAGCCCTCAACCTAGTTGAGAGGTTAGGATATCCTTAAAGTCGAAAGCCGTATTGGTATCCTTCTTGTGTGAATAGTGGACTTAAGGATGGTTGTCTAGAACGGCATGAAATAATCCTTAGGAAAATCATTGAGCTTTCCTAACCATTGAAAGGCAACCCTAGGGGACCTCTTTGGTAAGGTAAATGTGATTGGCTTATGAACTAGATATCAAACCCCTTCGTATGATCCTTTATCTTAATTACTCTCAGAGAACAAAGTCTAGCACTGAGTGAGTATGATAAGGGAAGTAAATCTAGTTAATAATGAGGCTAGAGTGCAAACAAACCCTTTATATTCATTAATTATGTTCCTACATAGGATGTGTCCAAGTTTTACCATTGGCAAGTAGAACACCCTCCATCGGAGTAGGTTATAACTCCGGATTCCATGCCTAGCTACCATGGTCTATGTTGGTTATGTTCTACTCTCATCATATGGGATACCCACTAGTGTTGGAGAAGTTCTATGAAGTTTAAGTGATGGTATGGGACGCTATCTAGACATTGCACAATAGGATTTTAAGATGTGAGTGAGTGAGTCCCTATGTCTTCTCCAACACCATTACTTGAATGTCCTTCTGTGATGGATGTCTCTTGAAGGAACTAATTAATTTAATGACATAAGTTAGAAATCGTGTAAATGAATAAGTACCTAGTCTAGAGTAACTTTAAGGATTAAGGATGGTCACTTCATGTCTTACCTAGGGAAGTATGAAGAATGACTCTAGATTGGAATGTTGATTAATTAAATGGGAATTATCTTATCCTAGGTACTCTAAAGGATCTCTTATGTGTTTGTAAATGGATTCTATGGGCGGTCACTTCACAACTCACTCAAGTGAGTATTAGAATCACCTTTGGTAGAAGGATCTCATGTTATTTGTATTAGTGTATTGTAAGTGTATTTACCTCATTATAGGTAGTCTTAAGGATCATTTAGGTGTTCTTAGAGAGGGTGTATGGGTGGTCTGTCTTTGTCTTACTTAGGAGAGTCTTAGGATAGCTTTTAGTGAGAAGGTTGCATGTTGAAGTAGTTCACTGTAACATTGGTTTGGTTTACGGTGAAGCTTTAATTAGTCCACTGTAAAAGTAGCATGGTTTACTGTAACATTTCACGAAATGTTACAAAATGCGTATGTGATGTCTTATGTGTTTCTAAGGTGTTAAATGTTGTTCTTATGCTTATACTATGTTGTTTTAATCAAAAAAACATATTTCCATTAAATGTCTGTTATCATGATTTTATGCATTATGCCATACTTAGTACATGTGTTTGACTAATTCAGTACTTTTATCTATCTCTAATATGATTCTTAGGTGAAGGGCATTTTGGGAGCAAATCTTGAATTATAGGATCCTTCAATAAAGGTTGAAGTATGTCCTTATTTGACTCGAGGGCATCACTATGTTAGAGTTCTTTTATTAAAGCATTGTAATATACTTAGTAGTACTATATTTCGATTGTATGGGCCGTGTCCCAAGTATATGTTGAGTCTACGATTTGATTATATGAGACTTAGTATTTTTTATTGTTTTTATATTAAAGTGTTTTTAAAAGACTATTTAAATGTTGTAAAAAGTTTTAACTCCGCACTACTTTTCATATATGTATATGCGATGAATGATACGAAAGGTCTTCTACAAGACCTGCGAGAGGTCAAGTACGCCATACCACACTCCAAAAGTTCCCTAAATGCAAGGGTAAACTCTCGGGAAGTGACAAATTTGGCAAGACCCATCCGATAAGGAGGAATTGAAATGGGGTTTGTATCCGGTAGCAAGTCGATACCAAAATCAATTTCCCGTTCGGGAGGAATACCGGTAAGATCATTAGGAAAGGCCTCCAGAAATTCCCTCACTATGGGGACCGACTCAATCGGAGGAATTTCGGAGACTAAATCTTTTAATTTTACAATATGGTATAAACACCCCTTAGAGATCACCCCATGAGATTTCAAACAAGAAACAATACGAACTTTAGGAATAGAACTTCCCCCCTTGCACTCTAAAAAGGGCTCATTTTGAAAGTTAAACTTCAGCACCCTTGTTCTACAATCTATGGAAGCGAAGCAAGCATGCAACCAATCCATACCTAAAATAACATCGAAATCAAACATATCAAGTTCCCTAGTTTGACATGAGTAACTCCATGGGCAACATTGTATGACAATTTCTATACCCTCTTTTTGCATCAACCGAATCTCCCACCGGAGTAGACACCGCAAAAGGTTCATTCAAGATATCGGGCATTATGTCAAACTTTTTAGCTTCTAAATGGGTAACAAATGACAAGGTATCACCGGGATCAAGTAAAGCATAATCATCAATAGAAAAGGCTTTCAACATACCGGTCACAACATCGGGAGAAGTCTCTTTCTCATCTCTAGAGCGTAGAGCATAAAAGCGATTCACGGAGAATTAACATTAGAACCACTAGCTTGAGCTTGACCACTACCCTTGTATTGATCCATAAAATTTAGGCAATCCCTCACCTTGTGGCCACTCTTGCCACAACCAAACCAATTCTCCGTCCCAATGAGGCAATCACCATAAGGCTTCTTGCCACACATTTCACAAGTTGGCTTTTTTGTTGGTGAACTAGTACCCCTTCCCTTTTGATACTTAGGGTTAGACACCCTATCCTCATGAGACTTAGGGAACTTGGTAGGAACTTTATTAGAAAACCTCTTTATGAACCTAGGTTTGTCTTGGATATCAAGCTTACCCTTTGAAGAACCACCATCATAAAACCTAGCCTTTTTGGCATCCCTACTGTTCCTCTTAACCCTTGTCTCCTCCACTTGCATGAACCATGAGACGAGAAATGTTCATATTATCATGTAGCATAGCAAAACATATTCTTCTTTCAAGTCATCCGACACTCCCGTCACAAAGCGACTCATTTAACCCCTAGGGTTGGAAACCAAAGAAGGAGCATACTTTGATAATTTAGTAACTTTCAAAGAGTAGTCAAGTACACTATATCTCCTTGACGGAGGTTGATGTGTTCTTCAAATTTCGCTTCCCTCTTATTCCGAGGAAAGAACCTATCAAGAAAAGCCTTCTTGAAAATCTCCTATGTCACTGGTCCACCTTAAAGGCCTTTTGTCTCTCCATTAGACGTTCCATGTTTGGGCCACATTTTTGATTTGGTAAGTGGCTTACTCGGCCTTCTCACTAGTAGTCAACCCCATAGAATAGAGAATTTTGTACGTTTCATAAATTAACTCTTGGGGGTCTTCCTCCATTTTGGACCCATAGAAAGTAGGGGGATTCATTCTCGTAAAATCCCTCAAACGTGAGGCCATGGTGCCAACATGTTAGTTTTTTTGGGGTACCACCTACCGATTAACTTGGGTCGTCATGGCTTGTGATGTAGTAGTGATGGATTGTTCTTCTGTAGTAATGGCTTGTGACATTTGTAGAAAGGCTTCCCTTATGTCCCCATATGTCAAAGGAGGAGGATTTACCGGATCTTGATCATAACTAGAAACTTTTTCAAGAGGAAGGACTTGATTGCCTCGGGGAGGAAACCCCTCATTGGCAATCTCTTCATCAATTCTTCGAGCAATTGTTATTTGGGTATTCATTGCTTATAATCACAATAAAAGGATTAGATGCTAAGGGTACATAGAGTCAAGACTCTCGAGTCACGATATTGGATTTCCAAGAAAATGAGAGTTTCCTTAGTATCATATAGTTTCCTATTCATAAGTATGGCGCGCTTCACAATTATAAATAAGAATCTACATAAACAGGGTTAAATGAGACATCGACTCAAAAGATATTCAACCTCATGATCTCATACCAAGTTTGTCACATTTTGGGAGCACCCCCTAGACGTAATCGGCGTCAACGTCCTCAAAGAGGACTAAGACTAGCCTCTTAACATACATTATTACATTCATAGGCTAAAATGTGGAAAATTTAAAACTTTTCTTCTATATCTATCATGGGGTTTACATAGACCTCTCGCATACACATAATATATTCATATCGAGTATACTTAGACCCTTCCTATAAGAATATTACATAGTCTTCTACTTTTATGGCACACACATATATATAAGATACAATATAGTCTTAAAACGGATGTCTCATCTCATAACCATGTAAACAAGAGTAGAACAATTGGGCATAGACCATACATCAATACAATAAAAGCCACATATAGGCTATACAATCTTAGTACTCAAATGAAAGGGAATGAAAAAAGTGTCTTTAAGACTAATCAACATCCGATGCAAGAAAGTGGCATTTCTCTAGAAGTGGTGATGACCTACCCAACTTAGAGAATGAGGATCCAAGTCTTCCTCAAATAATCTCAACCTCGTCAACGACCGGAACCTAAAATTGTTGGGGAAAAGGGAGAAAATGGGATTAGCATATCACTTGTACTATGTATAGGAACAATGCACTCACAACACAAAAATCATGCTTGAAAAGGGAAAATTTGTAAAGATTTACAACTTTCTTTAACATCCCACTTTTATGCACAATCAAGACATCACGTGAACCAATAACCACATAATCCTCAATACAATATCATAATCAAGACAGGACAAACAATACAAAGTCAAGTCAATATATATATAGCCAAACTACCTCTACATCATAGTATAATCACAAGGCATATATAAGAATTTCATAACATTTTAACATAGACAAATCCCTTACCCATAACCCCTAATTAAGCATACAAGTGCAATGATCAAGCAAAGCCCCATATCCTAATTAATCAAGTAAACCAAAACAAAGGAATATAAGGAAATGCTTAACTTCACTTAACATAACACCAAGAGTAAGCATCATCATACTTTAGCATTATAACCCAACATCGTGATCATATAGATTCAATAACATGTAAAGTCAATATACACATAACATATACATTATAGAAACACAAGAACAACATCCTAAGGCTTCCCTCAAGGCAAATTAGTTCAACGAATATGTATAGTCCCATACCCCTACCCAGGCTAAGTCAAACCTCTTAAGTCACCCTAGTTTAGTGTTTACTTCACTACACCATTTTAGGTCTACGGCCACACTAAATCTGGACAACGCTTATAAAGTGTTGCTTAAAATAGTTTTGGCAACGCTTTTAAAGCGTAGTCCAAGTTTCTGACTTTTGGCTACGATAATATTGGCAACACTTGTAAAGTGTACTCTTGAGTGCTATAAGTTACACTTAATAAGCGTTGTTAAAGTATAATATAATTGACACAAACTATTTATATATATGACAACACTTTTAAAGTGTCCTATTTTTATTAATTTTAAAACAACACATTATAAGTGTGCCCTTAAATTTTTCACTATATTTCTTCCAACCTTTTTAACTATCCCTCCAAATTTTATTAAGCAAAAAAATATATTTCATAAACCATTAAAAATTGCTTTTCCCCAAATCTAAACAGAAGTACTGAAGAACACGGTGAGTCCCCAAAATCGAGCTGTGCTTTTCTCTCCGGCAAACTTTCTCGCTGAATCTTGGAACAACAAGCTGAATCATTGAAGAATTTCTTGTTGAATCAATGAAGAATTGCTTGCTGAATCGATGAATGGCTGTAGGTTTATCAGGTAAGTCATAGAACACTCACAGGTATTACGATTTTCCCCAAATTAGAAAAATATTATGTCCATTGAAGAACACGATTCGGAAGAGCACGATTTCCGTCAAACATTCTCACAGGTATCACGATTTCACGTTGAAAATCTGGAGAAATTGATTTCACAATTTCTTGTCGAAGAGCTGAAGGTTACGCCTCAGATGAACACTCTTCACTAAAATGCTTCACTTGAGAAGGTGATGTCTTAAAGCTTCAACACATTTTGTTGAAATAGGGTTTATCAAGTTTAAAATTGTAACTTTGAAGTCTAAATTTTAGCTTTAGGGTTTTGTTTTCTTGTGTCTACAGATACAATTTTTGTTGATTTCTCGGAGTCTAAGTCGTAGTTGTATTCCCCACATACGTTTTGATATTCACCTGGACAGTTCTAAATGAGACATGCCTTACTGAGAATAATATGATGATAAGGAAAAATCATGTATCCAACAAATGTAATATGTGTAAAAAGAAGGGGAAACAACAACATAATAGGTTGTTATTTGTCTTAATCTTGAACCCTAGCTCTTGTTTACTTGTTCTCTTTTGCAATGGAGGCGTGTTCATTGCTAAGGGTGGTAGTAAGGTTCTGGTGGAGCCACATAGACATGGAGGTGTGTTCGTAGCTAAGGAAGATGATCTTTGTACTAAGAATTTGGTACCTGGTGAAGCTGTTTACGATAAAAAGATAATTTCTGTTCAGGTTATAACATTTCTTTTACCATTATGTTAGATATTTTACCGGTTTTTTTTTATGACTCTTGGTAAACAAATGCTTGCAAGGTTGAGTCTTTCTTGGATGTTCATAACTTAGTGTTGTTTTGCTACCTATTGATCTGTCAATAACTAGTTTTTTCCCCAAAAAATAGAATCTATCGATTTACTATTATGAACTGAAAGAACATTTGATCGTGATTAATAGTTTAGAGGATTAAAAATATATGTTTTATTTATTTATAAGTGTGATTAATGAACTATGTAACTGGAATGACTATTTTGTTTCTTATTTTAATTGTATGGGCAAAATGAGAATGAGTGTGGCAAGTGTGGTTTTTGGCTATGACTTAACTTTTTGGCTATTTGGTTTGTTGTTTATAAGTTTATTCAGTGTGGAAAATATATCTACTCTATGTCAGAATTACTAAGTTCATACAACCTACGTTGCCTCTGCCACAGTACAAAATTGAGCATTGATACATATGGAGTAATATCTAGCTAATTTGACATTGTAAGGTGATATACTTCATATCTTTTTGATTATTTTCTTATGTTCCTTTGGTTTGGCTGTCAAGTTATTCTTGGTTCTGAGTGTATTGACTTTGTCTATCTGTAATATATTAAAAATTGAACTGTGGAGATATAATAAAAATAAGCTAGAAGTTGATCATGCTTAGGGCTCTGTTACATTTTTCTGATTGAACTCATATGGTTCTCATTTTTTTAGGATGGTTTGAATGACAAACTTTTTTTATTTTAGATGACTCTTAAAGTAATAAACTAAGTAAAGAGAAGTAGCAAATTGGAAAACTAACGAGATTTGAACATGTTTTGTTATTTATTTTACATAAAATATGCAAATTGATTAGAATTGATTAGTTTACTGTATGCCAATTGTAGAAAATGCTGAATAATTGTTTAGTATTTGGTTTCGATGTGTTTGATTTTAGGCGCATGCAACTTTTGATAAGGTCTATGCACAAGTCCTACTAGTTTTTGTCAATCAGGTATTGTAGCTGCTAAAATTTAGTTCCCTTAAATAAAATTTGATAAATACAAGCATTGTCTAGGCGATTATGCTCTGTTTTGGATCTGCTTTGTACATATTTGCAATCATTTAACTATTTTCTCCCAAATTTTATCATACTCATATTTTCCTACTGTGACAGTATTGGAATACATGCCTACTGTTTTATCCCAGATTTTATAGTTTTTGTACATATTTGGGGATCATTTAACTGTGAAGGGGCTTTCCAAAGTGTGTTGGTTCTGCCTGTAGTTCTCCTTCTTTCAAACTTTCTACTGCTCATCACATATCTCATCTGCCTTCTCCTTATTTGGTTGTTGATTTATGTGTGTAGTTGTGGCTCTAGGCTGCTCGCAGATGCTTTATTGATGACTGACTCAAATGCATTTCCATGTTGTATATTGATGGATAAGGTTGAAACTCAATCCTGCTTTTCACTCAGTAGACTCAAGTATAATCAAGTATAAGTTGATGCATCTCCTCCATCTCCGACATTTAAGGTTTGCTCCGCAAATTAATGCTCATAATCAGACAATGTTTTTGTTTAAACTTTTTGCTCTTTAGTTCTAACATGAGTAATATTAGTCTCTTAGTCATTTATGGATTTTTATTTTGTTTAAACTGTTACATGGTGTTTCTCACATCAATTTATCATTAAGTTATGTTCATATGTATCGTCAACCATTGTGAAGATGCAAACTGAACTTTATGATGTTCAAATTTAATCATTGTTTGTGATGATTTGTGAAGCATCTACCATTTACTTAATAAACATATGTAAAACCATGTTTTGCTAGTGTTACATGAGTGTAGTTCCTCAAATGTTTTCTTTAAAGAGTTGTGGCTCCTGAAAAAATCATAGTGCTGCCTAAGTGATCGCTAGAAGTAAGAATGGTACTTCCTAGAATAATCAATCAGAAAGATAGGAGTAACAAAATAACCAAAGATATATTCAATTAGGTTTATGCAAATTTCCTACAAGCCTAATACACCCAATAAGTAGGACAGAAGATGAAAACAAATTCTTGTTGACACTGGTTGTTAATATCAAGAGGGCTGCTTGTATGAGGGAAGTTCTTTTGTTTCTATCGCTCCCTATATTTATCATATAATAACGAGTATTTTCCAAATATTTTCCATAAAATTCTTAATGATCCTCTTAACATTCATCTACAATATAATCACTAAAATGTTTCTTTTACCATTTAATTATTCTGTTAACTTTGAACAGAATTTTTACTTATTATAGTGACATGTAATTAAGAGTGTATGCCTTTATCAAATGAATAGAAGAATGGATTGCATGTATCAAGCTAGTCTGTGGCAATTGTGTTTTCTTATTTTGTGTCATCTGATATAATTTGTGACTCTAGATTTCATTTGGCAATATAAAGTTCTCAAACCTTGAATTGAAATTCAACTTGGCATTCTATATATATCCAGGACTAGAACTGAAACCTCTTCTTCCAATTTGTGTTCTCTTTTGTCTTATGTAGACTAGAGTAAGTTCACGAATCATGATTTATAAATACCTGAATCAGATGTCTGAATAATAGAAGTATCATGAACTGCAGGCCTGAAATAGCACAAGCGTTGCTCAGATATGAACTGCAAGCCTCAAAACATTGTACATACTTTGAAATCTGGAAATCTGTAAATCTGAAATCTGTAAATCTGTAAATCTGAAATCTGGAAATCTGGAAATCTGGAAATTTGAAATCTGGAAATTTGGAAATATGGAATTTGGAAATCAATCTGGAAGTTTTGAAATGAAGATGAATATTGAGGATGTATGTTGTTTTATTAAGGTTCCATGCTTATCTTTAACATATAGGATTCATATTATAGCTAAACATCTATTTTTGGTGTCTTTTTCAAATCAACTCATTAGCAGTTGACTCATCTTTAACATCTACTTTTGTTGCAATCTAATTTGTCATAAATTCTAAATGTGTAGGGAAATGGTGGTGATCTAATTGGAAGGGTCGCTACAAGTAAATTTGATCTCATTGAAGTGGATTATGAAGCATTTTTGAACTATTTTAATATTACTTTTTGAACAATTGTGTACGTATTTTGAATATTGTTGTATATGTATGTGTAAGTACACAAGACGTACAATGTTTTCAGGTTTATTGCAAATCTATGTATTTGAATTACTTATGAGCCAATTTAATGCTTGAGATTATTTATTGTAAAATAATATTGATAGTTTTTAATTAGAAATTGTGGCATATATTTTATGGCCAAATGATATGGCCACACTTAAAAGTGTAGCCTTAAGATTGTATATTGTGGTAATCACATGGGCAAGGACTACACTTCAAAGAGTTGTCATACATGAGATAGAAAAGGCAACACTTTAAAATTGTTGTTATACATTAGATAGAAAAGGCCACACTTATGAATTGTGGCCAATAAGAAAGCTAAGGCAACACTTAAAAGTGTAGTTGTATGAGATATAAATGTTGCTATTGAGGTACATAAAAGCGTGGCCATTTTACTTTTTAGGCTACGCTTAAAAGCGTAACTAATAAGGCAACACCTGAAAAGTGTTGCCTAAAATCTAAGGTAACGCTTCATTTGGGCACCCCTGGAAAAGTGTTGCCTAAAATCTAAGGTAACGCTTCATTTGGGCACCCCTGGAAAAGTGTTGCCTAAAGTCCAAAAGTGTAGCCTTTTATCTAAGACCACACTTTTTGCTAGTTTAGGCTACACTTTACTAGGGTGGTCGTAGACCTAAAATGGTGTAGTGCTTCATTACTTTATTTTACTTTTTGGAACACCTGCCTTAAACGACATAGACCACAAGAGCTAAGTGTGGAATCTTGTGTTGTAAAACCTTACACCGATGGAAGGTGGTCTACCAGCAAAAGTCAAACTAAATATTGACGTAGAATCTAGGTGGATCCACTAGGTAGTATTCCTATGGAGGCAACATAGTTCAAGAACTAAGAGATTTATTTGGGACCCTATTTATCTACATCACATTGTAGTCTCCAATCTCTTTGAGTATAATGGTGAACCCTACCTTCCTCCTTGGGAAGGTGTCACCCGTCACATCTTGTTCACTCGGTGCTAAGCTAGAGACTCTTTTTGAAATGTCTTTTCATTAATAATCATAACTTAGTTAGATAGTAGGAGACTACTCCTTGTATATCATCAGAAATAGCTCATTAGCAATTGTATTAAAATCACCTTTCAATACATCCCTTATAGTGAGATCAACACCATATACCATATCATAGTAATGCACACAAATGAATCAACATCATCTTTATATCATTATAGCCTTAACATGATCTTACAATTCATAATATAAGACATTTAAATATCAACATAATACCATCCTAATCAATCCAATCATAACACACATACTTCAATTGAATCACCATCATTAGGTATAAGTAATCACAATATAGTTAAGGTTTGAAGATCACGATGTCATACCTCTTCCTCTTCCAAAGACATCATCATTGTATTACCATCAACAAATCCTAGAACACTCATAAATTGGCATAATAACAACATTGAATAGGAATTCAACATTAACCAAGCCAATTGTATCAATACTAGATAATTCAATTCAAGATCACAACCTAGCGTTAAGGGGAAAAGGTCATCTTCCACATACTTGGTCAATACATCAAGAAGTAGTATAATTGAATCATAGTACATGTTAATCTACACATAATAACCAAAATAAATCATAAAAAAATCAATCCATAAGATAAATTTTGTATTTGAAGGAAACCCACATGAAACTTAACTCTTTGAAATCAATTTTGGAATAACCCTTTGGGGAGAGGAATCCTAAATGTTAAAGGTTCTCATACCTTGATAATTGATGAAGACTGATGGACAAAACTTGATCTTTGCTGCCCTAGAATCCTGACCTTGGTCTTCTATAGAGTTTTTTTTGGAGAGAGAAAGAAGAGAGAAGGAAGAGCAATTGTGTTTTTGGAAATTATGACAGTTAAATGAGGTTTTAGGCTTAATATAGTTTATATAGTCATTTAACCATCTTAATTAATCAACCACTAATAACTAATTAAACCCCTAATTAACTATCTTAATTAATTGATCCAACTAAAACTTAAAAGTGAAACAGTGGCCCTGACCTCGATTCCCCAACCAACGGTCCGTACGTCAAACGACGGCCAGGACTCCCACCGTCCTGTACAGTTGTTGTTTGCGACAGAGACTTGCCAAAATGTCCTTTTAACCAAAATGGCTATGTCTTCATCGATGGAGGAATCGAATCTCCATCAATTCACCCACGCCTCATCGCGTGCACACGTAGGTAGGCACTGCCTCATGGTAGGTTTTTGCCAAATTGCAAGGGTCCTCCTAAAGGACCCTTGGTTGGTTCTTGGGGTTTGTACCCGGACGTTTCGACTATAAATAAACTCTAATACGTATTTAGAAATATTACTACAAAACCTCATCGAATTCCAACTCCTAAAACCTAGTCAAATAGGCTAAGGCAGACTAGCACCTCTTGAACTATTTTTCTGACGTCATGGACGTTCCTTGATGTTTTGATTCTAAAACTTCCTAAATGACTTTGGTTCACTATTATTGATCATAAAACAGTGACACAACCTTTAGATACCTATGGTAGGCTCTAGAATACGTCTTAGACTTTCATAGTGTTACACAATGAACCCTCATATGTGAGATTAACACATTCTCATCATCATGTCATATTAAGGAACATAAGTAGGGGTATTCACTATTCGGTTAAAACCGAAAAACAAAACCAAAGAAAACTGATTTCTAATTTGGATTGGGTTTTGGGATTTATAGTTTACTTTGTTTTGTTTTTTATTTTGGTTTCTCATTCATAAAAATGAAAAACAGAAAATCGAAAAAACCCGAATTATATATATATATATATATATATATATATATATATATATATATATGTATCGATATATTTAGAATTAAGTTGGAGTTAACAACTTTTGTCCCTTTTTAGTTATTTTCATCATGATTTAGTTTATTTTCTTATGTTTGGAGATCTATAATTGATAAACTTTTAATTATTTTGTTTTACGCAAACCAAATAAAATTTATTTTGGTTTAGATTGGGTTACACTTCTTCAAAATCAAAAACCGAAAATCAAAACCGAATAGTATAAAATCAAACCGAAAAAATGAATGCACCCCTACACATAAGTGATGCACAATGAACCTAATATCATCATACCTTAATCATAATCTCACAATTCATATAATCAAGACATTTCAGTAACATTGATCATACCATCACCTATATAATCTAATCACAATCAACACTTCAATTGAATACCATCATCAAGTATAAGCCATTACAATTGAAGTAAGGATTCAAGATCATATGTCTTACAAATTCACCTTCACAAGTCTTCTTCCATTGTCTTACCATCAACAAACTAATTCATCCATTAATAGGCTTAATAACATAATACAATAGTAATCAACATAAGAACTAAGTCAACTGCATCATCACTATCCAATTAAAAATCAATTCATGACCTAGGGTTAGGAAAATAGGGTTAATTCATGATCGCTTCGATAGAACTAGGTATAACATCAAGAACTACCCTAAATCACCAAGTATCCATCATAATTAGTACATAATAATCAAAATAAATAAAAAACAATACAATTTGAAACATCAAGTTCGGATTAAGAATGAAAACCATGTTTTTCTCAACATTTGGAAATCAATTTGAAAGAACCCTTTCAGTAAAGGAGTCCCAAAGGTGAAGAGTTCTCATACCTTCTTGATACTTGAAAATTGTTCGAGATAACGTGAAGTTCTTGAACCTCTAAGCCCTTTGACCTTGGTCTTCTATAGAGTCTTCTTTGGGGAGAGAAAAAGTAGAGAGAAGGTAGAGGATTTGTGTTTGGGAATTGAAGTGAGTTAGGTTAGATTAATGAGGGTTATGTCTTTATATACTCCCCTTATTAACTTAATTAGACACCCCCTAACACTTAATTAAACAACTAACCAACTAACTAATCAAAAGACCCTACTTAAAACTGACCTTCCCATAACAAACCTGACGTACAAGACCCTGACCTACGGTCCATAGGTCAGTCGACAACCACTGCACCCACCGTACTCCACGTCAATCGATGGTGTCAGAGACAGGTTAATGGACCTCCCTCAGCTATTTGGATAATTTTTCAACGGCAGATCCATCGACAGAGCATTGTCCAATCGATGGCTCGTCGATGGACACTTCCCAAAATGACATTTTGGTCAATTTGGAAAGGTTCTCTCCAAGTACCCTTAGGGTGGTCATTGGGGAGTTGTACACGTATGTTTTGACCTTAAACACATTCTAATGCATGTTTAACACCTTTCCACAAAAACTTTTAATTTTCAATTCTCAAAACAACATGAAACATGCCTAGGAACACTAGCACCTATTTCACTAATCACCATATGTCATGACGATCCTTGATGTTTTGACTCTAAAACATCCTAAGTGAGATATATTCATTGTTTTAGGCCTTAAAACAGTGTTACCGACCGTATACCAACATTTGATGCTCCAGTTCAGGTCATGGACTTTCGGACTATTTCATTATCCCCCCTTAGGAACATCCGTCCCTAAATGAAACTAAAATATTTTGTAGGGTAAGGATAGACTCAATACTAGAAGTCCAAGACACCAACATACATAGACAACAAGAGTTACAACTCAAATCAACATAACAACGTGGCATTTACACATAGCAACTCAAATCACAATATACCTCATTTAAGAGCTCAACATCTAAACATGAGGAATTTCCTTTTCAATATCAACATAATCTCAACATTATCATTAAGTTACTTATGCAAAACTACTTACAACACACATCGACATGCTCATTACTATTTCATGAAGGCAACAATACATAAAATATACTAATAAGAGCAAATCAAGCAAAAGAGCATTTTTCTCGTGAAAACTCATTTTAGCATAAACCCTTTACCATAATTATGCACATTTCCCAAAACAATCCAAATTCAAGTTTATTTAATATATTCATTATTCATAAGAATGACTAACATTAATTAGAAAAAAGATGAGGATAACGGGACTTCATGTCGGCCTCGGCATCCCATGCTTGTCCCTCAACTAGGTGGTTTCTCATATAACTTTTACGAAGGCCACCTCTTTGTTCCTCAATTTCTTAACTTGGTGATCCAAAATATTCAACGGAACCTCTTCATAGTAAAGGTACTCATCCACACCAAGCCCTTCAATAGGAATTATGGACACAGCATCACCAATGCACTTTAAACATGGAAATATTGAATATCAGATGAACCAAAGCTAGTTCACTAGAGAATCTCAACTCATATGCAACCTTTCTGACCCTTTGCAAAACTTCATAGGACCCACATACCGGGGACTTAACTTCCCTTTCTATCAAACCTCATCACACCTTTCATAGGCGAAATCTTCAAATATACCATATCACCAACTTTGGATTCAATAGCTCTTCCTCTCCTATCGGCATAGGAATTTTTCCAACTATAGGTTGTTTTAAACCTATCCCGTATAACAAAAACTTTCTCCAAAGTTTCATAGACTATTTTGGGATCAAGGATTGAAGACTCACCATCCTCAAACCACCAAAACAAAGACCTCGATCTCCTACCATAGAGTGCTTCAAATGGAGCCATTGAAATACTCGAATGATAGCTATTGTTATAGGATAACTCAATCAACAACAACTGATTGTCCCAATTTCCTTTGAAGTCTATCACACAAGCTCTTAAATTATCGTCAAGGGTTTGAATAGTTAGCTCCACTTGACCATCCGTTTGGGGATGAAGGTGGTGTTAAGCTTTACTTGTGTACCCAACCCTTTTTGGAAAGATCTCCATAAATGAGAAGTGAATTGAGCACCTCTATCCGATATGATAAATAAAGTAATACCATGAAGACTCACAATCTCATCTATATAGATCTTTGCATAATCTTCCGCTGAATAAGTAGACTTAACGGGATAAAGTGACAGGATTTTGTCAATCAATCCACTATCACCCAAATTAAGTTATTTTGCCTCCTAGTTCGAGGCAACCCAACTTCAAAGTCCATGTTAATATCTTCCCACTTCCAAGTATTAACACCCATTTCTTGGATTAAACCACTAGGATTTAGATACTATGCTTTCACTTGTTGTCAATTTGGACACTTGGCTACAAACTCCGCTAAGTCCCTCTTCAAGCCATCCCACCAATATGCCTCTCTAAGATCACGGTACATTTTGGTGGTGTCACATCCTGAGACCACACCCTAGAGGTTAGGGCACAATATGGTATTGTGACACGGCGTACTCGACCTCTCGGAGGTCTTATACAAGCCCTTTCATATCATTCATCGCATATACATAGTGAAGAGTAGTGCGGAATTAAAACTTTTCACAAAACATATCATAGTCTTTAAAAACTCTTTCATATAAAAGTAATAGGAAATACTAAGTCTCAATCTCATCATCTTAGACACAAGAGTACTTGGGACACGGCCCATACGAATTAGAAAATATAGTACTATATGGTACTACTAAGTCTATTACAATATTTCAATAAGAAACATAAAAGACATATATGCCCTCGAGTCAAATGAGGACATACTTCAACTTCTCTTGAACGATGCTATGGTCCAAGTCTTGCTTCCCTAATGCTACTCACCTACCAAGAAATTTATTGATATATAAAATCATGGATTAGTACAACCACATGTACTAAGTATGACATTATGCATAAAAATCATGAAAAATGACATTCATTGGAAATATGCTTCTTTTTGTTTATTATCATAATATCATCATAAGAACAACATTTATCAACTTATAATTACATAAGAAATCATTAAAATCACATCATATTTTTAGAACCCACATTACTGTGAGCTCAATTTAGTGTATAGTGAAATACTTCAATGTTACAGTGAATTCACTTCTTTCATATTAAACACCTTCTAGAATGTAGTCCTCTCACTAAAGTTATCCTAAGATTCACTTAAGTAACACAAAGGGAGAACTCCCATGCACCCTCTCTATGTGTGCCTAAACGATCCACAAGATTACTAATAATGAGACCCATACACACCTACAATACACCAACAATACAAGACATACATAATATGACAAAAGACTTACTTAAGTAATCCTAGAAGAGATTATCAAAAGACTTACTTAAGTAATCCTAGAAGAGAACACCCATACACCCTCTTCAAAGTTACCTATATAATTCTTACGACTTCCTAAGTTTAGATCATGCCAAACATAACAACCAACTTCCCTAACTAGAGTCATTCTCAAGACTTCCATAGATAAGACATGAAGAGATCATCCCATATGCCCTCTTCACACTTTAGCTAAGGAATCCTTCAGTCACTTTAGATTAAGTACGCATGCATTTATATACTATCTATCATTAATTCATTATCTCATTCGTTCATTAAGACACATTCATTACATATAGGATATTCAAGTAATGGTCTTGGAAAAGACACAGGGACTCTTACTAACATCTTCAAAGCCTATTGTGTAATGTATAGATAGCGTCCCATACCACCACCTAAACGTCATCGAACTTATCTAATGCTAATAGGTATCCCATATGAAGAGAATAGGCAATAACCGACATAGACCATGGTAGCAAAACATGAAATCCGGAGTTGTATCCTACTCCGATGAGGTTGTTGAACTTGCCCATGGTAGAACTTAGACACATCCCATGTAGGCACATGGTTAAGGATTATGAAAGGCTTCTTTGTTTTCTAGCCTCATACTTTAACTAGAACTAGTTCCCTTAAGTCCATGATTACATTACATGAAGGATACCATTACGACTTTCGACTTCAAGTTTCATCACCTTACCTTCTAGGTTCAAGGTTTCATATAAGGCAACCTCTTATAATTATTCAAGGTCTCACATCATTCATTCATTCAATACTAAGACGCTTTAGCTTCCTAATTCAAGACATCACATATTCACATTCATACAAGCATCAATTAAGGGACACAAGTCTACCTAAACAAGACACACTATACTTCACTTTAGAACATATTACATGTTATTATAGAAGCACATAAGTACAACCATTATCATCATTAAGTCACCCTATACACTACTATATCACCATTATAGACTTCACATAGCCAAGTAGGAACAATCATGCATTCAACTCTAAGACTACACACATGAACATAGTCCTAGTCTAACATGATCACCTAAATAGCATCAATAGAATAACACATACTTTTACATTAATTCACATATAAGTAGATATTATCATACATCACATAATCAACTACACAAATATTCATATTACTTTAAGTAGTGCCGACAAGGAGATGATCATCAATCCACTTAAAATAACGACGACAAGGCCTCATCAATTCGCATAACACCGCCTCCATAAGTGGACAAAACTAATTACAACATAATTGAAGTCTAATTAACATTAATTGAAGGGAACTAGGGCAGCGTACCACCACTTCAATCCAATACCAAATAATCAAATTCAATATCATAAGGCCCTTACCCATGGCCATGAACATCAATTCAATACATAAACTATAATACTCAATGAATCTAAGACAATTCAATATAGATTTAACAATATAAGACCAATTAGTTAACAATTGAATACAATTCTTACATCATTAGAAAGTCAATAAGAAACAACACATTAGTTCATAAACATCAGACCAATATTAAGTAACCCATAACTTAGTCAAAAACTAGAGTTCATCAATTACATTGGTTCATAGGTTATTTAGGTTAAAATCATCAACACAATAACAACTCAATCCATAATCAACGTTTAAAAAATAATTAATGCAAGAACCCATGGTAGATCACGAAATAGGTCAAGTTCAACTTTGAAAACTTTAGAAAACATCTTTGAAAGTTGGGCTCCTTGATGAAACGAGTTTCAAGAATCAAAAACCATACCTCAACAATGCTAATCCTCCAATTTGATAAAGAATATTCAATCAAATCACCAATCCAAGATCTTCCTTGAGTTTTAGCTTTAACGGAGTCTTATGGAATTTCTAACGGATTTTGGGGTTTTTATTTTGAAGAATGAAATCTTCTAAGTGTTAAAGACTTAAATACACATTTAAAATACCCAAAAGACCCCTTAGGAACCTACAAACCTTTAATTTGGACGTGGGGTGAAGTTACAACATCACCCCTCACTTAACAGTGATGCTGCGCAGAACACAGTGCCCATCGACGGTTGCCCATCGACGGGACGTCAGTCCACACACGGACCGTCCTGTCCTCCGTCGATGGGTTGAATGGGAATTTAGCTCCCCAGGCTAATTCCCAAACGAAGACATGCTACCAACGGGGCGTCGACTGACCCACCAGGCTTCGATTGCCTCCGTTGGTTGGGACTGTCTAGGCAGTTTTGAGCATGAACTTAGGTCCTTCCTCAAGGACCCTTGGATGGTCCTTGGGAATACTTGCCTGGACGTTTTAAACCCAAACATGACCGTATATGAGTTTAGGACCTCTCACATGAATTTCACCCAAAACGAACACGTAAAACCAAAGTAACATGCCTATACACACAAGGTAATTTCAAGGCACATCTTGCGAACATCATGAACATTCTTGAGAATTTGACCTCCAAACTTCTCGAAACTTGACACACTGACTATTTAAATCATATTAACTCATTTAATAACTTCAAAACATCATGAATACACATAAACACATAGAACCACATATGACGCACATAGTGACTTAGTCGTCGAACGTCTTGGTCATCTCTTGACGTTTGACTTCCAATGCCCCTAATCTCTTAGCTACTGCCTCAATACCCTATAGTAAAATTATTTAGGGTCTTATACCATCTTGACAACAATGTTAGATTCTAGTTCACCTAAGTCATTTTCGTGATCTTACATTCTCTCCCACTTGGACAACATTCGTCCTCGAATGACACTTGCCGCTCTCCGAACACTTCCAAGAATAGAGAATCGACTAGTATCTCAAAACCAAACCATATATCACACAATCAAGTAGAAAACATCAATTTCACACAATCAAGAGATTCACAACACAACAAGAAACTAGAATAACTTCTATAACTCATTATGCTACAAAACTCACATGCTTCATTCCAAATAGCAAAAGCTCATTTTATATTCATTATTGTACTCATGCACATCAGTTCTATCAATATTACAACAATTTTAGACTAAATAATCAATTAGTCAAATTTTAAAAATTCTTACAGTGAGCAGTCCAGTGTTACAGTGAATTAGGCCAATTTTCTAAAAATGCAAATTTTAGAAAATTCATGATATAGACGTGCTAATATACAAGTTAACATCATATAAACATATTTTACAACATTCTCATAGCTCAATAAAATACACAATGCAAGAAGTTAATGAAATTCAATTTCAACCAAACTCCTAAATACCATGCACATGCAACAAACTAGCACATCTATCTAGCCATACTCCCCCACATAGATGGAACCCATATCACTAAAAGATAAAGACAAGGATTTACCAACATCATCATCACTCTCATCCATCTTCTCTCCTCTAGTCCGGACTGCATAAAAACGCCTTCTTGTTTAAGCATCTTCCTTTGGAACATTAGGAGCAACCTTCTTACCATCTCTATTAGGATAATCTCTAACTTTGTGTCCATCTTTTCAACATCCAAAGCAACTACCGGTACCCCTTATACGCTCACCATAATATTTCTTACCACAAGTGGCACATGTAGGTTTGCCCTTTTGAGAACTACCTCATTTCTCAAACTTCCCGTTAGCACCCCTAGATTCTTCTTGA
This sequence comes from Solanum sitiens, assembly GCA_016801875.1. NCBI lineage: Eukaryota > Viridiplantae > Streptophyta > Magnoliopsida > Solanales > Solanaceae > Solanum > Solanum sitiens. Next base: position 1,326,131 of record JABWTJ010000375.1, on the reverse strand, counting down.
GTTTGAGCCCTCTTTTTGAACCTAGGTTGCACTTGATCACTAGCACCACTTCTTTTCAAGTTTCTAGATATTCTACCAAGTTTAGACGCTTCAATAGATTGTGCATAAACCATGAGTCTAGCTAAGGTCATATCATCATGTAGCATAGCCGTACAACATTCTTCACTCACTAAGTCGGCTACCCCTGTCACAAAGCGACTCATTCCATCCCTTGGATTAGACACTAGGGATGGCATATCTAGATAATGTGGAAAATTTCAAAGAGTACTCCTCAACACTCATATTGCCTTGCTTGATATTGATAAACTCCTCTACCTTAGCCTCTCTCCTCTCTCGGGAAAAGTACTTACCCAAGAAAAGTTTCCTTAAATTCTTCCCACTCAACAGGACCCGACTCCACCGGCCTATTATACTTCCATTGAGTGTACCAAATTTGAGAAACATACCTCAATTGATACGAAGCCAACTCTGCTTTCTCCCTAGATGTAACCCCCATAGCACTCAATACCTTGTACACACCATCAAGGAACTCTTGGTGATCTTCATCTACATTAGAGCCAAGAAAGATAGGAGTATTCATCCTCACAAAGTCTCTCAACCTAGAGGTCATAGTTCTCTCCACAACATTAACCCTAGGCACCATACACAAATTCTCTTCAGTAGTAACGGCTTGTGCTAAATCAATCAAAGCCTGTCTAATCTCTTGATTAGTCAATTCCGGGGGAACCACCGGAACCTAATTACCTCTTTCCATATTAAGGGCATGATCATCTTGGGGAGGCACATGAGCACCTTGAGCACCTTGGACACCTTTCCCATCTTGAGGAACTTTCTCAACTTGAGGAGGAACTTCCTCATTCACCCTTTCCTCTTCAAACCTTCTAGCGGTCATCCTCCTAGTATTCATCTCCTAGAAACACAAGGAAAAACATTTAGAAGGATACTCATAATATTTACTCTACCGCACGACATAGGAGTATAAAAGAAGGGAAACTCTATCGTCCTATAGCCTCTCGCCCATAGATGTGTCGCGACTAATACCGATGGTCAAAACTCTACTAGACGTGACTTGGTGAGACTTTTTGATTCCTAAGACTACTTTCACCAACCTATTCTCTTATACCAAGCTTTGTCATATCCCGAGACCACACCCTAGAAGTTAGGGCACAATATCGGATTGTGACACAGCGTACTCGACCTCTTGGAGGTATTATACAAGCCCTTTCATATCATTCATCGTATATACATAGTGAAAGCAGTGCGGAATTAAAACTTTTCACAAAACATATCATAGTCTTTAAAAACACTTTCACATAAAATTAAAATGAAATACTAAGTCTCAATCTCATCATCTTAGACACAAAATTACTTGGGACACGGCCCATACGAATTAGAAAATATAGTACTACTAAGTCTATTACAATACTTCAATAAGAAACATAAAAGACATATATGTCCTCAAGTCAAATGAGGACATACTTCAAATTTTGTTCAACGATGCGATGGTCCAAGCCTTTCTTCCCAAATGCTCCTCACCTACCAAGAACTATATTGATAGATAAAGTTATGGATTAGTACAACCACATGTATTAAGTATGACATTATGCATTAAAAAATCATGAAAACGGAGATTTATTGGAAATTTGCATCTTTTCGATTAAATATCATAATATCATCATAAGAACAACATTTATCAACTTAGAATCACATAATAAATCATTAAAACCAAACATCATATTTTTAGAACCCACATTACAGTGAGCTCAATTCACTGTACAGTGAAATACTTCACTGTTACTGTGAATTCACTTCTTTCATATTGAACACCTTCTAGCATGTAGTCTTCTCACTAAAGCTATCCTAAGATTCACTTAAGTCACACAAAGAGAGACCGCCCATACACCCTCTCTATGTGTGCCAAACGATCCTCAAGATTACTCATAATGAGACAATACACACCTACAATACACTAACATACAAGACATACATAATATGACAATATCCCTTACCAAGGTTATCAAAAGACTTACTTAAGTACTCCTAGAAGAGAACGCCCATACACCCTCTTCAAGGTTACCTAAATAATCCTTAAGACTTCCTAAGTTTAGATCATGTCAAACATAACAACCAACTTCCCTAACTAGAGTCATTCTCAAGACTTCCATAGATAAGATATGAAGAGATCATCCCATATGCCCTCTTCACACTTTAGCTAAGGAATCCTTAAGTCACTTTAGATTAGGTACTCATGCATTTACATACTATCTATCATTAAGTCATTATCTCATTATTTCATCAAGACACAATCATTACATAAAGGGCATTCAAGTTATGAAACGAGTTACAATGATCAAAAACCATACCTCAAAAATGATAATACTCCAATTTGATGAAGAATATTCACTCAAATCACCAATACAAGCTCTTCCTTGAGTTTTCGCTTTAACGGAGTCTTAAGGAATTTCTAAGGGATTTTGGGATTGTGATTTTGAAGAATGAAATCTTCCAAGTGTTAAAGACTTAAATACATATTTAAAATACCCAAAAGACACATTAGGAACACAAACCATTAATTTGGACGTGGGGTGAAATTACAGAATCACCCCTCACTTAACAGTGATGCTGCGCAGAACACGGTGCCCATCGACAGTTGCCCGTCAACCGGAGGTCAGTCCACACACACGGAACGTCCTTTCCTCTGTCGATGGGTTTTGAGACTGGAAAATGGGAGATTAGCTACCAATTATAAGTCCCAAACGACGACATGCCACCAACGGGGCATCGACTGACCCACTAAGCGTCGATTGCCTCCGTTGGTTGGGACTGTCTAGGTAGTTTTGAACATTAACTTAGGTCCTTCCTCAAGGAAAATTGGATGGTCCTTGGGGATACTTTCATGTATGTTTCCAACACAAACATGACCTTATAAGAGTTTAGGACCTCTCACATGAATTTCACCCAAAATGAACACGTAAAACTCAACGAAACATGCCTAGACACACAAGGTCAATTAATGGAACATCTTTCGAACATCATGGACGTTCTTGAGCGTTTGACCTCCAAACTTCTCGAAACTTGACACACTGACTATATACATCATATAACGCATTTAAGGACTTCAAAACATCATGAATCACATATAAACACATAGAACCACATATGAGGCACATAGGTGACTTAGTCGGCGAACGTCTTGGTCGTCCCTTGACGTTTGACTTCCAATTCGCCTAATATCTTAGCTACTGCCTCAATACCCTATAATAAACTTATTCAGGACCTTATACCATCTTGAAAACAATTTTAGGCTCTATTTCACCTAAGTCATTTTTGGGATCTTACAAGTATAACTTGGATGGACAAAATATGGGGAACCATGAGCTTCTTCTAATACCCTATTCCTCAAATCATCAACATCTGGTACACATAATCTATTTTTGTACCTTATCACACTATCCCCCTTGGTAGAATGACCCATTCAGCTTTCTAAGTACAGATTTATTAACCTCCATCAATAGTGGATCAAGATGTAGTTGGAATTAGCCTCAACCACTAAGGATGACTAGGAGTTATTATGTACCACAAAACCACCGTTTGGGGAATCTTCCAACCAAACACCTAATCTAGAAAATCTATGAACATCTTTCAGTAGGTCTTTCTTACCTTCTTTCACTTGAGATAGACTACCCATGGTCATACGACTTAAATCATGCGCTATCACATTAGCTTTGCCAGGGTGGTACGAAACACACATGTCATAACTTTAAACAAATACAACTATCTTCATTGACGGAGATTCAACTTGTCACGACCGGGATCTAGACCCCAGACGAGACCGACGTCATTTACCTCTCAGAGGTCGCAGACAAGCCTACTTACGTCATTCTTACTTCATCTAGGTTAATTTTAGCGGAAAATTTGAAACTTTTGTTTATTAACATACTTGTTCAACATTCTTATCATTTCATAATTGTTAACCATCAACCATCTAACATTAAGAGATAAGCAACTGAAAGAAATGGTTCAATAAGTATTAAGTGTATAATTGCCAAAATGGCACTAATACAAAGTCTGAATAAAAATAGGAAAGAAACGCTAGTGGAACATGCTCCACTAGCTCAACTCTAAAAATAAGCTAGAATATAAAACATTAGCATCCTCGAAAGCATGAGGACCTACCAACTCTGGATGAATGCTGGACGTCCGGATAACTGCAACAATGATCCTATAGCTCTATCGTCCACCAGTGCCTGCACCTAAAATAGTATAGTTGTATAGGGTTAGTACACACTTGTACTAAGTATTGGTATATGCAAGCACACACCAAGGACATGCATGATAAAGAATAGCTCTTCCCTAACAACATGATTATGGGAAGTCAAGTCAGTGGACTTGCCAAATTTGGATTAGGGAAGTTAGTGAACTTTCCAAATTTTGATTAGGAAAGTCAGTGAGCTTTCCAAATATGGATTAGGAAAGTCATGCCATGAGAGTAACATGCATCATCATAAATATCATATTGCACACAGCACATAACATCTTACATATAGCACATATCATAGCACATAACATATAACACATGGCTTCATTCATATCATTCATTCATATGCCATGAGACCTTGGAATCATGTACTTGACATTAAGACTTTCCAAAATGAGGGCTCAACATATGGGACCTCAACTAAGGAGTCTTCATTAGCAAACACAGAGTCTGCTTCATTCATTCATATGTACTTTATTTCATTTCATTCATAGGCCAGTGTGAACACCAACTATACCTAGGGTGTAGTTTCAGACTTTCATCGGGTTTGCTGTGCAATGATCAACAATAACCTAATGTCATTACCTGAGTCTAGCTCACCTCTTGATTATCTTATCCTAACACCTTTGGTAACATTCATTTCATTATGTGCTTCATTTTAGGCTGGCCTCATTCATTCATTGGGAACTTTAACTTTAACTGACATAGATCATGTGAGCATCATGAAATCCAGTGTCTCCCCCACACCGAAAAGAAGTGGAATTACCGGCCAAGGTGACCCCAAAACATGCTAGCGTACATGGGAATTTAACCCCGCCAGATCCCTATATTGGCAGTATAGGTTCGAAGACTAGGAGATATAAGGAGACCCATACCCGTCAAGCCGGACAGTCTCATCTCATGAGTTGGAAGCAGATGAGCCCGTGCAAGCATCTGAGTTACGTGAACATCCGCCCTTCCCAAAAGAAGGTATCACCGCTCATAGCTAGCCTATCGGTGTTGAGTATAAAGTTCCATTTCATTCAATTCATACGTCATGGAAGCTAGCTTCTAGTATGAGGACATCATAGCTCATTAGATGATTTCTCATCTCATCATTAGTATTAAGTGTGTTAATCTCAATACTTTCATTAGAGTGTTCATAGATACTGGTCTCTTCATTATCTTACACTCTCATAGGTGAGTACGTTTTGGTAACATTTACTTAGGCTCATTTGAGATTGCTCTCATCGTTTGCATTAGCCTCATATCATGTTGTCACCACATTCATTATCATTAGCACATTTACTCTTCCTAATTACTCACCCCATTTTACGAATGTTCATTTCATCACATGCCAATATACTTGGCCATTGGTGTGTTTCATACCCTTATTTAACCCTTCTAGGGTTTGATCATTTCATTGTTCATTTCATCATTCAGTACATACATCTTAGGTTCACTTACTTTTAAACGTATGCTAGACTTATGAGTCTATACACACAAGCCCTGAGGCTTCATTCATAATTTGTTAAGTGATTCATACATTCCTAAGATTATGTAGTACAAGACTTATGTATCTTGTATATATGCCAAGATCTTAATTTCGATCTATATAGGTGGCATTATTCATGGATATTTTGTTCACGTATGACTTATTTATACGGAAGTTTGGGCAAGGAAACCCATGTTTGATTTACTTGGATATCATTTACATTTTTCGTTGATTTTATTTTTAATATTCATAACATTAGAACTCTAGATTAAATCCCAACATTAGCATCGTATCATTAATTTTCTACTTAGTTTTCCTCTTTGGCCTAAGGGTTGTGGGTTCGAACCCCCACAACCCCTTTTTATTTTTCATTAACATCATATTGCCCAATCTCGCCTAAACCAAGAGGTTGTGGGATCAAACCCCCACAGCCTCTTTTATTTATTCTTAATATTTTGCTAGGATAGGGAGGTTGTGGGTTCGAATCCCCACAGCCTCTTTATTTAAAATTTTATTTTCGCTGAGGCTGTGAGGTGGTGGGTTCGAACCCCCACAGCCTCCTAAATTTTTTTATTTATTTAAAACTCCTTAGGATAATCGTTTGGCAGTGAGGTTGTGGGATCGAACCCGCACAACCTCACTTGATTTATCAGTTAATTCGCTCCTCTCCATTTCCAGCCTTGAGGTCGTGGGTTCGATTCCCACGCCTCACTTTTTCTTTTCTTTATTTTTCTCCTCCTTTACTCGCTTCCTGGAGGTCGTGGGTTCGATTCCCACGCCTCCCATTTATTTATTTTAACTCTTGTTCTCTTCTTACTAACCCAACAGACCCCATTTCGATTCCCCCAACCCCCTTTTTCTTTTCTTTTCTCCGGAAAACCAGTAGCTAAAGGGTAAGGTCACACGTTCGAATCCTGGTGGCCTCACCTACTTAAAATGTATTAATTTCAAGATTTCTTTGTTAATCTTTAGCCTAAATTAATATTGCATAGTTGCTGGAAATGTTAGTCATTCTTCAACTCATTTTCATCAACGTTTTCGATGATTCAAAGGGTGCATTCATAAATCATTTTAACACATTTTTAGGCGCATCTTTCATAAGTTTATTTGGCTAAAAGATTGTTATTCAGTCAACCACATTTCATTACAATGAACATCACATTGTTTACACATTTCACACATAAAATTCAAAATGAACATGTTAATTCATAGTTCTAACAGTGAGTAAGTTCACTGCCAAACCTCACTTCCAACGTGCACACACACACATCATTTTTTCGATCACACATTGCTTGTCATTCTCGTGATTTCACGTACATAAACATATTCACATTCAATACAAAGACACCACACATACCTAAATCTACCAGCAAACAAAACCCAACCTACGAATCATTGAGAGCTAGTGACAAGGACATGCAACGTGGAAACAACCCTAGTTTCAGAGTGAATATCCAGAATCGTAAGGGGTCTCTTGGGAAAGGGACCAGGAGAGAAGAAACCCATACCTTAATTTGCTTGTTCAAACGTGAATTTGCTGCCCAAAGCCCTCTCCAAAATCAGTCCAAGCCTCCTCAACGTACACACCACTCGATGAACAACCTCTCTTTGCCTTGACCTTTTTGGTTACTTTGTTTTTCTCAAATATTCGTGTGAGTTCTTCAAGTGTGAAGAACTCTTGATGTATTTTCAGTTCTTCACGTTAATTTGGCAGAGAGAAAACGTGAAAGAGAGTTTTTGAGCATGAAGAGGTGATAAACGTGAGAGAGTGAAACGTGTGAGGTTGTTTAGGATTAGAGGATGACTTAGTCAATTTAGGACTCTCCTTAATAAACCAAAATCTGATTTATTTAATTATACATGAAAGGACCATTTTGCCTTTACAAAAATCAGATTTTAATTGATGATAAAATCATAAATGCATTGCTTCTAGTGGGGCTCAAACCCGTGACACCCTATTTGCGAAATTGGGTCACTTATGGGTCGCCCCAACCCGAATTGATCTTTTAGTTAAATTAATTGATTAATTAATTAATTCCTTAGGGTAATTACAATATTACCCTTGGTCTGAAAAAGACCATTTTACCCTTGGACTCTCAAAACTCAAGATTTCTTCTTTTAAGTCCGGTAAAGATTATTTTGATTAAATCTTCATTTTCGAGAGCCTCACATGGTTGGTTCCAACCTTTCCAAGCTCAATTAACTCCCCAAGTTAGTTGGCTTGGTCGTAGTAAGGGTTCTGAGTTCTGGTTCTACGCGTATCAATCCGTGTGAACCTTGGTCTAATCGCAAGCATTCTTGACACCTTAAGTATTTATCTTATTCATTTTTAGGGTTGCTACATTATCCCCCCCTTAGGAACATTTGTACCCGAATGACACTACCATTACATATCGTAATGCCATTCAGATCATAACAAAATCACTATGCACAGTCAAGCAATAGCAACAAAATACAGAGAGATAAGGAAACATAGACTTAAGAGTAGGAAGTCTAACCTCAAGAGATGAAAAGATGAGGGTAGCGGGATCTCATGTCGGCCTCAGCCTCCCACGTAGCACCCTCAACAAGATGATTTCTCCACAAAAACTTCACTGTGGCAATCTCCTTGTTCCTCAGCCGCTTAACCTGTCTGTCTTAGATCTCAACAGGTACCTTCTCATACGACAAGTCTTCACCAACCCCCAAACCTTCAACAGGTAGAATCGATGCTGGATCACCTAGGCACTTCTTCAACATAGAGACATGGAAGATTGGATGAATAGAAGCTAGCTCCGCAGGCAACGCTAACTCATAGGCCACCTCACCCACACGCTGTAGGATCTCATATGGCCCAACATACCTTAGACTCAGCTTCCCTTTTCTACCAAATCTCATCACCCCTTTCATAGGTGATATATTCAAGTAAACCTGGTCAGCAACATCAAACTCTAAGGGCCGTTTCCTTTTATCTGCATATGACTTCTGTCGACTGTAAGCAGTAGCCAACCTGTCCCTAATCAGTCTGACCTTCTCTCAGGCCTCATGAATGATATCTGGACCCAAAATGGATGACTCGCCAACCTCGAACCACCCAACTGGAGATCTACACCTCCTACCATAGAGTGCCTCAAACGGTGACATCCCAATGGTAGAGTGATAGCTATTATTATATGAGAACTCTATCAAGGGCAGATGGTCATCCCAGCTACCTCTGAAGTCAATCACACATGCTCCCAACATGTCCTCCAATGTCTGAATGGTGCGCTCTGCCTGCCCATCTGTGTGAGGATGAAAGGCCGTGCTAAGCTTTACCTGCATGCCCAAGCTCTTCTAGAAAGATCTCCAGAAATGTGAAGTAAACTGCGCTCCTCTATCTGAAATGATAGACAAAGGAATCCCATGCCATCTCACAATCTCATCAATGTAGAGTCTCGCATAATCCTCGGCTCTGTAAGTAGAGTTCACAGGGATAAAGTGGGCAAACTTAGTCAATCTGTCCACAATAACCCATATGGAGTCATGCTGTCTCCTAGTCCTCGGAAGACCAACCACGAAGTCCATATTAATGGCCTCCTACTTCAAAGTCGGAACCTCAATAATCTGAGTCAGACCACCAGGCTTAAGATGCTCTGCCTTAACCTGCTGACAATTAGGACACTTAGCCACATATTCTGCAATGTCCTTCTTCATGCCATCCGACCAATAAATTTGCTTAAGATCATGATACATCTTGGTGGAACCTGCATGTATGGAATATCTGGAACCATGGGCCTCTGCAATAATCCTGGTCCTCAAATCATCCACATCTGGTACACACAGCCTGTCCTGATACCTAAGTATGCCATCACCTCCCAAAGAGAAAGACTCATTCATCTTCTTCAGCACTGAGTCCTTCAGCTCCATCAACACAGGATCTAGATGTTGACCCTGCTTGACTTCAACTACCAAGGATGATTCGGAACTAGGATGAACTGAAACATGCCCACTAGTAGAGTCAACCTCACACACCTAGTCTGGCCATTCTGTGTACATCTTTCACCAGCTCCTTCTTCTCATCCTCAACGTGGGCTGTACTTCCCATGCTCATCTTGCTCAAAGCATAAGCTACGACATTAGCCTTACTTGGATGGTAGTGCACATCCATGTCATAATCCTTCAACAGCTCCAACTATTTCCGCTGACGTAGATTCAACTCCCTCTATGTGAACACGTACTGGAGACTCTTATGGTCTGTGAATACATCCACATGCACTCCATACAAGTAGTGCCTCCACAGCTTTAGTGCAAACACCACAGCTGCCAACTCCAGGTCATGAGTGGGATAATTCTTCTCATGAACCTTGAGTTGTCTGGACGCATAGGCTATCACCTTACCAACCTGTATAAGAACACAACCCAAACCAACCCTAGATGCATCACAGTAAATAGTGTAATTCTGACCAACTTAGGCAAAGTAAGCATCGGGGCTGAAGTGAGTCTGTCCTTGAGCTCCTGGAAACTCCTATCACAAGTCTCCGTCCACTCAAACTTGGCTTTCTTCTTCGTCAAAGCTGTCAATGAGGCAGCAATGGATGAAAAGCCCTCCACAAACCTGCGGTAGTAACCAGCCAATCCCAAAAAGCTACGGATATCAGTGGGAGTAAGAGGCTTTGGCCAGTTCTTCACAGCCTCAGTCTTCCTGGGATCCACCTCCACGCTCTGATCGGACACAACATGACCCTGGAAGGTCACTAATCTAAGCCAAAATTCACACTTGCTGAATTTGGCATACATCTGATGTTGTCTAAGTACATGCAAGGTTAGTCTCAAATGTTGTTAATGCTCTTCCTTGGTCCTAGAGTAGATGAGGTTGTCATCAATGAATACTATGACGAAAGAGTCAAGGTATTCACGGAAGAATCGGTTCATGAGGTCCATAAATGCAGCTGGTGCATTCGTAAGACCAAATGACATGACTAAGAACTCATAGTGACCATAACGGGTACAAAAGGCTATCTTTGGGATATCTCCATTTCTAACCCTAAGCTGGTGATACCCTGAACGAAGATCAATCATAGAGAAGAAACTAGACCCTTAGAGCTGATCAAACAAATCATCTATTCTGGGAAGTGGATACTTATTCTTTATAGTGACTTTGTTGAGCTGCCGATAATCGATACACATTCTAAGGGTTCCATCTTTCTTTTTACAAACAACACTGGAGCGCCCCAAGGGGATATGCTCGGCTGAATGAAACCCTTGTTAGTGAGATATTTTAACTGCAGCTTCAACTCTTTGAGTTCAGATGGAGCCATTCTGTAAGGAGGAATTTAAATTGGCTTAGTATCGGGTTCTAAGTCGATACCAAAATCAATCTCTCGAGGGGGAGGGACTCTAGGCAAATCATCAGGAAATACATCTAGGAACTCATTCAATACAGGTACTGAGTCTATGGAAAGAATGTCATGATCTAGATCATTAACACTCACAAGATGACACAATAACCCCTTGGATATCATTTTATTGGCTTTAAGGTTCTAAATAGAGAGGTTAGGACAACTCGAGTTTTACCCCTCCCAGACTAGCCCCTCTTCATTAGGGAAACGAAATCTCACCACTCTACGACAATTCAAGAAAGCATAACAACTGTGAAGCCAGTCCATTCCAAGAATAACATCAAATCATGCATGGGTAACTCAACCAAGTCTGCACACATAGTCTTACCACTTATCACTATTGGGCAACCCTTGTATACTCTATCAGTTCTTACATTTTCTCCTAAAGGTGTATTAACCACTATATGATCATGCAGAACTACAGGCAATATCTCAAAAGTGAGAGCAATCAAAGGAGTTACAAAGGAAAGCATAGACCCTGGATCAAGTAAAGCATAAACAAAAGATGAGAATACTTGAAGCATACCTGTGACCACATCAGCGGACTTCTCCTGCTCCTCCTTGCCCTTCAGGGCATAGAACCTGTTCCTCTTAGGAGGCTCGGCTGCTGCTGCACCCTGTGGATTAGGCCTAGGCGGAGCATTACCTCCATCCTGACCTGTATTCTGTGGGCAGTCTCTAACCATGTGCCAACTCTTACCGCAACCGAAGCAGGCATTCGTGCCCTGTCTGCACTCTCCACTGTGAGCTCGGCCACACTTAGCACAGTTCTTCTTAGGACGCTGCATCTCACCTCCATTGCCCCTCTTGGGCTCAGGTCTGCCTCCTCTAGGTGTTGTACTCCTCTGAGAGTTAGAGTTCCCAGAACTCTGTTGCCCCTCCTTAAACCTGGGCTGCTCACGGACGCCAAAATTGTTTCTGTGGCGTCTATGGCTGCGACCTGCCTGGTCTTGAGGCTTACGCCTCCTAGCATCACGAATACCCCTCTTTTTGCGGCTGTCCTGTACCTGCTCGACATGCACCATCTACCTGGACAGGTCCATATTATCATGGAGCATCGCAGACCGACACTTCTCCTCCAGGTCTTCATTGATTCCTGTGAGGAACCTGCTCATCTCATCCCTGCTGTTGGATACAAGGGAAGTAGCATACCTGGATAATTTAACAAACTTTAGTACTCATCTCATCCTTGCTGTTAGATACTAAAGAAAATAGCATACCTGGATAGATTAATAAACTTCAGGGAGTACTCTCTGAGTGTCATAGATCCCTGCTTAAGGTTGATAAACTCCTCAACCTTTCCCTCCCTCATCTCCGTGGGAAAGAATCTCTCCAGGAAGGCTGTCTTAAACCGCTCCCAAGTGAACGGAACTCCGCCCAACGCTCGCCTATCCTGCCACATCTTCCACCAAGTCTGTGCAACATCCTTGAGCTGATAGGAAGCCAGCTCAACCTTCTCAGTATTTGTGGCCCCCATAGCCACCAGAATCTTATGCACCTCGTCCACAAACTCCTGGGGGTCCTTTGAAGTCCTAGACCCTGTGAAAATAGGAGGATTCATCCTCGTGAAGTCTCTTAGCCTGTCAGCCATTCTACGAACCGGTGGGTTCTCTCTCTGAACATCCTGCCGGTTGACCTGGGCAGCCATAGCTTGGGCCTGCATAATAATGGCCTGTGCCATCTGGACCATAGATGACCTCACCTCAGCATCAATCAACCCAGCTGGGTTAACTGGCATATCCACTCCTTCAGCTGGAACCTGGGGTGGAACCTGATTGTTCCCAGCAGCTGCTCCTCCTCTCCTCTGACCAACATTCCTTCTAGTATTCATTCTCTGAAAACAATAATAATTGATGTTAGATACGCTCATAACATCAATATATAATACATTAGGAAAAGCACGATAAGATTAGAAGAAGGGAAATTTTCCTACGCATTATGCAGTCTCTAAATCAGGATAGTGGTGCACTTCACTACCATGACTTAGAAACTACTCAATGTGGTTAATGTGAACTCATTATTATTGGAATTTAACCTGGCTCTGATACCAACTTTGTCACGACCGGGATCTAGACCCCAGATGAGACCGGCGTCATTGAGCTCTCAGAGGTCGCAGACAAGCCTACTTACGTCATTCTTACTTCATCTAGGTTAATTTTAGCGGAAACTTTGAAACTTTTGTTTCAATTATGAAGTATGAGTTACTTAGATAGTAATGCTTCTATGTCTAATGTGTGGTTGTGATGTTGATGCTAGGTATTCCTCATTCTTAACCCTAAGACATTGAATTATATATGAATTATTTATGCATGTTATGATATAATTATTATATGATTGAAAGTAGTTTCTTATGATTATAACAAAGTATTAAGTGAAAGGTATACTCACTTGTGAAGTGCTGTCTAAAGTGAAATGATTGTTCTCACTTGTGATAACCTATGAGCTAATATGATAACTACATGGGGGTCTAGAAGGGACCAATGTGATCTTGTATGATGATATAAGATGATTAGTGAAGGGAATAGATGCTTAGCACCGAAAGGGCATGTAAATGAGATGGAGATCTCACTTTTAGTAAGTCTGGCATCCCACATGCATTTCCTCACGTTAGTAAGTTCGGAGTCCCAAGTTAAGTGTAGTCTCATGTGATGGGAACTCCCACCTTAGTAAGTTAGGTTCCTAGCCAGGCGTGGATGAGTTCATAGACTATATTTTTTGGACCCTTTTTGGAGAATTCTAAGTGTTGGCCAAGGACCACCATCGACGGGCCATTGACCCATCAACAACTCGTCGATTGGCTCGTCATGTGGCTACGGTCAATTTTACAGTTTTAGGTCAAATGGAAGGGTCCTCTCCTAAGGCCCTTTAAGTGGTAATTGGGGAGTCATACCTATCACGACCCGAGAGTATACCCTAGAATATATGGTAATATGAAATCGTGGCACGTCCTACTTGACCTCGCAGAGGTGTTCTACAAGCCCTTTGACATCATTCATTGCAAACCTGTATGAAAAGTAGTGCGGAATTAGAATTTTCCCACAAAATAGTAATACTTCAAAAATCTCTTTCATATAATCATAATGAAAGGCTATGTCTCAGAGTCTCCATCTTAGACATACGAAAATCTTGTGACACGGTACATACTTCAACATATAGAATATATGTAAGTCTAATACAATGCTTTAAACAAAAAAACAAAACATAATGGTGTCCATGAATCTAGTGAGGACAAACCAACACTTGCTTGAATGTACACTAATCCAATCTTCCACTAAAACACTACTCTCAATTGCCACCTACACCTTTAGATATAAACAAAATATATGGAATTAGTACACTAGAATGCACGAAGTATGGTGAAATGCAATTAAAATCATGCTAAAAGGACCTTTTGTACAAAACATGCTCTTTTTGAGTAAAACTTCATAAAACAAGTATATGAGATCACATTAAGTCAACATAATCACATATAGTCATATTGCAACAATATAACATCAATATCACTTCAAATCACATAACCATGAGACTCTCTTAACAAAAATGATTTTGAGGCTCACTTGAGTTAGTTATGAAGCGACACCTATACAACCCCTTCACACACCAGAGTTATCCTAAAGACTACCTAAGATAAGATTATTCCCATTCATACATTTAACTCCCTACATAGAATTACACTAAGACTCACCTAAGTAAGACATGAATAAAAAGCCCATACACCCTCTCCAATCCTACCTAAGCAATCCTTAAAGCTACTCTAGATAAGTACACGTTAATAAACATTCATTTAACTTAAGTCACTATGATCATTAAGTCTTTTAAGAGACATTCAACAATAAGGACTTTCACATAATGTTCTTGGAGAAGACGTAGGGAACCTACATACCAACATCATCAAAGCCTAGTCGTGCAGTGTCTAGATAGCATCCCATTCCACTACCTAAACTTCATAAAACTTATCCAACACTAGCATGTATCACACATGATAAGAATAGGCAGTAACAGACATACACCATACTAGCTAGGCATAGAAACAAGAGTCTAACTTTCTCCGATGGAGGGTGTTTTACTTTCCAATGGTAGAACTAGGACACATCCCATGTAGGCACATAGATAAAGAATATCAAGGGTTTCTTTGTACTCTATTCTTATATTAAATAGAGCTACTACCCAAGCATACTCACTTGGTGCTTGCCTTTGTTCTCCTAGAATAATTCAATAAAAGAACATATGAAGAGGTACCATATCTTGTTCATAACAAAATCATAATACATCTTACAAAATAGTGTCCACTATGGCTGCCTACAATGCTTGTTAAGATAGATCAATGACTTTCTTAAGGATGATTTCATGTAGTTCTAGCCAACCACCCCTAAGTCCACCATTCGCATAATCAGAATACCATTACAGCTTTCAACTTCAAGGATATATAACCTTCTTTCTAAAAAGATCCACATAAATTATCTTCTTAACCTTATTCAAGATCATATTCCATTCTTTCATATACATTCATGACAAAGGTTCTTTAGCCTACTAAGTCAAGAGTCATATTCACATTCTTCATATATCAAGTATGGGACATAGGTCTATAAAAACAAGACACGCTACATTATCATGTTATCACATGTACAATATAATTCACGTAGCATAAAGGGTCAACTAAGTCTACTTCAAGTCACCCTACACACCTCTATATAAATATCATCATAGTTCATCGCAAAACTTATATAGTCAAATAGGAAGATTCACACTTGAACATCAAGTATACACACATGAAGACATCATTATAGCCAATCATGATAACCTATAGTCAATTAGAAGAACACGTGCTTTGACTTCACATATACACATAAGTCATATAGACCTTCACAATGATCACATATCAAAGTTATAACATGATAATACCATAATTCATAAATTAATATCGACGAGGCTACATTGATAAAAAATATATCACATAAGCACTGCCAACTAAGTGGACCATACCAATCAACACAATTAAATACCTAAACTACACAATATAAAAACGGTTAGCTCAACATACCACCAATCAAATCTTAACAACTCCAATCCATAACAAATTCAGCCAATTCAATCCACAAAGGCTCTTATTAATAAAAAATATCACCAATTAAAACCTAATAATCACAATATACAATGATCCAATAAAACCCAATATGAAAATCATCAAATTAAGACAACCTATATACAATTCTAACAGTGTTCATACTTATATCAATAGCCCATTACAATCTACATAAGAAATCAATACAATTGAGGCATAATCAAATCACCCATATTATAGTCAAAACTAGGATTGCATGGTTTGCGTGGGTTCATGGAGTTTTTAGCCCAAAATCATCAAATTAACATCAATTCAATCATAATTCATTAATTCAAAACATTTAAGGTAAGAACCCATGGCTAGATAACAAAATAGGAGAATTCATGTTTTGGATCGTTTTTGAAAATAATTGAAAATGACTCCTTGAATGGAAGAGAAATCAAGGATGAAACACCATACCTTATGTGTATCAAAGCCCACGAAATTGATGGAGAAAAACTTGGAAAATCAGTCCTCTTTCTTGGAGCTTCAAACCTTCATCAATGGAGGTCTGTAGAGAGAAGAAATTGAGAGGTTTTGCTTTGAGTTGAGGGTTTAGATTTGATTGGTCAGCTTAGCATATTAAAAAGTCTCAATAACAGTCAATAAGTCATCCCCAAATTATTCAAAAGACCCCTGCACTTAAAGGACATTTTAACCAATTCACATTTGACTTAAAATAACGCGACCAAAACAAGGAGGTCACTGCGCGTCGCGGGGTTACTTCTCATTCTTGGTTCTTGAAAATTTTGAGACAGAATGGTTCGTGACAGCCCCATCTTTGGCCCAATTCTAGGCTACTTCTACAACTTGCTTGGCCCATGTTTGGGACCTCCTTGGGGACCCTTAGGCTTGTCCCCGGGGCATCGTTCTCTGAAGTTTCAACCTTTTACATGTCAGTCTATACGTAGGAACTATCACTTCTTAATATTACCCAAAAACCATACCCCAAAACTCCACTACAAAACATTACTACATACTAGTTCAACTTGAACTAGTTTTCGAAGGTCTTGGACGTTTCACATCCAAACACCTCAAACAGACTTCTAACAATATTATTAACAATTTTAAAACTTTATAACCTCATCACATACGTGTTATCTCTAGTTTCACTTAATTCATTTTAGAGGTGTTACATTCTCTCCTACTTGGAGAACATTCATCCTCGAATGAAACTTGCTTCATTTTAATCACTTTCAAGAGATAAGACTCAATAATAGCTGATCATAAAAATATCACACCATATACAATACACACAAATAGGAGGAACATCAACTCCACATAATCAATAGACTAAAAACACAACACTGAGATAGAACTACATCTACAACTCATGATGTAATAAGACTCACATTCTTCATTTCATATAGGAGGAACCCATTCTCCACACATTATCATGAACATATACATCGTTTCTAAGCACCTTACAACCATTTCTCATGAAAACACATTTTAGTAAAATTTCCAAATTCTTTATGGTGAAGCACCAAAACCCTAATAGTGAATCATGCTAATTACATCCATAATGCATAGCTTAAGCAAACCATGATGGAGGCATGACGATATGAGAGACAGTACTATATAAACTCAATTCACAAAATAAGCATAACTTCATGAAATGCACAATTCAAGGATATCAATGAAATTCACTTTAAACTACACTCCTAAACACTATGCAACATGCAACATGTTACTATGACATTCCATCTCTCCACCTTGAATTGAATAGAAGAGAAGAGACAACAATCTACAACCCAACTACTCATCATACTCCCCCACATAGAAGGAACCCATTACTACACATATGAGAGAAAACTATGACTTACCGGTATAATCATCTGAATTTATTCCCTTAGCTTGAAGAGCATAGAAGAGATTACTCTTTGGATCATCACCTTCCAGAGCACTAGGAGGAAATTTCTTGGTTTCTCTTCGTGTAGCTGCAATAGTAGGACAATCCCTCACCTTATGATCATCCTTACCACAACAAAAGCAACCTCCGGTACCGACTAGACATTTCCCAAAGTGCTTCATCCCACAAGTAGCATAAGTAAGCTTAATACCTTGAGAACCACTACCACCCTCAGTTTTGATATTAGGAGCACTAGATCAATATTTGAACCCACTTCTTGAACCTAGGTTGGTTTTGCTCATCAACTCTACCCCTCTTCAAATTCCTTGAATTCCTACCAAGCTTTGACTACTCAATAGATTGTGCATACACCATAAGTCTAGAAAAGTTCATGTCATTGTGGAGCATGGTTGTATGACACTCTTCTCTTACAGGGTCCGTAACACCTGTCGCAAACCTACTCATCCTATCCATAGGGTTAGACACCAAGAATGGAGCAAACCTAGATAACATGGTGAACTTCAAAGAATATTCTTCCACACTCATATTCTTTTTTACAAGGTCAATGAACTACTCAACCTTCACCTTCCTCGTCTCACGGGAAAAGTACTTTACTAAGAAAGTCTTATTAAACTCCTCCCACTCTATACGACCCGAATCAACTGACCTATTACCTTTACATTGAATGTACCACACTTGATCAACATCTATCATTGGTATGACATCAAATCCTCCTTCTCCCTACCAGTCACCCCAATAGCATTAAACAGCTTGTACACACCATCAAGTAAATTTTGGGGATCTTTTCCCACCTTATAGCCAAAAAAGATAGGAGTATTCATTCTCACAAAATCTCTCATTCTAGAGGTCATGATACTATCTATAGCATTTACCCTATGTTCAATACCCCTATTAACATGAGATATCATGGCTCGGGATAAAGCAATTAAAGCCTCTCTAACATCCCCATTAGTAATGTCTGGGGGAAATTCAATACCTTAACCTCCAATAGGGACTTGATCACCATGGGAATGAACTTGGAGACCTTGGGGAACTTGAAATCCTTGTGGACCTAATCCAGCTTAGGGAATTTCTTCATGCACTCCCTCTTCTTCAAAGCTTCTTGAGGACATTTTTCTTGTATTCATACCCTATAATTGTCACGACCAAGGATCACCCCTTAGACATAACCAGTGTCGTTGTCCTCGGAGAGGACTAAGACTAGCCTTTTAGCATTCCTCATTAGATATCATAGGCTAAAAATGCGGAAAAATTATCATACATACTTCTAAATATTGAGGTTTACATAGATGTATCTCAGACTACATATGGGGTTTACATAGATGTATCATCAAGTTCACTCGGTGTTAAGCTAGAGTCCCTTTTTTAATGTCTTTTCATTAATAATCATAACTTAGTTAGTTCGTAGGAGACTACTCCTTCTATATAATCATAATTAGCTCAGTAGGAATTGTATTAGAATCACCTTTCTATACGTCCCTTATAGTGAGATCAACATCATATACCATATCATCGTAATGCACACAAATGAATCAACATCATCCTTATATCATTTCAACCTTAACATGATGTAACAATTCATAAGCTAAGACAGTTCAATATCAACATCATACCATCCTAATCAATACAATCATAACGCACATACTTCAATTGAATCAACATCATTACGTATAAGTCATCACAAAAGAGTTAAGGTTTGAAGATCACAAAATAATACCTCTTCCTCTTCCAAAGCAATCATCATTGTATTATCATCAACCAATCCCAGTTCACTCATAAATTGGCATAATAACAACATTGAATAGGAATTCAACATTAACCAAGCCAATTGTATCAATACTAGATAATTAAATTCAAGATCACAACCTAGGGTTAAGGGGTAAAGGTCATCTTCCACATACTTGGTCAATACATCAAGAAGTAGTATAATTGAATCATAATACATGTTAATATACACATAATAACCAAAATAAATCATAAAAAAGCAATTCATAAGATAAATTTTGTATTTGAAGGAAACTCACATGAAACTCAACTCTTTGAAATCAATTTCGGAAGAACTCTTTGGGGAAATTAATCCCAAAGGTGAAAGGTTCCATAACTTGATAATTGATGAAGAAAACTTGATCTTTGAAGCCCTAGAACCGTCGTGGCCTTGGCCTTCTACGGAGTTTCATGGGAGATAGAAAGAAGAGAAAAGGAAAAGCAATTCTATTTTTGGAAATTATAAGAGTAGGTTTTTTGCTTAGGGTAGTTTATATAGTCATTGAACTAACTTAATTAACCAACCCATAATCACTAATTAAACCCCTAAGTAACTAACATAATTAATTGACCCAACTAATACTTAAAAGTGAAACAGTGGAACTGACCTACGAACCCCTGACCAATGTGCCGTAGGTCAAACGACGGCCAGGATCCCCACCATCATATGCAGTCGTCATTTGATACTATTGAGAGTTTCCAAAGTGGATAAGTCTTCATTTACGGAGGCATCGGCGTCCCATAGATTAACCCATGCCTTGTCGCATGCACACGTAGGTAGACACTGCCTCATGTCTTCTTTTTCTCAAATTGCAAGGGTCCTCCTCAAGGACCGTTAGTTGGTCCTTGGGGTTCGTACCCAGACGTTTCTAATATAAAGCAACTCTAATAGGTATTAGACACCTTACTACCAAACCTCATCGAATTCCGACTCTTAAAACCTATTCAAATAGGCTAAGACACACTAGCACCTCTTGAATTAGTTACCGCATGTCATGGATGTTCCTTGACGTTTCGATTCGAAAATTTCCTAAATGACTTTGGTTCACTATTATTGACCCTAAAACAGTGACAAAACCTTTAGACTCCCATGTTAGGCTCTAGAATAAGTCTTAATCTTTCGGAGTGTTACATTATCCCCCCCATAGGAACATTCGTCCCCAAATGACACTAATATCTTTTGGAAGGAATAGACTCAAGACTAGCAGCGCAACTAAAAACACCACATAATAACATGAATTTAAACTCAATCATGACATTCACACATAGCAATTCAAAACTTCGATCACTACACATAAGAGCTCAAAATCACAATATGAGGAATTTCCTTCTCATAACAACATGAGCTCAACATATCATTAGGGAATCGATTTTGAAAAAACTCAACCTATCAACATGCTCAATATCATTTCATAAAGACTCAACATACCAAAATGTACAACACAAACTCAACACAAGTAAAAAGAAAAGAACTTCATTTTTAGGCATGAAATTCACTGTAACTCACTGTAACATACACCTTTTTGCACAACTTCACCAAAAAACAAGACAACTTCAAATTCACTAATTTTTTCCACTATTAGTAAGAACAACTAACCTTCATTAGGAAAGATATGAGGATAATGGGACTTCATGTCGGCCTCGGCCTCCCATGTTGCTCCCTCAAATAGGTTGTTTCTCCATAACACTTTTACGGAGGCCACCTCTTTGTTCCTCAACCTCTTCACTTGATGATAACGAATTTCAACCATAACCTCCTCATAAGAGAGGTTCTCTTTCACACCAAGACCTTTGATACGAAGAATGAACAAAGGATTACCGATGCACTTCTTAAGCATGGACACATGGAAAACCAGATTAACTAAAGATAGTTCACTAGGGAGTTTCAAATCATATGCAACCTTGCCCACTCTTTGCAAAATTTCATACGGACCCACATAATGAGGACCTAACTTCCCCTTCTTGCCAAACCTAACCACTCCTCTCATGGGTGAAATTTTCAAATAAACTTGATCACCATATTCAAATTCAAGGTCTCTTCTCCTATGATGGGCACAAGACTTTTGCTGACTATAGGATGTTTGCAAGCAGTTCCTTGTGATATGAACCTTATCTAAGGTTTTATAGATCAAACCGGGACCAAGAAGCGAAGACTCTCCAACCTCAAATTACACAATAGGAGATCTACACCTCCTACAATACAAAGCTTCATAAGGATCCATAGATATGGATGAATGGACACAATTATTATACTGGAACTCCACCAAAGGCAAATTCTCATCCCAATTTCCCTTGAAGTCAATGATACAAGCTCTAAGAATATTCTAAAGAGTTTGAATAGTGCACTCCCCTTGACCATCCGTCTAAGGATGAAAAGCGGTGCTTAATTTCACTTGAGTACCAAAACCTGTTTGAAATGATCTCCAAAACGTAGAGGTAAATTGAGCACCTCTATATGATATGATGGACAAAGGAACCCCATGAAGACTTACTATCTTGTCAATATAGATTTTTGCATAATATTCCGCCGAATAAGTTGACTTAACGTAAAATAAATTGAGTGGATTTGGTTAATATATCCACCACCAACCATATAGAGTAATATTGCTTCTGTATCCGAGGAATCCCAACAACGGAATCCATGTTTACATCTTCCCACTTCCAAGTAAGAACATGGAACTCTTGTATTAAACCACCCAACTTTTGGTGCTCGGCTTTCACTTGTTGGCAATTTGGACACTTTGCAACAAATTCCGCAATGTCACTTTTTAAGGCATCACAATAAAATACTTCCCGAAGATCATGATACATATTAGTAGAACCCGGAAACGGACTCCATGAGCTTCCTCGAGAATTTAATTTCCTAAATCATCGACATCAGGCACACCATCCCCCCTTGGGAGAATGACTCATTCATCTTTCTAACAACCGATTCCTTTGACTCCATCAATAACGGATCAAGGTGTTGCTTAGACTTCACCTCAACCACCAAAGACGAGTCGGAGTTATGATGTACCACAACAACACCATTTGTAGAATCTTTAATTTGAACCCCAAAACGAGCAAACCTATGAATATACCTAACTAGGTTTATCTTGTATTCTTCCACATGGGACACACTTCCCATGGACAACCGACTTAGAGCGTCCGCTACCACATTTGCCTTGTCGGGGTGATAGAGAACACTCAGGTAGTAGTCTTTCAAAAACTCTAACCATCTCTATTGCTGGAGATTCAACTCTTTTTTAGTAAATACATATTGAAGACTTTTATGGTACGTATACAAATCAACATGAACACCATAGAGATAATGCCTCCATATTTTCATGGCAAATACCACGGCCTCTAAATCAAGGTCATGAGCTGGATAATTCTTCTCATGGACTTTGAATTGCCTAGAAGCATAGGCTATAACTCTTCCATGTTACATAAGAACACACCCCAACACGACTCGGGATGCATCACGATATACAACAAAACCCTTTGTACCCTCCGGTAGGGTCAATGCCAGAGCGGAAGTAAGTATATCCTTCAATATTTGGAAGATTTATTCACATGTCTTCACCACTCAAAATTCACACTCTTTTGAGTCAAGGCTCTTAATGGAGAAGCAAGAGATGCAAACCCGTCGACCAACCTTCTATAATAACCGGCTAGGCCTATGAAACTCCTAATATCTGTAGGAGACAAATGTCTAGGCCAATTTTGCACCGCTTAGGTCTTCCTTGGATAAACCCCTACACCCTCACTAGAGATGATATCACCAAAAAACGCTACCCACCTCAACAAAAACTCACATTTGCTATACTTGGCAAGTAATTGATGTTACTTAAGTACTTGTAACACCACTCTCAAATGGTCCATGTGTTCACCCTCATTTTTCTAATATACCAAGATGTCTTCAATGAATACAATGAAAAAAGAATTTAGGTAACTTCGAAACACCCTATTCATTAGGTCCATCAACGTCGCCGGATCATTAGTGAAACCAAACAACATTACTAAGAACTCATAGTGACCATATCTTGTTCGAAATTCCATCTTGGGAATATCTTCACCTCTCACCCTAAGTTGGTGATATCCCGACCTCAAGTCAATCTTGGAAAAGTTACTCGCACCTTGGAGTTGATAAAATAAATTATCAATCCGAGGGAGAGGATACTTGTTCTTGATTGCGACCATGTTGAGTTGACGGTAATCCATACACATTCTAAGGGACCCATATTAATTTTTCACGAACAATACCGGAGCACCCCATGGATAAATACTAGGCCGAATAAAGCCCTTGTCTACTAAATCTGTGTTGATCCTTCAACTCTTTCAATTCTGTGACACCTCCAAAACGACATAGGTGAAACTAGCGCCTAGATTTTTTTTCATGAGGGTCTAAGGTCATAAAATGGTTTATAATTTTGTAATGAGGCAGTATCTAAATATTTAGGTGAATTGGATGTGAAACGTCAAGGGATGACTAGGATGTTCGACTACTAGTCACCTATGTGCCTCATGTCTGCTTTATGTGCTTATATGTGTGTGATATGATATCATGAGCTCCTTATATGAGAATGATTGTGTTTATAGGCAGAGTGCCAACTTTTATGATGTTTGGAGGTCAGACGTCCAAGAACGTCCATGACGTTTGAAAGGTTTGCCTTAAAATGACATTGTGTGTCTTGTCATGTTCGAGTTTTACGTGCTCATTTTGGTTGAAATTGATGTGAGGGGTACTAAACATGTGTATGAACATATTGGGGTTGGAAATTTCCAATAAAAACACCCCAAGGACCTACTAAAGGATCCTTGAGGAGGACCCAACTTGTGGGCAAAATTTGTCCCAAGTTGGCAGCTCACTGCCTTCAGGTTCACAAACCTCTTCACGGCCTGTGGAGTGGACCACGGTCCGTGAAGATCGTAGTGGACCTTGCTTTGACACTTGGTGTCTTTTAAAGGTAAATAATCTACTACCCCAAGGACCAAGGACCGTCATAAGGGTCGTTACCCACCTTCCCGGACCGTGATGTTGGCCGTGGTCACTGGGCGGGCTGTCCATATTTGATTTTCAAATTAATTCTTTTCCACTTTTTATTATTTGGGGTTTATTTTAAAAGGTTTATATATATATAGTTTCAAGTAAAATAACCTTCCTATAACTCATTATTTAAAGATCCCAAATCAAAACCCCAAAGTTCTCTGTCAAATCAATTCATCCATTGTTGAAACCTCAAGCTTCAAGGAAGTGGATGAATTCCTCAAGGTTCTCATCCAAATTTCCTTCTTTACTTCTAATCAAGGTATGGTTATTCATCCTTGAATTTTCTTTCTTCAAGTAGTTAATCTTCAAAGTGTTTTCCAAATATTTGTGAAAAGGTGAATTGTCCAATTTTGACATCTAACAATGGGTTCTTGCATAAAACGTTTTGAATGAAAGATTTATGACTGAATTGAAGTTATGTTTAATGGTTTTAACCAAAAATCTTCATGAACCCATGAAAAACATAAACTATTCGATTTGGCTATAATTTGGGTTATATGATCATCTCTCAATGCTTATGAATTCTAGTATAGTTTTCTTTGGACCACTGAATGATGTATGAATTGTAATCTATTGATGTATAGGTTGTCTTGGATTTTTGAATTTATGTTAAATTGATCTAGATTAATTGATTATTATTATTTCTGTATTGAATTGATGATCATGGACAAGGGTAAGGGCCTTTTGGTATTGTATTAGATGATTTAGCTATGGATTGAAGTGGTGAGCATTGATTGGTGGTACGCTGCCCTAACTCTATATAATTTATGTAAATTAGGTCTTGAATTATGCTGTTATTTGTATGGTCCACTTATGGTGACGGTTTTATGTGTTATAATTGTGAATTATGTGGCCTTGCAGGCGTTACTTTATGTATTATGATGATCGTGGCCTTGTCGGTAACTACTTGATATATTATGATGGTTTCTGTGATTGATTTATGCGATGTATGATATTATTTATCTACTTATGGTTAAGATAAATGTCTATTTTTTTCTATTAAAGTTGTTAGGTGATCATGTTAGACTATGACTATGTCCTTATGTGTGTAGTCTTAGAGTTGATGCATGATTCTTCCTATTTGGTTATGTGAGTCTTATGAAGGTTATATTGATGATATTGTAGTAGTATATAGGGTGACCAATAGATGATGTTGGTTATGCCTATGTGCTTCTATAATGATATGCTATATGCGATAAAGTGAAGTAATGGTGTGTCCTGTTTGGTAGACTTTTGTCCCTTACTTGATACCTAATAGAATGTAAATATGAGATGTCTTGACTTAGAATGATAAAGACTCTTAGTCTTGTATGTATGAATGACATGTGATCTTTAACATTGCTAAGAAGGTCAAATTATGTGAAGCCCTCAACCTAGTGGAGAGGTTAGGATATCCTTGAAGTCGAAAGCCGTATTGTTATCCTTCTTGTGTGAATAGTGGACTTAAGGATGGTTGTCTAGAACAGCATGAAATAATCCTTAGGAAAATCATTGAGCTTTCCTCTTAACCATTGAAAGGCAACCCCAGGGGACCTCTTTGGTAAGGTAAATGTGATTGGGTTATGAACTAGATATCGAACCCCTTCGTATGATCCTTTATCTTAATTACTCTCAGAGAACAAAGTCTAGCACTGAGTGAGTATGATAAGGGAAGTAAATCTAGTTAATAATGAGGCTAGAGTGCAAACAAACCCTTCATATTCATTAATTATGTTCCTACATAGGATGTGTCCAAGTTTTACCATTGGCAAGTAGAACACCCTCCATCGGAGTAGGTTATAACTCCGGATTCCATGCCTAGCTACCATGGTCTATGTTGGTTATGTTCTACTCTCATCATATGGGATACCCACTAGTGTTGGAGAAGTTCTATGAAGTTTAAGTGATGGTATGGGACGCTATCTAGACATTGCACAATAGGATTTTAAGATGTGAGTGAGTGAGTCCCTAGGTCTTCTCCAAGACCATTACTTGAATGTCCTTCTGTGATGGATGTCTCTTGAAGGAACTAATTAATTTAATGACATAAGTTAGAAAGCGTGTAAATGAATAAGTACCTAGTCTAGAGTAACTTTAAGGATTGCCTAGTTAAATTGTGAAGGGGCCATAAAGGATGGTCACTTCATGTCTTACCTAGGGAAGTCTGAAGAATGACTCTAGATTGGAATGTTGATTAATTAAATGGGAATTATCTTATCCTAGGTACTCTAAAGGATCTCTTATGTGTTTGTAAATGGATTCTATGGGCGGTCACTTCACAACTCACTCAAGTGAGTATTAGAATCACCTTTGGTAGAAGGATCTCATGTTATGTGTATTGGTGTATTGTAAGTGTATTTACCTCATTATAGGTAGTCTTAAGGATCATTTAGGTGTTCTTAGAGAGGGTGTATGGGTGGTCTGTCTTTGTCTTACTTAGGAGAGTATTAGGATAACTTTTAGTGAGAAGGTTGCATGTTGAAGTAGTTCACTGTAACATTGGTTTGGTTTACGGTGAAGCTTTAATTAGTCCACTGTAAAAGTAGCATGGTTTACTGTAACATTTCACGAAATGTTACAAAATGCGTATGCGATGTCTTATGTGTTTCTAAGGTGTTAAATGTTGTTCTTATGCTTATACTATGTTGTTTTAATCAAAAAAACATATTTCCATTAAATGTCTGTTATCATGATTTTATGCATTATGCCATACTTAGTACATGTGTTTGACTAATTCAGTACTTTTATCTATCTCTAATATGATTCTTAGGTGAAGGGCATTTTGGGAGCAAATCTTGAATTATAGGATCCTTCAATAAAGGTTGAAGTATGTCCTTATTTGACTCGAGGGCATCACTATCTTAGAGTTAGTTTATTAAAGCATTGTAATATATTTAGTAGTACTATATTTCGATTGTATGGGCCGTGTCCCAAGTATATGTTGAGTCTACGATTTGATTATATGAGACTTAGTATTTTTTATGGTTTTTATATGAAAGTGTTTTTAAAAGACTATTCAAATGTTGTAAAAAGTTTTAACTCCGCACTACTTTTCATATATGTATATGCGATGAATGATACGAAAGGTCTTCTACAAGACCTGCGAGAGGTCAAGTACGCCATACCACACTCCAAAAGTTCCCTAAATGCAAGGGTAAACTCTCGGGAAGTGACAAATTTGGCAAGACCCATCCGATAAGGAGGAATTGAAATGGGGTTTGTATCCAGTAGCAAGTCGATACCAAAATCAATTTCCCGTTCGGGAGGAATACCGGTAAGATCATTAGGAAAGGCCTCCAGAAATTCCCTCACTATGGGGACCGACTCAATCGGAGGAATTTCGGAGACTAAATCTTTTAATTTTACAATATGGTATAAACACCCCTTAGAGATCACCCCATGAGATTTCAAACAAGAAACAATACAAACTTTAGGAATAGAACTTCCCCCCTTGCACTCTAAAAAGGGCTCATTTTGAAAGTTAAACTTCAGCACCCTTGTTCTACAATCTATGGAAGCGAAGCAAGCATGCAACCAATCCATACCTAAAATAACATCAAAATCAAACATATCAAGTTCCCTAGTTTGACATGAGTAACTCCATGGGCAACATTGTATGACAATTTCTATACCCTCTTTTTGCATCAACCGAATCTCCCACCGGAGTAGACACCGCAAAAGGTTCATTCAAGATATCGGGCATTATGTCAAACTTTTTAGCTTCTAAATGGGTAACAAATGACAAGGTATCACCGGGATCAAGTAAAGCATAATCATCAATAGAAAAGGCTTTCAACATACCGGTCACAACATCGGGAGAAGTCTCTTTCTCATCTCTAGAGCGTAGAGCATAAAAGCGATTCACGGAGAATTAACATTAGAACCAGTAGCTTGAGCTTGACCACTACCCTTGTATTGATCCACAAAATTTAGGCAATCCCTCACCTTGTGGCCACTCTTGCCACAACCAAACCAATTCTCCGTCCCAATGAGGCAATCACCATAAGGCTTCTTGCCACACATTTCACAAGTTGGCTTTTTTGTTGGTGAACTAGTACCCCTTCCCTTTTGATACTTAGGGTTAGACACCCTATCCTCGTGAGACTTAGGGAACTTGGTAGGAACTTTATTAGAAAACCTCTTTATGAACCTAGGTTTGTCTTGGATATCAAGCTTACCCTTTGAAGAACCACCATCATAAAACCTAGCCTTTTTGGCATCCCTACTGTTCCTCTTAACCCTTGTCTCCTCCACTTGCATGAACCATGAGATGAGAAATGTTCATATTATCATGTAGCATAGCAAAACATATTCTTCTTTCAAGTCATCCGACACTCCCGTCACAAAGCGACTCATTTAACCCCTAGGGTTGGAAACCAAAGAAGGAGCATACTTTGATAATTTAGTAAATTTCAAAGAGTAGTCAAGTACACTATATCTCCTTGACGGAGGTTGATGTGTTCTTCAAATTTCGCTTCCCTCTTATTCCGAGGAAAGAACCTATCAAGAAAAGCCTTCTTGAAAATCTCCTATGTCACTGGTCCACCTTAAAGGCCTTTTGTCTCTCCATTAGACGTACCATGTTTGGGCCACATTTTTGATTTGGTAAGTGGCTTACTCGGCCTTCTCACTAGTAGTCAACCCCATAGAATAGAGAATTTTGTACGTTTCATAAATTAACTCTTGGGGGTCTTCCTCCATTTTGGACCCATAGAAAGTAGGGGGATTCATTCTCATAAAATCCCTCAAACGTGAGGCCATGGTGCCAACATGTTAGTTTTTTTGGGGTACCACCTACCGATTAACTTGGGTCGTCATGGCTTGTGATGTAGTAGTGATGGATTGTTCTTCTGTAGTAATGGCTTGTGACATTTGTAGAAAGGCTTCCCTTATGTCCCCATATGTCAAAGGAGGAGGATTTACCGGATCTTGATCATAACTAGAAACTTTTTCAAGAGGAAGGACTTGATTGCCTCGAGGAGGAAACCCCTCATTGGCAATCTCTTCATCAATTCTTCGAGCAATTGTTATTTGGGTATTCATTGCTTATAATCACAATAAAAGGATTAGATGCTAAGGGTACATAGAGTCAAGACTCTCGAGTCACGATATTCGATTTCCAAGAAAATGAGAGTTTCCTTAGTATCATATAGTTTCCTATTCATAAGTATGGCGCGCTTCACAATTATAAATAAGAATCTACATAAACAGGGTTAAATGAGACATCGACTCAAAAGATATTCAACCTCATGATCTCATACCAAGTTTGTCACATTTGGGGAGCACCCCCTAGACGTAATCGGCGTCAACGTCCTCAAAGAGGACTAAGACTAGCCTCTTAACATACATTATTACATTCATAGGCTAAAATGTGGAAAATTTAAAACTTTTCTTCTGTATCTATCATGGGGTTTACATAGACCTCTCGCATACACATAATATATTCATATCGAGTATACTTAGACCCTTCCTATAAGAATATTACATAGTCTTCTACTTTTATGGCACACACATATATATAAGATACAATATAGTCTTAAAACGGATGTCTCATCTCATAACCATGTAAACAAGAGTAGAACAATTGGGCAGAGACCATACATCAATACAATAAAAGCCACATATAGGCTATACAATCTTAGTACTCAAATGAAAGGGAATGAAAAAAGTGTCTTTAAGACTAATCAACATCCAATGCAAGAAAGTGGCATTTCTCTAGAAGTGGTGATGACCTACCCAACTTAGAGAATGAGGATCCAAGTCTTCCTCAAATAATCTCAACCTCGTCAACGACCGGAACCTAAAATTGTTGGGGAAAAGGGAGAAAATGGGATTAGCATATCACTTGTACTATGTATAGGAACAATGCACTCACAACACAAAAATCATGCTTGAAAAGGGAAAATTTGTAAAGATTTGCAACTTTCTTTAACATCCCACTTTTATGCACAATGAAGACATCACGTGAACCAATAACCACATAATCCTCAATACAATATCATAATCAAGACAGGACAAACAATACAAAGTCAAGTCAATATATATATAGCCAAACTACCTCTACATCATAGTATAATCACAAGGCATATATAAGAATTTCATAACATTTTAACATAGACAAATCCCTTACCCATAACCCCTCATTAAGCATACAAGTGCAATGATCAAGCAAAGCCCCATATCCTAATTAATCAAGTAAACCAAAACAAAGGAATATAAGGAAAAGCTTAACTTCACTTAACATAACACCAAGAGTAACCATCATCATACTTTAGCATTATAACCCAACATCGTGATCATATAGATTCAATAAGATGTAAAGTCAATATACACATAACATATACATTATAGAAACACAAGAACAACATCCTAATGCTTCCCTCAAGGCAAATTAGTTCAACGAATATGTATAGTCCCATACCCCTACCCAGGCCAAGTCAAACCTCTTAAGTCACCCTAGTTTAGTGTTTACTTCATTACTTTATTTTACTTTTTGGAACACCTGCCTTAAACGACATAGACCACAATAGCTAAATGTGGAATCTTGTGTTGTAAAACCTTACACCGATGGAAGGTGGTCTACCAGCAAAAGTCAAACTAAACAGTGACGTAGAATCTAGGTTGATCCACTAGGTAGTATTCCTATGGAGGCAACATAGTTCAAGAACTAAGAGATTTATTTGGGACCCTATTTATCTACATCACATTGTAGTCTCCAATCTCTTTGAGTATAATGGTGAACCCTACCTTCCTCCTTGGGAAGGTGTCACCCGTCACATCTTGTTCACTCGGTGCTAAGCTAGAGACTCTTTTTGAAATGTCTTTTCATTA
Source organism: Solanum sitiens (assembly GCA_016801875.1). Lineage (NCBI taxonomy): Eukaryota > Viridiplantae > Streptophyta > Magnoliopsida > Solanales > Solanaceae > Solanum > Solanum sitiens. The sequence continues at coordinate 1,294,462 of JABWTJ010000375.1, read as the reverse complement.
ATAATCATAACTTAGTTAGGTAGTAGGAGACTACTCCTTGTATATCATCAGAAATAGCTCATTAGCAATTGTATTAAAATCACCTTTCAATACATCCCTTATAGTGAGATCAACACCATATACCATATCATAGTAATGCACACAAATGAATCAACATCATCTTTATATCATTATAGCCTTAACATGATCTTACAATTCATAATATAAGACATTTAAATATCAACATAATACCATCCTAATCAATCCAATCATAACACACATACTTCAATTGAATCACCATCATTAGGTATAAGTAATCACAATATAGTTAAGGTTTGAAGATCACGATGTCATACCTCTTCCTCTTCCAAAGACATCATCATTGTATTACCATCAACAAATCCTAGAACACTCATAAATTGGCATAATAACAACATTGAATAGGAATTCAACATTAACCAATCCAATTGTATCAATACTAGATAATTCAATTCAAGATCACAACCTAGCGTTAAGGGGAAAAGGTCATCTTCCACATACTTGGTCAATACATCAAGAAGTAGTATAATTGAATCATAGTACATGTTAATCTACACATAATAACCAAAATAAATCATAAAAAAATCAATCCATAAGATAAATTTTGTATTTGAAGGAAACCCACATGAAACTTAACTCTTTGAAATCAATTTTGGAATAACCCTTTGGGGAGAGGAATCCTAAATGTTAAAGGTTCTCATACCTTGATAATTGATGAAGACTGATGGACAAAACTTGATCTTTGCTGCCCTAGAATCCTGACCTTGGTCTTCTATAGAGTTTTTTTTGGAGAGAGAAAGAAGAGAGAAGGAAGAGCAATTGTGTTTTTGGAAATTATGACAGTTAAATGAGGTTTTAGGCTTAATATAGTTTATATAGTCATTTAACTATCTTAATTAATCAACCACTAATAACTAATTAAACCCCTAATTAACTATCTTAATTAATTGATCCAACTAAAACTTAAAAGTGAAACAGTGGCCCTGACCTCGATTCCCCAACCAACGGTCCGTACGTCAAACGACGGCCAGGACTCCCACCGTCCTGTACAGTTGTTGTTTGCGACAGAGACTTGCCAAAATGTCCTTTTAACCAAAATGGCTATGTCTTCATCGATGGAGGAATCGAATCTCCATCAATTCACCCACGCCTCATCGCGTGCACACGTAGGTAGGCACTGCCTCATGGTAGGTTTTTGCCAAATTGCAAGGGTCCTCCTAAAGGACCCTTGGTTGGTTCTTGGGGTTTGTACCCGGACGTTTCGACTATAAATAAACTCTAATACGTATTTAGTAATATTACTACAAAACCTCATCGAATTCCAACTCCTAAAACCTAGTCAAATAGGCTAAGGCAGACTAGCACCTCTTGAACTATTTTTCTGACGTCCTGGACGTTCCTTGACGTTTTGATTCTAAAACTTCCTAAATGACTTTGGTTCACTATTATTTATCATAAAACAGTGACACAACCTTTAGATACCTATGGTAGGCTCTAGAATACGTCTTAGACTTTCATAGTGTTACACAATGAACCCTCATATGTGAGATTAACACATTCTCATCATCATGTCATATTAAGGCACATAAGTAGGGGTATTCACTATTTGGTTTAAACCGAAAAACAAAACCAAAGAAAACTGAATTCTAATTTGGATTGGGTTTTGGGATTTATAGTTTACTTTGTTTTGTTTTTTATTTTGGTTTCAGATTCATAAAAATGAAAAACAGAAAATCGAAAAAAGCCGAATTATATATATATATATATATATATATATATATATATATATATATATATATATATATATATATATATATATATATATATATATATATATATATATGTATCGATATATTTAGAATTAAGTTGTAGTTAACAACTTTTGTCCCTTTTTAGTTATTTTCATCATGATTTAGTTTATTTTCTTATGTTTGGACATCTATAATTGATATACTTTTAATTATTTTGTTTTACGCAAACCAAATAAAATTTATTTTGGTTTAGATTGGGTTACACTTCTTCAAAATCAAAAACCAAAAATCAAAACCGAATAGTATAAAATCAAACCAAAAAATGAATGCACCCCTACACATAAGTGATGCACAATGAACCTAATATCATCATACCTTAATCATAATCTCACAATTCATATAATCAAGACATTTCAGTAACATTGATCATACCATCACCTATATAATCTAATCACAATCAACACTTCAATTGAATACCATCATCAAGTATAAGACATTACAATTGAAGTAAGGATTCAAGATCATATGTCTTACAAATTCACCTTCACAAGTCTTCTTCCATTGTCTTACCATCAACAAACTAATTCATCCATTAATAGGCTTAATAACATAATACAATAGTAATCAACATAAGAACTAAGTCAACTGCATCATCACTATCCAATTAAAAATCAATTCATGACCTAGGGTTAGGAAAATAGGGTCAATTCATGATCGCTTCGATAGAACTAGGTATAACATCAAGAACTACCCTAAATCACCAAGTATCCATCATAATTAGTACATAATAATCAAAAGAAATAAAAAACAATACAATTTGAAACATCAAGTTCGGATTAAGAATGAAAACCATGTTTTTCTCAACATTTGGAAATCAATTTGAAAGAACCCTTTCAGTAAAGGAGTCCCAAAGGTGAAGAGTTCTCATACCTTCTTGATACTTAAAAATTGTTCGAGATAACGTGAAGTTCTTGAACCTCTAAGCCCTTTGACCTTGGTCTTCTATAGAGTCTTCTTTGGGGAGAGAAAAAGTAGAGAGAAGGTAGAGGATTTGTGTTTGGGAATTGAAGTGAGTTAGGTTAGATTAATGAGGTTTATGTCTTTATATACTCCCCTTATTAACTTAATTAGACACCCCCTAACACTTAATTAAACAACTAACCAACTAACTAATCAAAAGACCCTACTTAAAACTGACCTTACCATAACAAACCTGACCTACAAGACCCTGACCTACGGTCCATAGGTCAGTCGACACCCACCGTACTCCACGTCAATCGATGGTGTCAGAGACAGGTTAATGGACCTCCCTCAGCTATTTGGATAATTTTTCAACGGCAGATCCATCGACAGAGCATTTTCCAATCGACGGCTCGTCGATGGACACTTCCCAAAATGACATTTTGGTCAATTTGGAAAGGTTCTCTCCAAGTACCCTTAGGGTGGTCATTGGGGAGTTGTACACGTATGTTTTGACCTTAAACACATTCTAATGCATGTTTAACACCTTTCCACAAAAAATTTTTAATTTTCAATTCTCAAAACAACATGAAACATGCCTAGGAACACTAGCACCTATTTCACTAATCACCATACGTCATGACGATCCTTGACCTTTTGACTCTAAAACATCCTAAGTGAGATATATTCATTGTTTTAGGCCTTAAAACAGTGTTACCGACCTTATACCAACATTTGATGCTCTAGTTCAGGTCATGGACTTTCGGACTATTTCATTATCCCCCCTTAGGAACATCCGTCCCTAAATGACACTAAAATCTTTTGTAGGGTAAGGATAGACTCAATACTAGAAGTCCAAGACACCAACATACATAGACAACAAGAGTTACAACTCAAATCAACATAACAACGTGGCATTTACACATAGCAACTCAAATCACAATATACCTCATTTAAGAGCTCAACATCTAAACATGAGGAATTTCCTTTCAATATCAACATAATCTCAACATTATCATTAAGTTACTCATGCAAAACTACTTAAAACACACATCGACATGCTCATTACTATTTCATGAAGGCAACAATACATAAAATATACTAATAAGAGCAAATCAAGCAAAAGAGCATTTTTCTCGTGAAAACTCATTTTAGCATAAACCCTTTACCATAATTATGCACATTTCGCAAAACAATCCAAATTCAAGTTTATTTAATATATTCATTATTCATAAGAATGACTAACATTAATTAGAAAAAAGATGAGGATAACGGGACTTCATGTCGGCCTCGGCATACCATGCTTGTCCCTCAACTAGCTGGTTTCTCATATAACTTTTACGAAGGCCACCTCTTTGTTCCTCAATTTCTTATGTTGGTGATCCAAAATATTCAACGGAACCTCTTCATAGTAAAGGTACTCATTCACACCAAGCCCTTCAATAGGAATTATGGACACAGCATCACCAATGCACTTTAAACATGGAAATATTGAATATCAGATGAACCGAAGCTAGTTCACTAGAGAATCTCAACTCATATGCAACCTTTCTGACCCTTTGCAAAAATTCATAGGACCCACATACCGGGGACTTAACTTCCCTTTCTATCAAACCTCATCACACCTTTCATAGGCGAAATCTTCAAATATACCATATCACCTACTTTGGATTCAATAGCTCTTCCTCTACTATCGGCATAGGAATTTTTCCAACTATAGGTTGTTTTAAACCTATCCCGTATAACAAAAACTTTCTCCAAAGTTTCATAGACTATTTCGGGATCAAGGATTGAAGACTCACCAACCTCAAACCACCAAAACAGAGACCTCGATCTCCTACCATAGAGTGCTTCAAATGGAGCCATTGAAATACTCGAATGATAGCTATTGTTATAGGACAACTCAATCAACAACAACTGATTGTCCCAATTTCCTTTGAAGTCTATCACACAAGCTCTTAAATAATCATCAAGGGTTTGAATAGTAAGCTCCACTTGACCATCCGTTTGGGGATGAAGGTGGTGTTAAGCTTTAGTTGTGTACCCAACCCTTTTTGGAAAGATCTCCATAAATGAGAAGTGAATTGAGCACCTCTATCCGATATGATAAAATAAAGTAATACCATGAAGACTCACAATCTCATCTATATAGATCTTTACATAATCTTCCGCTGAATAAGTAGACTTAACGGGGATAAAGTGACAGGATTTTGTCAATCAATCCACTATCACCCAAATTAAGTTATTTTGCCTCCTAGTTCGAGGCAACCCAACTTCAAAGTCCATGTTAATATCTTCCCACTTCCAAGTATTAACACCCATTTCTTGGATTAAACCACTAGGATTTAGATACTATGCTTTCACTTGTTGTCAATTTGGACACTTGGCTACAAACTCCGCTAAGTCCCTCTTCAAGCCATCCCACCAATATGCCTCTCTAAGATCACGGTACATTTTGGTGGTGTCACATCCCGAGACCACACCCTAGAGGTTAGGGCACAATATGGTATTGTGACACGGCGTACTCGACCTCTCGGAGGTCTTATACAAGCCCTTTCATATCATTCATCGCATATACATAGTGAAAAGTAGTGCGGAATTAAAACTTTTCACAAAACATATCATAGTCTTTAAAAACTCTTTCATATAAAAGTAATAGGAAATACTAAGTCTCAATCTCATCATCTTAGACACAAGAGTACTTGGGACACGGCCCATACGAATTAGAAAATATAGTACTATATGGTACTACTAAGTCTATTACAATATTTCAATAAGAAACATAAAAGACATATATGCCCTCGAGTCAAATGAGGACATACTTCAACTTCTCTTGAACGATGCTATGGTCCAAGTCTTGCTTCCCTAATGCTACTCACCTACCAAGAAATTTATAGATATATAAAATCATGGATTAGTACAACCACATGTACTAAGTATGACATTATGCATAAAAATCATGAAAAACGACATTCATTGGAAATATGCTTCTTTTTGTTTATTATCATAATATCATCATAAGAACAACATTTATCAACTTATAATTACATAAGAAATCATTAAAATCACATCATATTTTTAGAACCCACATTACTGTGAGCTCAATTTAGTGTATAGTGAAATACTTCAATGTTACAGTGAATTCACTTCTTTCATATTAAAAACCTTCTAGAATGTAGTCCTCTCACTAAAGTTATCCTAAGATTCATTTAAGTAACACAAAGGGAGAACTCCCATGCACCCTCTCTATGTGTGCCTAAACGATCCACAAGATTACTAATAATGAGACCCATACACACCTACAATACACCAACAATACAAGACATACATAATATGACAATCTGCCCTACCAAGATTATCAAAAGACTTACTTAAGTAATCCTAGAAGAGAACACCCATACACCCTCTTCAAAGTTACCTAAATAATTCTTAAGACTTCCTAAGTTTAGATCATGCCAAACATAACAACCAACTTCCCTAACTAGAGTCATTCTCAAGACTTCCATAGATAAGACATGAAGAGATCATCCCATATGCCCTCTTCACACTTTAGCTAAGGAATCCTTAAGTCACTTTAGATTAAGTACGCATGCATTTATATACTATCTATCATTAATTCATTATCTCATTTGTTCATTAAGACACATTCATTACATATAGGATATTCAAGTAATGGTCTTGGAGAAGACACAGGGACTCTTACTAACATCTTCAAAGCCTATTGTGTAATGTATAGATAGCGTCCCATACCGCCACCTAAACGTCATAGAACTTATCTAATGCTAATAGGTATCCCATATGAAGAGAATAGGCAATAACGGACATAGACCATGGTAGCAAAACATGAAATCCGGAGTTGTATCCTACTCCGATGAGGTTGTTGAACTTGCCCATGGAAGAACTTAGACACATCCCATGTAGGCACATGGTTAAGGATTATGAAAGGCTTCTTTGTTTTCTAGCCTCATACTTTAACTAGAACTAGTTCCCTTGACATACTCACTCGGCGCTAGCATTCGTTCTGATAGAGTAGATCACATTAAGGTTCATACATAGGGTCTTACATCATATTCATAACCCAATCACATTTACCCTATCAAAGAGGTCCTCTAGGGATACCTTCCTATGGTGACAAGAAGCTCATCATGACTTTTCTAAGGATTGATATGATGCCGTTCCATCCAATCAACCTTAAGTCCATGATTACATTACATGAAGGATACCATTACGACTTTCGACTTCAAGTTTCATCACCTTACCTTCTAGGTTCAAGGTTTCATATAAGGCAACCTCTTATAATTATTCAAGGTCTCACATCATTCATTCATTCAATACTAAGACGCTTTAGCTTCCTAATTCAAGACATCACATATTCACATTCATACAAGCATCAATTAAGGGACACAAGTCTACCTAAACAAGACACACTATACTTCACTTTAGAACATATTACATGTTATTATAGAAGCACATAAGTACAACCATTATCATCATTAAGTCACCCTATACACTACTATATCACCATTATAGACTTCACATAGCCAAGTAGGAACAATCATGCATTCAACTCTAAGACTACACACATGAACATAGTCCTAGTCTAACATGATCACCTAAATAGCATCAATAGAATAACACATACTTTTACATTAAATCACATATAAGTAGATATTATCATACATCACATAATCAACTACACAAATATTCATATTACTTTAAGTAGTGCCGACAAGGAGATGATCATCAATCCACTTAAAATAACGCCGACAAGGCCTCATCAATTCACATAACACCGCCTCCATAAGTGGACAAAACTAATCACAACATAATTGAAGTCTAATTAACATTAATTAAAGGGAACTAGGGCAGCGTACCACCACTTCAATCCAATACCAAATAATCAAATTCAATATCATAAGGCCCTTACCCATGGCCATGAACATCAATTCAATACATAAACTATAATACTCAATGAATCTAAGACAATTCAATATACATTTAACAATATAAGACCAATTAGCTAACAATTGAATACAATTCTTACATCATTAGAAAGTCAATAAGAAACAACACATTAGTTCATAAACATCAGACCAATATCAAGTAACCCATAACTTAGTCAAAAACTAGAGTTCATCAATTACATTGGTTCATAGATTATTTAGGTTAAAATCATCAACACAATAACAACTCAATCCATAATCAACGTTTAAAAAATAATTAATGCAAGAACCCATGGTAGATCACGAAATAGGTCAAGTTCAACTTTGAAAACTTTAGAAAACATCTTTGAAAGTTGGGTTCCTTGATGAAACGAGTTTCAAGAATCAAAAACCATACCTCAACAATGCTAATCCTCCAATTTGATAAAGAATATTCAATCAAATCACCAATCCAAGAGCTTCCTTGAGTTTTAGCTTTAACGGAGTCTTATGGAATTTCTAACGGATTTTGGGGTTTTGATTTTGAAGAATGAAATCTTCTAAGTGTTAAAGACTTAAATACACATTTAAAATACCCAAAAGACCCCTTAGGAACCTCCAAACATTTAATTTGGACGTGGGGTGAAGCTACAACATCACCCCTCACTTAACAGTGATGCTGCGCAGAACACAGTGCCCATCGACGGTTACCCATCGACGGGACGTCAGTCTACACACGAACCGTCCTGTCCTCCGTCGATGGGTTGAATGGGAATTTAGCTCCCCAGGCTAATTCCCAAACGAGGACATGCTACCAACGGGGCGTCGACTGACCCACCAGGCGTCGATTGCCTCCGTTGGTTGGGACTGTCTAGGCAGTTTTGAGCATGAACTTAGGTCCTTCCTCAAGGACCCTTGGATGGTCCTTGGGAATACTTGCCCGGACGTTTCAAACCCAAACATGACCGTATATGAGTTTAGGACCTCTCACATGAATTTCACCCAAAACGAACACGTAAAACCAAAGTAACATGCCTATACACACAAGGTAATTTCAAGGCACATCTTTCGAACATCATGAACATTCTTGAGAATTTGACCTCCAAACTTCTCGAAACTTGACACACTGACTATTTAAATCATATTAACTCATTTAATAACTTCAAAACATCATTAATACAGATAAACACATAGAACCACATATGACGCACATAGTGACTTAGTCGTCGAACGTCTTGGTCGTGTCTTGACGTTTGACTTCCAATGCCCCTAATCTCTTAGCTACTGCCTCAATACCCTATAGTAAACTTATTTAGGATCTTATACCATCTTGACAACAATGTTAGATTCTAGTTCACCTAAGTCATTTTCGTGATCTTACATTCTCTCCCACTTGGACAACATTCGTCCTCGAATGACACTTGCCGCTCTCCGAACACTTCCAAGAATAGAGAATCGACTAGTATCTCAAAACCAAAACATATATCACACAATCAAGTAGAAAACATCAATTTCACATAATCAAGAGATCCACAACACAACAAGAAACTAGAATAACTTCTATAACTCATTATGCTACAAAACTCACATGCTTCATTCCAACTAGCAAAAGCTCATTTTATATTCATTATTGTACTCATGCACATCAGTTCTATCAATATTACAACAATTTTAGACTAAATAATCAATTAGTCAAATTTTAAAAATTCTTACAGTGAGCAGTCCAGTGTTAAAGTGAATTAGGCCAATTTTCTAAAAATGCAAATTTTAGAAAATTCATGAAATAGACGTGCTAATATACAAGTTAACATCATATAAAAATATTTAACAACATTCTCATAGCTCAATAAAATACACAATGCAAGAAGTTAATGAAATTCAATTTCAACCAAACTCCTAAATACCATGCACATGCAACAAACTAGCACATCTATCTAGCCATACTCCCCCACATAGAAGGAACCCATATCACTAAAAGATGAAGACAAGGATTTACCAACATCATCATCACTCTCATCCATCTTCTCTCCTCTAGTCCGGACTGCATAAAAACGCCTCCTTGTTTGAGCATCTTCCTTTGGAACATTAGGAGCAACCTTCTTACCATCTCTATTAGGATAATCTCTAACTTTGTGTCCATCTTTTCAACATCCAAAGCAACTACCGGTACCCCTTATACGCTCACCATAATGTTTCTTACCACAAGTGGCACATGTAGGTTTGCCCTTTTGAGAACTACCTCATTTCTCAAACTTCCCGTTAGCACCCCTAGATTCTTCTTGAGTTTGAGCCCTCTTTTTGAACCTAGGTTGCACTTGATCACTAGCACCACTTCTTTTCAAGTTTCTAGATATTCTACCAAGTTTAGACGCTTCAATAGATTGTGCATAAACCATGAGTCTAGCTAAGGTCATATCATCATGTAGCATAGCCGTACAACATTCTTCACTCACTAAGTCGGCTACCCCTGTCACAAAGTGACTCATTCCATCCCTTGGATTAGACACTAGGGATGGCATATCTAGATAATGTGGAGAATTTCAAAGAGTACTCCTCAACACTCATATTGCCTTGCTTGATATTGATAAACTCCTCTACCTTAGCCTCTCTCCTCTCTCGGGAAAAGTACTTACCCAAGAAAAGTTTCCTTAAATTCTTCCCACTCAACAGGACCCGACTCCACCGGCCTATTATACTTCCATTGAGTTTACCAAATTTGAGAAACATACCTCAATTGATATGAAGCCAACTCTGCCTTCTCCCTAGATGTAACCCCCATAGCACTCAATACCTTGTACACACCATCAAGGAACTCTTGGTGATCTTCATCTACATTAGAGCCAAGAAAGATAGGAGGATTCATCCTCACAAAGTCTCTCAACCTAGAGGTCATAGTTATCTCCACAACATTCACCCTAGGCACCATACACAAATTCTCTTCAGTAGTAACGGCTTGTGCTAAATCAATCAAAGCCTGTCTAATCTCTTGATTAGTCAATTCCGGGGGAACCACCGGAACCTAATTACCTCCTTCCATATTAAGGGCATGATCATCTTGGGGAGGCACATGAGCACATTGAGCACCTTGGACACCTTTCCCATCTTGAGGAACTTTCTCAACTTGAGGAGGAACTTCCTTATTCACCCTTTCCTCTTCCAACCTTCTAGCGGTCATCTTCCTAGTATTCATCTCCTAGAAACACAAGGAAAAACATTTAGAAGGATACTCATAATATTTACTCTACCGCACGACATAAGAGTATAAAAGAAGGGAAACTCTATCGTCCAATAGCCTCTCGCCCATAGATGTGTCGCGACTAACACCGATGGTCAAAACTCTACTAGACGTGACTTGGTGAGACTTTTTGTTTCCTAAGACTACTTTCACCAACCTATGCTCTTATACCAAGCTTTGTCATATCCCGAGACCACACCCTAGAAGTTAGGGCACAATATCGGATTGTGACACAGCGTACTCGACCTCTTGGAGGTATTATACAAGCCCTTTCATATCATTCATCGTATATACATAGTGAAAGCAGGGCGGAATTAAAACTTTTCACAAAACATATCATAGTCTTTAAAAACACTTTCATATAAAATTAAAATGAAATACTAAGTCTCAATCTCATCATCTTAGACACAAAATTACTTGGAACACGGCCCATACGAATTAGAAAATATAGTACTACTAAGTCTATTACAATACTTCAATAAGAAACATAAAAGACATATATGTCCTCAAGTCAAATGAGGACATACTTCAAATTTTGTTCAACGATGCGATGGTCCAAGCCTTTCTTCCCAAATGCTCCTCACCTACCAAGAACTATATTGATAGATAAAATTATGGATTAGTACAACCACATGTATTAAGTATGACATTATGCATTAAAAAATCATGAAAACGGACATTTATTGGAAATTTGCATCTTTTCGATTAAATATCATAATATCATCATAAGAACAACATTTATCAACTTAGAATCACATAATAAATCATTAAAACCAAACATCATATTTTTAGAACCCACATTATAGTGAGCTCAATTCACTGTACAGTGAAATACTTCATTGTTACTGTGAATTCACTTCTTTCATATTGAACACCTTCTAGCATGTAGTCTTCTCACTAAATCTATCCAAAGATTCACTTAAGTCACACAAAGAGAGACCGCCCATACACCCTCTCTATGTGTGCCAAAACGATCCTCAAGATTACTCATAATGAGGCAATACACACCTACAATACACTAACATACAAGACATACATAATATGACAATATCCCTTACCAAGGTTATCAAAAGACTTACTTAAGTACTCCTAGAAGAGAACGCCCATACACCCTCTTCAAGGTTACCTAAATAATCCTTAAGACTTCCTAAGTTTAGATCATGTCAAACATAACAACCAACTTCCCTAACTAGAGTCATTCTCAAGACTTCCATAGATAAGATATGAAGAGATCATCCCATATGCCCTCTTCACACTTTAGCTAAGGAATCCTTAAGTCACTTTAGATTAGGTACTCATGCATTTACATACTATCTATCATTAAGTCATTATCTCATTATTTCATCAAGACACAATCATTACATAAAGGGCATTCAAGTTATGGTCTTAGATAAGACCTAGGGACTCTTACTAACATCTTTAAAGCCTATTGTGCAATGTCTAGATAGCGTCCCATACCGCCACCTAAACTTCATAGAACTTCTCTAATGCTAATAGGTATCACATATGATCAGAATAGGAAATAACCGACATAGACCATGGTGCAAAATATGGAATCCGGTGTTCTATCCTACTCCAATGAGGTTGTTCTACTTGCCAATGGTAGAACTTGGACACATTAGAAAGACCATAAAAAAACTACACATTAGTTCATAAACATTAGACCTATATCATGTAACCCATAACTTAGTCAAAAACTAGGGTTCATCAATTACATGGGTTCATAGGTTATTTAGGTTCAAGTAATCAATACAATAACAATTCAATTTATAATCAACGTTCAAAAATCATTAATGCAAGAACCCATGGTAGATCATGAAATAGGTCAAGTTCAACTTTGAAAACTTAGAAAACATCTTTGAAAGTTGGGCTCCTTGATGAAACGAGTTACAATGATCAAAAACCATACCTCAAAAATGATAATACTCCAATTTGATGAAGAATATTCACTCAAATCACCAATACAAGCTCTTCCTTGAGTTTTCGCTTTAACGGAGTCTTAAGGAATTTCTAAGGGATTTTGGGATTGTGATTTTGAAGAATGAAATCTTCTAAGTGTTAAAGACTTAAATACATATTTAAAATACCCAAAACACACATTAGGAACACAAACAATTAATTTGGACGTGGGGTGAAATTACAGAATCACCCCTCACTTAACAGTGATGCTGCGTAGAACACGGTGCCCATCGACAGTTGCCCGTCAACCGGAGGTCAGTCCACACACACGGAACGTCCTTTCCTCTGTCGATGGGTTTTGAGACTGGAAAATGGGAGATTAGCTACCAAGTATAAGTCCCAAACGACGACATCCCACCAACGGGGCATCGACTGACCCACTAAGCGTCGATTGCCTCCGTTGGTTGGACTGTCTAGGTAGTTTTGAACATCAACTTAGGTCCTTCCTCAAGGAAAATTGGATGGTCCTTGGGGATACTTTCATGTATGTTTCAAACACAAACATGACCTTATAAGAGTTTAGGACCTCTCACGTGAATTTCACCCAAAATGAACACGTAAAACTCAACAAAACCTGCCTAGACACACAAGGTCAATTAATGGCACATCTTTCGAACATCATGGACGTTCTTGAGCGTTTGACCTCCAAACTTCTCGAAACTTGACACACTGATTATATACATCATATAACGCATTTAAGGACTTCAAAACATCATGAATCACATATAAACACATAGAACCACATATGAGGCACATAGGTGACTTAGTCGGCGAACGTCTTGGTCGTCCCTTGACGTTTGACTTCCAATTCCCCTAATATCTTAGCTACTGGCTCAATACCCTATAATAAACTTATTCAGGACCTTATACCATCTTGAAAACAACGTTAGGCTCTATTTCACCTAAGTCATTTTTGGGATCTTACAAGTATAACTTGGATGGACAGAATATGGGGAACCATGAGCTTCTTCTAATACCCTATTCCTCAAATCATCAACATCTGGTACACATAATCTATTTTTGTACCTTATCACACTATCCCCCTTGGTAGAATGACCCATTCAGCTTTCTAAGTACAGATTTATTAACCTCCATCAATAGTGGATCAAGATGTAGTTGGAATTAGCCTCAACCACTAAGGATGACTAGGAGTTATTATGTACCACAAAACCACAGTTTGGGGAATCTTCCAACCAAACACCTAATCTAGAAAATCTATGAACATCTTTCAGTAGGTCTTTCTTACCTTCTTTCACTTGAGATAGACTACCCATGGTCATACGACTTAAATCATGCGCTATCACATTAGCATTGCCAGGGTGGTACGAAACACACATGTCATAACTTTAAATAATTCCAGCTATCTTCGTTGATGGAGATTCAACTTGTCACGACCGGGATCTAGACCCCAGACGAGACCGACGTCATTTACCTCTCAGAGGTCGCAGACAAGCCTACTTACGTCATTCTTACTTCATCTAGGTTAATTTTAGCGGAAAATTTGAAACTTTTGTTTATTAACATACTTGTTCAACATTCTTATCATTTCATAATTGTTAACCATCAACCATCTAACATTAAGAGATAAGCAACTGAAAGAAATGGTTCAATAAGTATTAAGTGTATAATTGCCAAAATGGTACTAATACAAAGTCTGAATAAAAACAGGAAAGAAACGCTAGTGGAACATTCTCCACTAGCTCAACTCTAAAAATAAGCTAGAATATAAAACATTAGCATCCTCGAAAGCATGAGGACCTACCAACTCAAGATGAATGCTGGACATCCGGATAACTGCAACAATGATCCTGTAGCTCTATCGTCCACCAGTGCCTGCACCTAAAATAGTATAGTTGTATAGGGTTAGTACACACTTGTACTAAGTATTGGTATATGCAAGCACACACCAAGGACATGCATGATAAAGAATAGCTCTTCCCTAACAACATGATTATGGAAAGTCAAGTCAGTGGACTTGCCAAATTTGGATTAGGGAAGTTAGTGAACTTTCCAAATTTTGATTAGGAAAGTCAGTGAGCTTTCCAAATTTGGATTAGGAAAGTCATGCCATGAGAGTAACATGCATCATCATAAATATCATATTGCACACAGCACATAACATCTTACATATAGCACATATCATAGCACATAACATATAACACATGGCTTCGTTCATATCATTCATTCATATGCCATGAGACCTTGGAATCATGTACTTGACATTAAGACTTTCCAAAATGAGGGCTCAACATATGGGACCTCAACTAAGGAGTCTTCATTATCAAACACAGAGTCTGCTTCATTCATTCATATGTACTTCATTTCATTTCATTCATAGGCCAGTGTGAACACCAGCTATACCTAGGGTGTAGTTTCAGACTTTCATCGGGTTTGCTGTGCAATGATCAAGAATAACCTAATGTCATTACCTGAGTCTAGCTCACCTCTTTATTATCTTATCCTAACACCTTTGGTAACATTCATTTCATTATGTGCTTCATTTTAGGCTAGCCTCATTCATTCATTGGGAACTTTAACTTTAACCGACATAGATCATGTGAGCATCATGAAATCCAGTGTCTCCCCCACACCGAAAAGAAGTGGAATTACCGGCCAAGGTGACCCCAAAACATGCTAGCGTACATGGGAATTTAACCCCGCCAGATCCCTATATTGACAGTATAGGTTCGAAGACTAGGAGATATAAGGAGACCCATACCCGTCAAGCCGGACAGTCTCATCTCATGAGTTGGAAGCAGATGAGCCCGTGCAAGCATCTGAGTTACGTGAACATCCGCCCTTCCCAAAAAAAGGCATCACCGCTCATAGCTAGCCTATCGGTGTTGAGTATAAAGTTCCATTTCATTCATCTCATACGTCATGGAAGCTAGCTTCTAGTATGAGGACATCATAGCTCAATATGATTTCTCATCTCATCATTAGTATTAAGTGTGTTAATCTCAATACTTTCATTAGAGTGTTCATAGATACTGGTCTCTTCATTATCTTACACTCTCATAGGTGAGTACGTTTTGGTAACATTTACTTAGGCTTATTTGAGATTGCTCTCATCGTTTGCATTAGCCTCATATCATGTTGTCACCACATTCATTATCATTAGCACATTTACTCTTCCTAATTACTCACCGCATTTTACGAATGTTCATTTCATCACATGCCAATATACTTGGCCATTGGTGTGTTTCATACCCTTATTTAACCCTTCTAGGGTTTGATCATTTCATTGTTCATTTCATCATTCAGTACATACATCTTAGGTTCACTTACTTTTAAACGTATGCTAGACTTATGAGTCTATACACACAAGCCCTGAGGCTCCATTCATAATTTGTTAAGTGATTCAACGTTTTCGATGATTCAAAGGGTGCATTCATAAATCATTTTAACACATTTTTAGGCGCATCTTTCATAAGTTTATTTGGCTAAAAGATTGTTCTTCAGTCAACCACATTTCATTACAATGAACATCACATTGTGTACACATTTCACACATAAAATACAAAAAATGAACATGTTAATTCATAGTTCTAACAGTGAGTAAGTTCACTGCCAAAGCTCACTTCCAACGTGCACACACACACACATCATTTTTTCGATCACACATTGCTTGTCATTCTCGTGATTTCACGTACATAAACATATTCACGTTCAATACAAAGACACCACACATACCTAAATCTACCAGCAAACAAAACCCAACCTACGAATCATTGGGAGCTAGTGACAAGGACATGCAACGTGGAAACAACCCTAGTTTCAGAGTGAATATCCAGAATCTTAAGGGTTCTCTTGGGAAAGGGACCAGGAGAGAAGAAACCCATACCTTAATTTGCTTGTTCAAACCTGAATTTGCTGCCCAAAGCCCTCTACAAAATCAGTCCAAGCCTCCTCAACGTACACACCACTCGATGAACAACCTCTCTTTGCCTTGACCTTTTTGGTTACTTTGTTTTTCTCAAATATTCGTGTGAGTTCTTGAAGTGTGAAGAACTCTTGATGTATTTTCAGTTCTTCACGTTAATTTGGCAGAGAGAAAACGTGAAAGAGAGTTTTTGAGCATGAAGAGGTGATAAACGTGAGAGAGTGAAACGTGTGAGGTTGTTTAGGATTAGAGGATGACTTAGTCAATTTAGGACTCTCCTTAATAAACCAAAATCTGATTTATTTAATTATACATGAAAGGACCATTTTGCCCTTACAAAAATCAGATTTTAATTGATGATAAAATCATAAATGCATTGCTTCTAGTGGGGCTCAAACCCGTGACACCCTATTTGCGAAAATGGGTCACTTCGGGTCGCCCCAACCCGAATTGATCTTTTAGTTAAATTAATTAATTAATTAATTAATTCCTTAGGGTAATTACAATATTACCCTTGGTCTGAAAAAGACCATTTTACCCTTGGACTCTCAAAACTCAAGATTTCTTCTTTTAAGTCCGGTAAAGATTATTTTGATTAAATCTTCATTTTCGAGAGCCTCACATGGTTGGTTCCAACCTTTCCAAGCTCAATTAACTCCCCAAGTTAGTTGGCTTGGTCGTAGTAAGGGTTCTGAGGTCTGGTTCTACGCGTATCAATCCGTGTGAACCTTGGTCTAATCGCAAGCATTCTTGACACCTTAAGTATTTATCTTATTCATTTTTAGGGTTGCTACATTATCCCCCCCTTAGGAACATTCGTACCCGAATGACACTACCATTACATATCGTAATGCCATTCAGATCATAACAAAATCACTATGCACAGTCAAGCAATAGCAACAAAATACAGAGAGATAAGGAAACATAGACTTAAGAGTAGGAAGTCTAACCTCAAGAGATGAAAAGATGAGGGTAGCGGGATCTCATGTCGGCCTCAGCCTCCCACGTAGCACCCTCAACAAGATGATTTCTCCACAAAACCTTCACTGTGGCAATCTCCTTGTTCCTCAGCCGCTTAACCTATCTGTCTTAGATCTCAACAGGTACCTTCTCATACGACAAGTCTTCACCAACCCCCAAACCTTCAACAGGTAGAATCGATGCTGGATCACCTAGGCACTTCTTCAACATAGAGACATGGAAGACTGGATGAATAGAAGCTAGCTCCGCAGGCAACGCTAACTCATAGGCCACCTCACCCACACGCTGTAGGATCTCATATGGCCCAACATACCTCAGACTCAGCTTCCCCTTTCTACCAAATCTCATCACCCCTTTCATAGGTGATATATTCAAGTAAACCTGGTCAGCAACATCAAACTCTAAGGGCCGTTTCCTGTTATCTGCATATGACTTCTGCCGACTGTAAGCAGTAGCCAACCTGTCCCTAATCACTCTGACCTTCTCTAAGGCCTCATAAATTATATTTGGACCCAAAATGGATGACTCGCCAACCTCGAACCACCCAACTGGAGATCTACACCTCCTACCATAGAGTGCCTCAAACGGTGCCATCCCAATGCTAGAGTGATAGCTATTATTATACGAGAACTCTATCAAGGGCAGATGGTCATCCCAGCTACCTCTGAAGTCAATCACACATGCTCTCAACATGTCCTCCAATGTCTGAATGGTGCGCTCTGCCTGCCCATCTGTGTGAGGATGAAAGGCCGTGCTAAGCTTTACCTGCGTGCCCAAGCTCTTCTGGAAAGATCTCCAGAAATGTGAAGTAAACCGCGCTCCTCTATCTGAAATGATAGACAAAGGAATCCCATGCCATCTCACAATCTCATAAAGGTAGAGTCTCGCATAATCCTCGGCTCTGTAAGTAGAGTTCACAGGGATAAAGTGGGCAAACTTAGTCTATCTGTCCACAATAACCCATATGGAGTCATGCTGTCTCCTAGTCCTCGGAAGACCAACCACGAAGTCCATATTAATGGCCTCCTACTTCCAAGTCGGAACCTCAATAATCTGAGTCAGACCGCCAGGCTTAAGATGCTCTGCCTTAACCTGCTGACAATTAGGACACTTAGCCACATATTCTGCAATGTCCTTCTTCATGCCATCCGACCAATAAATTTGCTTAAGATCATGATACATCTTGGTGGAACCTGCATGTATGGAATATCTTGAACCATGGGCCTCTGCAATAATCCTGGTCATCAAATCATCCACATCTGGTACACACAGCCTGTCCTGATACCTAAGTATGCCATCACCTCCCAAAGAGAAAGACTCGTTCATCTTCTTCAGCACTGAGTCCTTCAGCTCCATCAACACAGGATCTAGATGTTGACCCTGCTTGACTTCAACTACCAAGGATGATTCGGAACTAGGATGAACTGAAACATGTCCACTAGTAGAGTCAACCTCGCACACCTAGTCTGGCCAGTCTGTGTACATCTTTCACCAGCTTCTTCTTCTCATCCTCAACGTGGGCTGTACTTCCCATGCTCATCTTGCTCAAAGCATAAGCTACGACATTAGCCTTACTTGGATGGTAGTGCACATCCATGTCATAATTCTTCAACAGCTCCAACTATCTCCGCTGACGTAGATTCAACTCCCTCTATGTGAACACGTACTGGAGACTCTTGTGGTCTGTGAATACATCCACATGCACTCCATACAAGTAGTGCCTCTACAGCTTTAGTGCAACCACCACAGCTGTCAACTCCAGGTCATGAGTGGGATAATTCTTCTCATGAACCTTGAGTTGTCTGGACGCATAGGCTATCACCTTACCAACCTGTATAAGAACACAACCCAAACCAACCCTAGATGCATCACAGTAAATAGTGTAATTCTCACCAACTTAGGCAAAGTAAGCATCGGGGCTGAAGTGAGTCTGTCCTTGAGCTCCTGGAAACTCCTATCACAAGTCTCCGTCCACTCAAACTTGGCTTTCTTCTTCGTCAAAGCTTTCAATGGGGCAGCAATGGAAGAAAAGCCCTCCACAAACCTGCGGTAGTAACCAGCCAATCCCAAAAAGCTACGGATATCAGTGGGAGTAAGAGGCTTTGGCCAGTTCTTCACAGCCTCAGTCTTCCTGGGATCCACCTCCACGCCCTGATCGGACACAACATGACCCTGGAAGGTCACTAATCTAAGCCAAAATTCACACTTGCTGCATTTGGCATACATCTTATGTTGTCTAAGTACATGCAAGGTTAGTCTCAAATGTTGTTAATGCTCTTCCTTGGTCCTAGAGTAGATGAGGTTGTCATCAATGAATACTATGACGAAAGAGTCAAGGTATTCACGGAAGAATCGGTTCATGAGGTCCATAAATGCAGCTGGTGCATTCGTAAGACCAAATGACATGATTCAAAGGGTGCATTCATAAATCATTTTAACACATTTTTAGGCGCATCTTTCATAAGTTTATTTGGCTAAAAGATTGTTATTCAATCAACCACATTTCATTACAATGAACATCACATTGTGTACACATTTCACACATAAAATACAAAGAATGAACATGTTAATTCATAGTTCTAACAGTGAGTAAGTTCACTGCCAAAGCTCACTGCCAACGTGCACACACACACATCATTTTTTTGATCACACATTGCTTGTCATTCTCGTGATTTCACGTGCATAAACATATTCACATTCAATACAAAAACACCACACATACCTAAATCTACCAGCAAACAAAACCCAACCTACGAATCATTAGGAGCTAGTGAAAAGGACACGCAACGGGGAAACAACCCTAGTTTCGGAGTGAATATCTTGAATCTTAAGGGGTCTCTTGGGAAAGGGACCAAGAGAGAAGAAACCCATACCTTAATTTGCTTGTTCAAACGTGAATTTGTTGCCCAAATTCCTCTCCAAAATCAGTCCAAGCCTCCTCAACCTACACACCACTAGACGAACAACCTCTCTTTGCCTTGACGTTTTTGGTTACTTTGTTTTTCTCAAATATTCATTTGAGTTCTTCAAGTGTGAAGAACTCTTGATTTATTTTCAGTTCTTCACGTTAATTTGGCAGAGAGAAAACGTGAAAGAGAGTTTTTGAGCGTGAAGAGGTGATAAACATGAGAGAGTAAAACGTGTGACGTTGTTTAGGATTAGAGGATGACTTAGTCAATTTAGGACTCTCCTTAATAAACCAAAATCTGATTTATTTAATTATACGTGAAAGTACCATTTTGCCCTTACAAAAATCAGATTTTAATTGATGATAAAATCATAAATTCATTGCTTCTAGTGGGCTCGAACCCGAGTGACACCCTATTTGCGAAAATGGGTCACTACGGGTCTCCCCAACCCGAATTGATCTTTTAATTAAATTAATTAATTTCCTTAGGGTAATTACAATACTACCCTTGGCCTTGAAAAGACCATTTTACCCCTGGACCCTCAAAACTCAGGATTTCTTCTTTTAAGTTCGGTAAAGACTCTTTTGATTAAATCTTCGTTTTCGAGAGCCTCACATGGTTGGTTCCAACCTTTCCAAGCTCAATTAACTCCCCAAGTTAGTTGGCTTGGTCGTAGTAAGGTATCTGAGGTCTGGTTCTACGCGTATCAATACGTGTGAACCTTGGTCTAATCGCAAACATTCTTCACACCTTAAGTATTTATCTTATTCATTTTTAGGGTTGCTACATCTCCTTTTGAGTAAACACATATTGAAGATTCCTATGGTCGTTGTAATCTACATGAACACCATATAAGTAATATCTCCATATTTTCAAAGCAAGCACTACGGGTTCTAACTCAAGATCATGAGTTGGATAATTCTTCTAATGCACCTTAAGTAGTAAAGTGGCATAGGCTACTAAATTACCATGTTGCATAAGGACACACCCCAAACCCACTTGGGATGCATCACAGTATGCCACAAAATCTTTTGTGCCCTCCTGTAAAGTCAACACCGTACCAAAAGTAAGCCTATCTTTCAAAATCTCGAAGCTTCTTTCACATGCCTTCGACAACTCAAATTCTCATTATTTTGGGTAAAGGTATCTAAAGGAGAAGCAATGGATGCAAAATCATCAACAAACCTCCTATAGTACCCGGATAGACCCAAGAAACTCCTAATGTCGGTTGGAGTCACTAGTCTAGGACAATTTTTAACCACCTCATTTTTTTTTTGGATACACCTCAATACCCTCACTAGGGATGATATGACCAAGAAACGCCACAGACCTCAACCAGGACCCACACTTTCTATCCTTGGCAAATAGTTGGTATTCCTTAAGGACATGTAACACCACTCTTAAATGAACCATGTGTTCACCCTCATTCTTCGAATATACAAAGATATCATCAATGAAGACAATGACAAAATAATCTAGCTAATTTCAAAACATACTATTCATAAGGTCCATAAAACCTGTCGGGCATTAGTGAGACCAAAGGACATTACTAGGAACTCATAGTGACCATACCTAGTTTGAAATTCCATTTTAGGTACATCCTCACCTCTCACCCTAGGTTGGTGATACCCCGACCTCAAGTCAATCTTATAAAAGTAACTTGCCCCTTGGAGTTGATAAAAGAATTCATCAATCCAAGGGAGAGGATACTTGTTCTTAATGGTGACTTTATTAACGATATTCAATGCACATCCTAAGGTACCCATCCTTTATCTAACAAAAAATATTGCAGAACCCAATGGAGAAATACTAGGTTGAATAAAACCTTTATCTAGTAAATCAATGAGTTGAGCCTTTAACTCTTTGAATTCGGCCATATCCATCTGATAAGGAGGAATTTAAATGGTACTTGTATCAATTAATAAGTCAATACCAAAATTAATTTCCCGTTCGGGAGGAGTTCCGGCAAAGTCATCCGGAAAGACTTCCGGAAAAGTCCTTCACTTTGGGGACCGAATCAATGGAGAAATGTCGGTTGCAAGATCTTTGACTCTTATAACATTGTCATGACACCCTTTGGAGAAACTTTTACAAACATTCAAAGAATAAATGATACTACCTCTAGGAATTTATTTACCCCCCTTCCACTCTAAGGCGGTTTCATTAAAAAAATTGAACTCAACCACTCTTGTTCGACAATCAATGGAAGCAAAGCAAGCATGAAGCCAATCCATTCCCAAATTAACATCAAAATCAACCATATCAAGTTTTACCAAATCCACCCCTATAACTCTATTAGGCAAAGATATAGGACAACTCCTAAAGACTCTTCTAGCCCCAATGGAGTCATCCACCGGAGTTGTAACTGAAAATGTTTCAATTAAAATATTGGGTAGAATCTCAAACTTTTTAGTTACTAGGGGAGTTACAAATCACAAGGTAGCACCGGGATCAAGTAAAGCATAAACATCAATAGAGAAGACTTGTACCATACCTGGTGACCACATCGAGAGACTACTCTTGCTCACCCTTAGAGCGGAGAGCATAAAACCAGTTTCTCTTTGGAGCATCGGAACTAATACCACTAGCTTGATCTTGACAACTTCTCTTATCTTGACTCTTTACATTAGGGCAATACCTAACCTTGTGGCCACTCTTGCGATACCCAAAACAATTGTCCGTCCCAACTAGACACTTACCCCAATGCTTCTTACCACACTTGGAACAAGTAGGTTTCTTGCTAGGTGAACTTCCACTTCTTGCCTATTGAGACTTAGGGTTTGACACCCTTTCATTGTTAGACTTGGAAAATTTTGAAGGAGCTTGGTTGGAAACCCTCTTCTTGAATCTAGGATTTTCTTGAATCTCAAGCCTACTCTTAGAAGTACCTCCCTCGAAAGACTTGGCCCTCTTCAAAACCCTATTCTTCCTCTTGAGTCTAGTCTTTCAACTTGTTGTGCATGAACCATCAACCTAGTAATATCCATATTGTTGTGGAGCATCTCCTAAGAGGACTAAGACTAGCCTATTAGACACCAAGGAAGAAGCATATTTGGACAACTTAGTAAACTTGAAGGAGAATTCTTGCACACTCATACCTACCAAGGAAAGAAACGATCAAGGAAATCCCTTCTAAACACCTCCCAAGTGATAGGTCCCGCTCTCAAGGCCCAATTATCTCTCCATTGGGTATACCATGTTTGAGCTACGTCCTTGAGTTGATAAGAAGCTAGCTTAGCCTTTTCGTGTGAAGTAAATCAAATGGCATAAAGAATATTGTACACCTCATTGATGAAGTCTTCAGGATATTCATTCACTTTCGACCCACTAAACATAGGAGGGTTCATCCTAATGAAGTCCCTCAAGAGGGAAGCCGTAGTACTAGCATTTGGTTGAACATGAGGTCAACCTCCTGATTGGCTTCAGCCGTCGTGGCTTGTTCTTGAGAGGCTACGGCTTGATCTTGGGTAGTCATTGCTTGTGCCAAAGTCAAAAATGTCTACCATATCTCTCCATTCGTCATCAGTGGAGGAATTACCGGAGCTTGGACTTTTGGAGGAACATGGTTGCCTTGTGGAGGGACTTGGTTATCTTGGGGAGGAACTCCGGCATTACCCAAAACATCCTCCACTCTCCTCACCGCTGCACGTCTTGTGTTCATATCCTTTATCCACAAGATATGGTTTAGAAGAAAGAGGAGCACATAGTGTTACTACTCATAAAGCATCACTTTCAAGATTACCAATAAGTGAGAATTCCTAAGCGTTACATAGCCTCTAATTCATAAGTGTTGCGCGCTTCACACCCATGACCAAGACTCTAGGTAGATGTGTTTCAATGAGACATCAATTCCAAGATTTCTTTAACTTCATGTTCTGTTGCTAAGTTTTTCACGACCGGGGATAACCCCCTAAATGTAACCGGCGTCGTCATCCTCGGAGAGGACTAAGACTAACCTATTAGCATTCGTTATTACATATCATAGTCCTAAAATGCGGAAAATTTAAAAGTTTTTATTCATACATATATATTTACATACACTTATCGCATACTACATATGGAGTTTACATAGACTCCTCACATAGGAATCTTACATAGGCTTCTCTTTTAGATTAAACAATCGATACATAAGAATAAGCCAAATACTTTGTCTCATATTGAACCATCTAAACGAGTACAAATCTTGAACATAGCCAATAAATAGTAAATAAAGCAATGTAGGCTTTCATCAATATCCAAATGAAAGTGTCTTTAGGACAATAAAACGTCTTAAAGCTAGAATGTGGAACAAGGTAACATCCCCGAATATGGGGTCCTCCAACACATGGGGAATAGGATTGAAGTCTTCTTCAATCGGCCTATTAAGGACTCAATAACCGAAACCTACATAATTGTAGAAACATAGAAATATGGGTTAGTACACCACTTGTACTATGTATGGAAACATATGCACATAAACATTTGAAATCATGCAAAAATGGACATATGTTCAAAACCATGCCAATTTTCTCTAAAAAGCCTTATGCACAACCAAGAACACATATAAGACAATAATCATATATTCCTTATAACAAGACCATATACAACACGAGACCAACATCATCAAGTAAAGTCAAGTCAACATGTGTAATAGCATATTAGAGCACATAACAAAAGAAACTCCAACATCATGTTATAACAACAAAGCATGTACAAGAGTTAATAACATTACAATATATACAAGACCCTTACTCATAAACCGTTACCAAGCTTACAAGTGCAATGACCAAGTAAAGTCTCATAACCCCACTCAACCAAGTAAACCAATCAACAGATGACACGTCATGTCTAACTTCATATAGCATAGCATCAAGAGTAGTCATCATCATATTTAGTAATATAGACCAACAACATGTTCATAAGTTAAACCAACATCATATAGGATCATAATATTGTAAAGTCAACATATGCATATCATTTACTTAATAAGAACATAAGAACATCATCCTAGGGCTTCCCTAATGGCCAACCAGTGCAATGTATAGGTAGAGTCCCATACCCCTACATAGACTAAATCAAACACCACAAGTCACCCTAGTTAGAGTTCACTTTATTACTTCATTTTACTTTCAGGAACACTTGCCTTAACCGATATTGACAACATCAGATAATGTGGAATCCGATATCATAAAACCCTGCACAAAAAGAAGGTGTACTACTTGCCAATGTAGTACCAAAACATGAACATTGCATTTAGGTGGATCCACTACCTAGTATTCCTATGGGGGAATTCAAGAACTAGGAGACATGCTTGAGACCCTCTTTATGCCATTGGCATTGTATTCTCGATCTCATTAGTACAATAGTGAACCTACCTTACCTACTAGGGAAGGGACACTCCTCTCTACTAGTTCACTCGTTGCTAACTTACAATCTTTTTTTGAAATGCGATTAATCCTTTATTAATCATCATAGCTTAGTATTGGTTATAGAAGACTAACCCTATTGTATATCATAATCATTATCTCATTAGGAATTGTAAGAGAACATCCTTTCAATGCAACCCTTTTATGTGAGATTGACACATTATTATCATCTTGTCATAGTAAGACACATAAGTGATTCACAATAAACCTAAGATCATCATACCTTAATCATAATCTCACAATCATAATAATAAAGACATTTCAATTACATTAATCATACCATCAACTACATAATCTTATCACAATCAACACTTCAATTGAATACCATCATCAAGTATAATCCATCAAAATTGAAAAAAAGATTCAAGATAATAAGTCTTACCAATTAACCTTCACAATCCTTTTTCCATGATCATAACATTGTCACGACTGGAATCTAGACCCCAGACGAGACCGGCGTCTTTGACCTCTCAGAGGTCCCAGACAAGCCTACTTATATCATTCTTACTTTACATAGGTTAATTTTAGCGGAAAATTTGAAACTTTTTTTTGTTTCTAAACATTACTTACTAAACACTTCTACTACATTCGTAATTCGTTCAACATGAACCATCTAAACATTAAGAGATAATCAAATGAAAGAAATAGTTCAATAACATAATTGTATAATTGCCAAAATGGCACCCATACATAGTCTAAATAAAATAAGAAAGAAACGCTAGTGGAACATGCTCCACTAGCTCAACTCCTAAACTAAGCTAGAGCATAAATAGTAGCATCCTCTAAAGCATGAGGACCTACCAAAAACCGGATGAATGTTGGACGTCCGGATAACTGCAGCGATGATCCTGTAGCTCTACCGTTCACCTGTGCCTGCACCTAAAATAGTAGAGTTTGTATAGGGTTAGTACACATTTGTACTAAGTATGGGTATGCAAGCTACCTTGACCATCTTACGAAGTTCTAAATAATTTACTGAGCGCCCCGTGTAGATGGTTATTTTCTTTTCGAAAGCATGAACACATAGTCACGATTTCAGTCCCCGCTAAAGCAATTGTGTCTGGTCTCCTCAACCCAATAGTTCGCTAGGGCGGTGCTCAGATCAACACAAATAAAAGAAGAAAAAAGCCCTATGCCCACCTCTTTTTCCATGACAACAGTCGCGACTATAAAGGGCGCATTGATGGTATTCGTGAACCTATTTCAGGGTCTCTACTTTACGGAAACAATATTATTTCCGGTGCCATTATTCCTACTTCTGCAGCTATAGGATTCATCCTAATAAAAGCCAGAAAAGATGCTGGATGCTGGCTCATCTAATATAAAATCAATGAGTAGATCTCACCTCCCCTTCCCCATACCATAGCCGGAAGGGATAGCAACTCCTGTTCATTGTAAGATTACTGAAGGAAAGGTTGGTCATAAATTTGGAGAGTTTGCGGTCTCCTCGCCAAGAGCTCCCCGGCGACGACAGAGGAAGCAACCCGTCTGCTGTGGCGGGGCGGCTTTTTTCTTTCACAATAAGACGTGAATGGAAGAAGTTTATGTGGCATATAAGCTGTTCCTTTCGGTTCAGAGAAGATTTTCTACCCCGCCTGCCTATGAAGAACCTCAAGTCTATCGGGAAAGGATGAATTCGTAAACTATGCAAAGGCTCTTTGAAGACTTTTTCGAGATGCGGTCCGGTTCGAGCATATCCAATTTCATATCCATATCTCGCAGATCCTTATTCTTCTATTATATAATACCTATCAGCAGGCTGGGTGTTTGTGGAAGCAGTTAACCAGACTGCAACCACGACCCATCAACCTACTAGCAATGGGGGGGTCAGGATAATCAACCGCCCCTGATCCCAGAGCTCCACCCTCCGCTTCTCGATGACGGCACCCGTCGAGCGGAGCTCGCGAGTAGGTTAAGAACCGTTTTATGGGGGAAAGCTTATAGGGAAGAAATGATAGACTCTGTTGTTGATACGCAAGTGCAGATTGAAAAACATATTCAAGCTGCACTTGTAGAATGTTCTCCTGCCTCTACTGTTCTCGCAAGTTTTGCACTTCTCAAGCTCTTGGAGGACACCAGCAAAGAGGTGGAACCAACCAAGACTGAACACTAGCCCCATTTTGTAGACGGGTTGGGACCGGCAGAAGAGCAAGGATTTCTTCCTCTGCGTCTGCTGCTATTGATGTGTCTACTCCCATTGACTCTTTTTGAGTAAGATCAGTAGGCGATACTGCGGAAAAAGCTCGTCAGCCCCTACTCCTAAGTTGGAGCAAGAAGCAAGGGATTGAGCGCATCTTTCCCCTTTTTACGACCGCTCTACCACTGAGCTACTGAGGAACAATGGACTTAATGTTGGAAGGCTTCTTATTTAAAACCCTTTTTTTTGCTTAGTTGTAAGTAAGCATTGGTAGGAGCGGCGGGATGATGATGAGTATATAAATCAATAAAGACCAAAAAAGAAGAAATGGCAAGATAAATTAGATATCTATGGAAAAAATAACGCTAGCGCGCTACGGCTTACGTAGTTGATCGGATCAGATAGCCCTTCCTTCGGGCAAGCAACCGTAAAGACATTGAATTTGTTCTCAGTGAAAGAGGTCTCGAGGAGAGGTACGAAGTCACTAGACTGAAAGGAGAGGTACGAAGTCACTCGACTGAAAGGAGAGGTAAAGGCGAGGTACAACAAACACAAAGAAAAGGTCCGCTTCAGGATCATTTGAATAATGTGAAGATACAGACGAAGCAGCTAAAGCCGAATCAAAATATTCCGCTAAAGCAGAAACCTCTAAAGCCGCTAACTTCGGTACCCAGGGCATTTCCCTCACATACTGAAGCAAGAAAGCCCGCCACCTATCTCATGCCATGCTTCTTCTTTCTCCGAATCGGTTCCTAGTGTCAGTCAATCAAGATTCGCCATCAAGAGAGGGAAGTGCCTTGACCGGAAAGGCCTCTACTCTACAAACCAAGTCTTTCTGACGAGGCACTCGCTTTCTTTTTTGATCCCTAAGTAGCATTTCCTTTCACTGAGGAATGGGCGGATGCTTTAACATAGGCGGATGTGGGACACAAAAAGAATAGATTCAGGTGCTCCTGAGTCAAGAGATTCTTCTCCCTATGTAGCATTCTTGTAAGTACAGAGGGAATTCTCTTATCTCTGAAAAGTGGCTCCGGTTCAGTACTGCTTCTCGCTTAGAATCTCTTCCAGCTGAGCTGCACTAACAGGCTTAGGTAAAGTACAGATAATGTGAGTGACATTTTCATTTGTATTCAAATTAAAAAGAAGGAATTTGCTTGGTAAGCACACACCAAGGACATGCATGAGAAAGAATAGCTCTTTCCTAACAACATGATTATTGGAAGTCAAGTCAGTCGACTTGCCAAATTGAGATTAGGAAAGTTAGTGAACTTTCCAAATTTGTATTAGGAAAGTCAGTGAGCTTTCCAAATTTGGATTAGGAAAGTCAGTGAGCTTTCCAAATATGGATTAGGAAAGTCATGCCATGAGAGTAACATGCATCATCATACTTATCATATTGCACACATCACATACCATTTTACACATATCACATATCATATTGCATATAGCACATAACATCTTTCATACCATTCATTCATATGCCATGAGACCTTGGAATCATGGACTTAACATTAAGACTTTCCAAAATGAGGGCTCAACATATGGGACCTCAACTAGGGAGTCTTCGTTAGCAAACACAGAGTCTGCTTCGTTCATTCATACGTACTCCATTTCATTTCATTCATAGACTAGTGTAAACACCAGTTATACCTAGGATGTAGTTTAAGACTTTCATTAGGTTCGTTGTGCAATGACGAAGAATGATCTAATGTTATTACTTGAATCTAACTCACCTTTTGATTATCCTATCCTAACACCTTTGGTATCATTCATTTCATTATGTGCATCATTTGAGGCTGGCCTCATTCATTCATTGGGAACTTTAACTTTAACCGACATATATCATGTGAGCATCATGAAATCCAGTGTCTCCCCCACACCGAAAAGAGGTGGAATCACCGGCCAAAGTGATCCAATAACATGCTAGCGTACATTGGATTTTAACCCCGCCAGATCCCTATATTGGCAGTATTGGTTCGAAGACTAGGAGATATAAGGAGACCCATGCCCGGCAAGCCGGACAGTCTCATCTCAGGAGAGTTACGTGAACCTCCTCCCTTCCCGAAAGAAGGCATCACCGCTCATAGCTAGTCTATCGGTGCTCAGTATAAAGTTCCATTTCATTCATCTCATACGTCATGGAAGCTAAATTCTAGTGTGAGGACATCATAGCTCATTAGATGATTTCTCATCTCATCATTCGTATTAAGTGTGTTAAGCTCAATACTCTCATTAGAGTGTTCATAGAGACTGGTCTCTTCATTATCTTACACTCTCATAGGTGAATACATGTTGGTAACCTTTTCTTAGGCTCATATGAGATTACTCTCCTCATTTACATTAGCCTCATATTACGTTGTTACCACATTCATCATCATTTGCATCTGTGTTTTTGTTAGTTATTCAACTCTTATTACGTGTATGTTCATTTCGTCATATGCCAGTGCACTTGGCCATTTGGTGTGTCTCACACCCTTACTTAACCCCTCTAGGGTTCATCATTTCATTTCATGCATCTTAGGTTCACTTACTTTTGAACGTATGTTATACTTATGAGTCTAAACACACAAGCCATGAGGCTTCATTCGTAGTTCGTTAAGTAATTCTTACATTCCTAAGATTATGTAGTACAAGACTTATGTATCTTGTAGTTATGCCAAGATCTTGAATTTGATCTAAGTAGGTGGCATTATTCTTGAATGATTTGTTCACGTATGACTTATGTATCAAACGGAAGTTTGTGCAAGGAATCCCAAGTCTTGAATCAATTGAATGTCATTTACATTATTAATTGATTTTATTCCATTAGTCATAACATTTTTAACTCTAAGTCAAATCACAATGTTTACATTGAAGGTTTACTTTTCCACTTAAAGTCTCTCTTACATTGGCCGATGGGTTGTGGGTTCAAGCCCCCACAACCCCATTTTCGTATTTCTTTTATTTGTTTCGGTTCATATGAGGCTTTGGGACCCGAGGTCGAGTCCCCTTAGCCACACTAAATTATCCTTTAATTTCCCTTCCCTTCCATTCGCTTAGGCCGAGAGGTTGTGGGTTCGAACCCCCACAACCTCTTTATTTTATTCTCCCTTTTTAAGAGTTGACTGATTGAGTTGACTATGAGGTTGTGGGGTCGAATCCCCACAGCCTCATTTCATTTTTATTTTTACTTCCCTCATCCGCATAGAGGTCGTGGGTTCGATTCCCACGCCTCTCAAAATTTTCCTTAATTTTTCCTTTTCCTTGGTTTCTAACCGAGAGTGTGTGGGTTCGAATCCCACCCCTCTCATTTCTTATTTTCTTTTTCTTCACACTTATTTCCCAGCCAAGGCAGGTTCGAATCCCCCTCACCACACAAATTTTCTTCTTCTTTATTTTTATTTTTATTTTTAAAGGGGTGAGGTCTCGGGTTCGACCCTCAATGACCTCACCTATTCTTCCTTATTTTTCTTGACATTCTAAACATATTAATTTGGAAGAGATATATCAACATAATGCTGGAAATTTAAAGTGACTTCTTTACTCATTTTTATCTCCATTTGTTAGTAAATTCATAGGACAATACATAGTTCATTTGGTACGTTCTTTAATACAATTCTTCACGAATTCTTAACCAAGATGTTTACTCCTCAAATAAGCCACACTTCATGTCACACGAACATCACAATTTACTTCAATTGGAGTACATAAAACAACAACATAACATTAACAAAAATCAAGTCTCTAGGCCGAGACTCACACATGCCATGCATTTTTCTTTTTTTGATTCGAACACACACACATAGTTGTCTTTTCATGAATTAACATACATCCAATACATTACATTCAGCACAAACATCACATAATCCTAAGTCTACCAGCATTCATACTAACCTACATTCGTTGGGAGCTAATGACAGGGACATGCAATGGGGAAACAACCTTAGTTTTTGAGCCGAATATACTGAGTCTTAAGGGTCTCTTGGGAAAGGGACCAAGAGTAAGAAAACCCATACCTTTGTTTTCTTGTTAAATCTCCAGAATGCTGCCCAAGAACCTCTCCAAAAATCAGTCCAAACACCCACACTCACACCTCACCCGACTAGCGTAGTATGCTTTGCTTAACGTTACCGAATTACCTTCTCTTTTGTGTTTTGCTTGTGAATTCTTCAAGCATGAAGAATTTTTGTTTTCTTTCTGACTTTTGTTCACGTTTGCAGCCAGAGAGAGTGTGAGAAAGAGAGAGATTAGTCGTGAAAGAGAGAGTGAAATCGTGCAAGAGAGAGTGGGGGAAATGGGAGATAGAAGTCTAGTAGAAGTAGGACTTTGTGGGTATGAATTAGTCAACTTAATAATTAATCAAAATTAATAAAAAATCTGATTTCTTTTTCCTAAATCAGCTAATATTAATTATTTATTAAAAACTAAGTTAACACATTAAAATAAGAGCAAGTTAAATCTTGCTTCTAGTGGGGCTCGAACCCGAGTGACCCCCATTTGCGAAAATGGGTCACTTCGGGTTGCCCCACCCAAAATCCCTTACTTATTTAACTTAATTAATTAAATAATTAATTTCTCAGGGTAATTACAATATTACCCTTCGCCCGGAAAAGACCATTTTACCCTTGGACCCTCAAAACTTAAAATTTCTTCTTTTGAGTCCGGTAAAAACTCTTTTGATTAAATCTTCGTTTTCGCGAGCCTCACATGGTTGGTTCCAACCTTTTTAAGCTCAATTAACTCCCCAAGTGAGTTGGATTGGTCGTAGTAAGGGTTCTGAGGTCTGGTTCTTCGCGTTTCAATACGTGTGGACCTTGGTCTAATCGCATGCATTCTTTAAAAACCTAAGTCTTGATCCTATTCATTTTTAGGGTTGTTACATTATCTCCCCCTTAGGAACATTCGTCCCCGATAGACACTACTACTTCATGTTGTAATGCCAGTCAGGTCGTAATAAAAGCACTATACACAGTCAATCAATAGCAACAAAGTACGGGGAGGTAAGGAAGCATAGGTTTAAAAGTATAGAGTCTAACCTCAAGAGCTGAACAGGTGAGGGTAGCGGGCCCTCATGTCGGCCTCAGCTTCCCACGTAGCACCCTCAACAAGATGATTTCTCCACAATACTTTCACTTTGGCAATCTCCTTGTTCCTCAGCCGCTTGACCTGTCTGTCTAAGATCTCAACCGGTACCTCCTCATAAGACAAGTCTTCATCAACCCCCAAACCTTCAACAGGTAAGATTGATGCTGGATCACCTAGGCACTTCCTCAACATAGATACATGAAAAACTGGATGGACAGAAGCTAACTCTGCGGGCAATGCCAACTCATAGGCCACCTAACCCACACGCTGTAGGATCTCATATGGCCCAACATATCTCGGACTCAGCTTCCCTTTCCTGCCAAATCTCATCACCCCTTTCATAGGTGATATTTTTAAGTAAACCTAGTCACCAACATCAAACTCTAAGGGTCGCTTTCTGTTATCAGCATATGACTTCTGCCGACTGTACGTAGTGGTCAACCTGTCCCTAATAATTCTGACCTTCTCTAAGGCCTCATGAATGATCTCCGGACCCAAAATGGATGACTCTCCAACCTCGAACCACCCAACTAGAGATCTACAC
Organism: Solanum sitiens; assembly: GCA_016801875.1. Classification (NCBI taxonomy): domain Eukaryota; kingdom Viridiplantae; phylum Streptophyta; class Magnoliopsida; order Solanales; family Solanaceae; genus Solanum; species Solanum sitiens. The sequence goes on along the minus strand of JABWTJ010000375.1, from coordinate 1,260,694 downwards.
CTCCTACCATACAATGCCTCAAACGGTGCCATCCCAATGCTGGAGTGATAGCTATTATTATATGAGAACTCTATCAAAGGCAGATGGTCATCCCAGTTACCTCTAAAGTCAATCACACACACCCTCAACATATCCTCCAATGTCTGAATGGTGCGCTCTGCCTGCCCATCTGTCTGAAGGTGAAAGGCAGTGCTAAGCTTCACCTGCGTGCCCAAGCTCTTCTGGAAAGATCTCCAGAAATGAGAAGTAAACTGAGGTCCTCTGTCTGAAATAATAGACAAAGGAATCCCATGCCATCTCACAATCTCATCAATGTAGAGCCTCGCATAATCCTCGGCTCTGTAAGTAGACTTCACAGGGATAAAGTGGGCAGACTTAGTCAACCTGTCCATAATAACCCATATAGAGTCATGCTGCCTCCTAGTCCTCGGAAGCCCAACCACGAAGTCCATATTAATGGCCTCCCATTGTCAAGTCGGAACCTCAATAATCTGCGTCAGACCACCAGGCTTAAGATGCTCTGCCTTAACCTGCTGACAATTAGGACACTTGGCCATATATTCTGCAATGTCCTTCTTCATTCCATCCCACCAATAAATCTGCTTGAGATCATGATACATCTTGGTGGAACCTGGATGTATAGAATATCTGGAACCATGGGCCTCAGCAACAATCCTGGTCCGCAAATCACCCACATCTGGCACACACAGCCTATCCTGATATCTAAGTATGCCATCACCTCCCAAAGCGAAAGACTCATTCATCTTCAGCAGCACTGAGTCCTTCAACTCCATCAACACGAGATCTAGATGCTGACCCTGCTTGACTTCAACTACCAAGGATGATTCAGAACTAGGATGAACTGAAACATCCCCACTAGTGGAGTAAACCAAACGCACACCCAGTCTGCCCAATCTGTGTACATCTTTTACCAGCTCCCTCTTCTCATCCTCAACGGAGCTGTACTTCCCATGCTCATCCTGCTCAAAGCATCAGCTACAACATTAGCCTTACCTAGATGATAGTGCACATTCATGTCATAATCCTTCAACAGCTCCAACCATCTCCGCTGACGTAGATTCAACTCCCTCTGTGTGAACACGTACTAGAGACTTTTATGGTCTGTGACACATCTACATGCACTCCATACAGATAATGCCTCCACAGCTTCAGTGCAAATACCACAGCTGCCAACTCCAGGTCATGAGTGGGATAATTCTTCTCATGAACCTTGAGTTGTCTATATGCATAGGCTATCACCTTGCCAACCTGCATAAGAACACAACCCAAACCAACCCTAGATGCATCACAATAAACAGTGTAGTTCTCACCACACTTAGGCAAGGTAAGCACCGGGGCTGAAGTGAGTCTGTGCTTGAGCTCCTGGAAACTCTTCTCACAAGTCTCCGTCCATTCGAACTTGGCTTTCTTTTTAGTCAAAGCTGTTAATGGGGCAGCAATGGAAGAAAAGCCCATCACAAACCTGCTATAGTAACCAGCCAATCCCAAAAAGCTACGGATGTCAGTAGGAGTAAGAGGTTTTGGTCAGTTCTTCATAGCCTCAGTCTTCATGGGATCCACCTCCACGCCCTGATCGGACACAACATGACCCAGGAAGGTCACTGATCTCAGCCAGAATTCACATTTGCTGAATTTGGCATACAACTGATGCTGTCTAAGTACCTGCAAGGTTAGTCTCAAATGTTGTTCATGCTCTTCCTTGGTCTTAAAGTAGATGAGAATGTCATCAATGAATACTATGATGAAAGATTCAATGTATTCACGGAAGACCCTGTTCATGAGGTCCATAAATGCAGCAGGTGCATTCGTGAGACCAAAAGACATGACTAAAAACTCATAGTGACCATAGCGGGTACGAAAGGCTGTCTTTGGGATATCTCCATCCCTAACCCTAAGCTGATGATACCCTGAACGAAGATCAATCTTAGAGAAGAAACTAGACCGTTGGAGTTGGTCAAACAGATCATCTATTCTGTGGAGTGGATACTTATTCTTTATAGTGACTTTGTTGAGCTGCCGATAATCGATACACATTCTAAGGGTTCCATCCTTCTTCTTTACAAACAACACTGGAGCGCCCCAAGGGGATATGCTCGGTTGAATGAAACCCTTGTCAGTGAGATCTTTTAACTGCAGCTTCAACTCTTTGAGTTCAGCTGGAGCCATTCTGTAAGGAGGAATTGAGATTGGTTTAGTATCGGGTTCTAAATCGATTCCAAAGTCAATCTCTCGAAGGGGAGGGACTCCAGGTAAATCATCAGGAAACACATCTAAGAACTCATTCACTAGAGGTACTGAGTCTATGGAAGGAATGTCATGGTCTAAATCATTAACACTCACAAGATGACACAATAACCCCTTGGACATCATTTTATTGGCCTTAAGGTTAGAAATCAAGGGGTTAGGACGACTCAAATTGTACCCCTCCCAGACTAACTCTTCTTCATTAGGAAAGCAAAATCTCACCACTCTACTACGACAGTCCAAGCAAGCATAACAACTGTGAAGCCAATCCATGCCAAGAATAACATCAAAATCATGCATGGGTAACTCAACCAGGTTTGCACACACAGTTTTTCCACTCACAACTATTGGGCAATTTTTGTATACTCTATCAGTTCTTACATTCTCTCCTATAGGTGTACTAACCACTATAGGATCATGTAGAACTTCAGGTAATACCTCAAAAGTAAGAGCAAGCAGAGGAGTTACAAAGGAAAGTGTAGACCCTAGATCAAGTAAAGCATAAACAGAAGTTGAGAATACTTGCAGCATACCTGTGACCACATCAGCGGACTTCTCCTGCTCCTCTCTGCCCTTCAGGGCATAGAAACTGTTCCTTTTAGGAGGCTCGGCTGTTGCTGCACCCTGTGGATTAGGCCTAGGCTGAGTATTACCTCCAGCCTGACCTCTGTTCTGTGGACAGTCTCTGACCATGTGTCCACTCTTACCACAACCGAAGCAGGTATTAGTGCCCTGTCTGCACTCTCCACTGTGAGCTCGGCCATACTTAGCACAATTCTTCTTAGTACGCTGCATCTCACCTCCATTTCCTTTCTTGGGCTCAGGTCTACCTACTTTAGGTGTAGCACTCCTCTGAGGATTAGAATTCCCAGAACTCTGTTGCCCCTTTTTGAACCTTGGCTACTCACGGACGCCAAAGTTATTACTGTGGCCTCCGTGACTGGGTCCTGCCTGATCTTGAGGCCTGGGCCTCCTAGCATCATGAACACCTCTTTTTCTGCGGCTGTCCTCTACCTGCTGGACATGCACCATCAACCTGGAAAGATCCATATTGTCATGGAGCAAAACAGATCGACACTCCTCCTCTAGGTCTCCATTGATTCCTGTGAGGAACCTGCTCATCTAATCCCTGCTGTTAGAAACCAGGGAAGTAGCATACCTGGGAGATTTCAACAAGGTTCAGTATTATTCTTATTCTTGCTATTAAATACTTAGGAAAAACAACATACCTTGACAGCTTAACAAACTTCAGGGAATACTCCCTGACTGTCATGGAGCCTTGTTTGAGGTTGATGAATTCCTCAACCTTGGCCTCCCTCATCTCCCTGGGAAAGAATCTCTCCAGAAATGCTGTCTTGAACAGCTCCCATGTGACTGGTACTCCACCTAAGACACGACTATCTTGCCACATCTTGCACCAAGTCTGTGCTACATCCTTGAGCTGATAGGAAGCCAGCTCAGCCTTCTCAACATCAGTGGCCCCCATAGCTACCAGAATCTTATGCACCTCATCTAAAAACTCCTTAGGATCCTCCGATGTCTTAGCCCCTGTGAAAATGGGAGGATTCATCCTCGTGAAATCCCTCATCCTGTCAGCCATGCTACGAACCGGTGGGTTCTCCCTCTGAACATCCTGTCTGTTGACTTGGGCAGTTATAGCCTGGGCCTGCATAGTTATGGCCTGTGCCATTTGGGCCAAAGATGCCCGAACCTCAGCATCAGTCAACCCAGCTGGGTTAACTGGCATGGCCACTACTTCAGCTGGAGCCTCGGGTAGATCCTGATTACCCCTAGCAGCTGCTCCTCCTCTCCTCTGGCCATTTCCTCTCCTAGTGTTCATCTTCTGGAAAAACAAAAAGTATTGATGTTATATACGCTCATAACACCAAAAATTCAGGCATTTAGAAAAGCACGATAAGATCAGAAGAAGGGAAATTTTCCTACGCATCATGCAGTCTCTAATCCAGGATAGTGGTGCACTTCACTACCATGACTTAGAAACTACTCAATGTGGTTGATGTGAACTTATTATTTTCGTAATTTAACCTTGTGCTTTGATACCAACTTTGTCATGACAGGAATCTAGACCCCAGACGAGACCGGCGTCGTTGACCTCTCAAAGGTCGCAGACAAGCCTACTTATGTCATTCTTACTTTACATAGGTTAATTTTAGCGGAAAATTTGAAACTTTTGTTTGTTTCTAAACATTACTTACTAAACACTTCTACTACATTTGTAATTCGTTCAACATCAACCATCTAAACATTAAGAGATAATCAAATGAAAGAAATAGTTCAATAACATAATTGTATAATTGCCAAAATGGCACCCATACATAGTCTAAATAAAATAAGAAAGAAACGCTAGTGGAACATGCTCCACTAGCTCAACTCCTAAACTAAGCTAGAGCATAAATAGTAGAATCCTCTAAAGCATGAGGACCTACCAAAAACCGGATGAATGCTGGACGTCCGGATAACTGCAGCGATGATCCTGTAGCTCTACCGTCCACCTGTGCCTGCACCTAAAATAGTAGAGTTTGTATAGGGTTACTACACACTTGTACTAAGTATGGGTATATGCAAGCACACACCAAGGACATGTATGAGAAAGAATAGCTCTTTCCTAACAACATGATTGTTGGAAGTCAAGTCAGTCGACTTGCCAAATTGAGATTAGGAAAGTTAGTGAACTTTCCAAATTTGGATTAGGAAAGTCAATGAGCTTTCCAAATTTGGATTAGGAAAGTCAGTGAGCTTTCCAAATATGGATTAGGAAAGTCATGCCATGAGAGTAACATGCATCATCATACTTATCATATTGCACACATCACATAACATTTTACACATATCACATATCATATTGCATATAGCACATAACATCTTTCATACCATTCATTCATATACCATGAGACCTTGGAATCATGGACTTAACATTAAGAATTTCCAAAATGAGGGCTCAACATATGGGACCTCAACTAGGGAGTCTTCGTTAGCAAACACAGAGTCTGCTTCGTTCATTCATACGTGCTCCATTTCATTTCATTCATAGACTAGTGTAAACACCAGTTATACCTAGGATGTAGTTTAAGACTTTCATTAGGTTCGTTGTGCAATGACCAAGAATGACCTAATGTCATTACTTGAATCTAACTCACCTTTTGATAATCCTATCCTAACACTTTTGGTATCATTCATTTCATTATGTGCATCATTTGAGGCTGGCCTCATTCATTCATTGGGAACTTTAACTTTAACCGACATAGATCATGTGAGCATCATGAAATCCAGTGCCTCCCCCACACCGAAAAGAGGTGGAATCACCGGCCAAAGTGATCCAATAACATGCTAGCGTACATGGGATTTTAACCCCGCCAGATCCCTATATTGGCAGTATAGGTTTGAAGACTAGGAGATATAAGGAGACCCATACCCGGCAAACCGGACAGTCTCATCTCATGAGAGTTACGTGAACCTCCACCCTTCCCGAAAGAAGGCATCACCGCTCATAGCTAGTCTATCGGTGCTCAGTATAAAGTTTCATTTCTTTCATCTCATACGTCATGGAAGCTAACTTCTAGTATGAGGACATCATAGCTCATTAGATGATTTGTCATCTCATCATTCGTATTAAGTGTGTTAAGCTCAATACTCACATTAGAGTGTTCATAGAGACTAGTCTCTTCATTATCGTACACTCTCATAGGTGAATACATGTTGGTAACCTTTTCTTAGGCTCATGTGAGATTACTCTCCTCATTTACATTAGCCTCATATCACGTTGTTACCACATTCATCATAATTTACATCTTTGTTTTTGTTAGTTATTCACCTCTTATTACGTGTATGTTAATTTCGTCATATGCCAATGCACTTGGCCATTTGGTGTGTCTCACACCCTTACTTAACCCCTCTAGGGTTCATCATTTCATTTCATGCATCTTAGGTTCACTTACTTTTGAACGTATGTTAGACTTATGAGTCTAAACACACAAGCCATGAGGCTTCATTCGTAGTTCGTTAAGTAATTCTTACATTCCTAAGATTATGTAGTACAAGACTTATGTATCTTGTAGTTATGCCAAGATCTTGAATTTGATCTAAGTAGGTGGCATTATTCTTGAATGATTTGTTCACGTATGACTTATGTATCAAACGGAAGTTTGTGAAAGGAATCCCAAGTCTTGAATCAATTGAATGTCATTTACATTATTAATTGATTTTATTCCATTAGTCATAACATTTTTAACTCTAAGTAAAATCACAATGTTTACATTGAAGGTTTACTTTTCCACTTCAAGTCTCTCTTACATTGGCCGATGGGTTGTGGGTTCAAGCCCCCACAACCCCATTTTCGTATTTCTTTTATTTGTTTCGGTTCATATGAGGCTTTGGGACCCGAGGTCGAGTCCCCTCAGCCACACTAAATTATTCTTTAATTTCCCTTCCCTTCCATTCGCTTAGGCCGAGAGGTTGTGGGTTCGAACCCCCACAACCTCTTTATTTTATTCTCCCTTTTTAAGAGTTGACTGATTGAGTTGACTATGAGGTTGTGGGGTCGAATCCTCACAGCCTCATTTCATTTTTATTTTTACGTCCCTCATCCGCATAGAGGTCGTGGGTTCGATTCCCACGCCTCTCAAAATTTTCCTTAATTTTTCCTTTTCCTTGGTTTCTAACCGAGAGTGTGTGGGTTCGAATCCCACCCCTCTCATTTCTTATTTTCTTTTTCTTCACACTTATTTCCCAGCCAAGGCAGGTTCGATTCCCCCTCACCACACGAATTTTCTTCTTCTTTATTTTTTTTTATTTTTAAAGGGATGAGGTCTCAGGTTCGACCCTCAATGACCTCACCTATTCTTCCTTATTTTTCTTGACATTCTAAACATCTTAATTTGGAAGAGATATATCAACATAATGCTGGAAATTTAAAGTGACTTCTTTACTCATTTTTATCTCCATTTGTTAGTAAATTCATAGGACAATACATAGTTCATTTGGTACGTTCTTTAATACAATTCTTCACGAATTCTTAACCAAGATGTTTACTCCTCAAATAAGCCACACATCATGTCACACGAACATCACAATTTACTTCAATTGGAGTACATAAAACAACAACATAACATTAACAAAAATCAAGTCTCTAGGCCGAGACTCACACATGCCATGCATTTTTCTTTTCTTGATTCGAACACACACACATAGTTGTCTTTTCATGAATTAACATACATCCAATACATTACATTCAGCACAAATCACATAATCCTAAGTCTACCAGCATTCATACCAATCTACATTCGTTGGGAGCTAATGACAGGGACATGCAACGGGGAAACAACCTTAGTTTTTTGAGCCGAATATACTGAGTCTCAAGGGTCTCTTGGGAAAGGGACCAAGAGTAAGAAAACCCATACCTTTGTTTTCTTGTTAAATCTCCAGCATGCTGCCCAAGAACCTCTCCAAAAATCAGTCCAAACACCCACACTCACACCTCACCCGACTAGCGTAGTATGCTTTGCTTAACGTTACCGAATTACTTTCTCTTTTGTGTTTTGCTTGTGAATTCTTCAAGCATGAAGAATTTTTGTTTTCTTTCTGAATTTTGTTCACGTTTGCAGCCAGAGAGAGTGTGAGAAAGAGAGAGATTATTCGTGAAAGAGAGAGTGAAATCGTGCAAGAGAGAGTGGGGGAAATGGGAGATAGAAGTCTAGTAGATGTAGGACTTTGTGGGTATGAATTAGTCAACTTAATAATGAATCAAAATTAATAAAAAATCTGATTTCTTTTTCCTAAATCAGCTAATATTAATTATTTATTAAAAACTAAGTTAACACATTAAAATAAAAGCAAGTTAAATCTTGCTTCTAGTGGGGCTCGAACTCGAGTGACCCCCATTTGCGAAAATGGGTCACTTTGGGTTGCCCCACCCAAAATCCCTTACTTATTTAACTTAATTAATTAAATAATTAATTTCTCAGGGTAATTACAATATTACCCTTGGCCTGGAAAAGACCATTTTACCCTTGGACCCTCAAAACTTAAAATTTCTTCTTTTAAGTCCGGTAAAAACTCTTTCGATTAAATCTTCGTTTTCGCGAGCCTCACATGGTTGGTTCCAACCTTTCCAAGCTCAATTAACTCCCCAAGTTAGTTGCCTTAGTCGTAGTAAGGGTTCTGAGGTCTGGTTCTTCGCGTATCAATACGTGTGGACCTTGGTCTAATCGCATGCATTCTTTAAAAACCTAAGTCTTGATCCTATTCATTTTTAGGGTTGTTACAAACATGAACCATTCAATTCATCCATTAATAGTCTTAATTACATCGTACAATAGTAATCAACACAAGAACTAAGTTAATTGCATCATCACTATCCAATTCAACGTCAATTCATGACCTAGGGTTAGGGAAATAGGGTCAATTCAAGACCTCTTCCATAGAACTAGATCTAACATCAAGAACTACCCTAATCCATCATAATTAGTCCATAACAATCAAAAGAAATCAAGAGTAATACAATTTGAAACATCAATTTCGGATTAGTGATGAAAGCCATGTTTTTCTCAACTTTTTGAAATAAATTTGAAATAACCCTTTGGGGAAAGGAGTCCCAAAGTTGAAGAGTTCCCAGACCTTGGTAATCTTTGAAGATTGATGGAGAGAAAGTGAAGTTCTTGCAGCCGTAAGCCCTTTGACCTTGGTCTTCAATGGAGTCTTCTTTGGGGAGAGAGAAAGTAGAGAGAAAGTGAAGGATTTGGGTTTGGGAATTGTAGTGAGTTAGGTTAGATTAATGAGGGTTATGTCTTTATATAGTCCCCTAATTATCTTAATTAGACACCCCCTAACACTTAATTAAAAAACTAAACAACTAACTAATTAAAAGACCTTACTTAAAACTGACGAACCCATAACACACCTGAACTACCAGACCCTGACCTACGGTCCGTAGGTAGGTCAACTCCCACGACACCCACAATAATGTACGTTCATAAATGGTGTCAGAGACATGTTTTTGGACCTTCCTCAGCCATTTGGCTAAGTGTTCATTGACGGAGACATCTACGGTGCATCATTTAATTGACAGCTCGTCGGTGGACACTCCCCAAAATGTTAGTTTTGGTCAATTTGGAAGGGTCCTCTCCAAGGACCCTTAGGTTATTGCTTGGGGAGTTGTACGTGGACGTTTCGACACTAAAAACATTCTTATACATGTTTAACACCTTTCAACAAAATTTTATTAATTTCTTAATCCCAAAAACCCATGAAACATACCAAGGCACACTAGCACATATTTCACTAGTCACATGACGTCATGGACGTTCCTTGATGTTTTCACTCTAGAACTTCCCAAATGATTTATATACATTTTTTAAGCCTTACAAAAGTGTTATCAACCTTAGACCAACATGTGAGCTCTATCTTAGGTCATGGACTTTAGAAGTGTTACCATAGTCACAAGGAAGATATTGGGAATATACATTTATTACCTCAACTCTATGGCACGACACAATAGTGATGAAGACAATGAAACACTATCGTCCTATATGATCTACCTCATAAATGAATAGAGACTCACACCGATAAACAACACTCTACATGACGTCGCTTTAAAGAGACATTGGATTCCTTAGACTACTCCTAAAACCTTATGGTATGTTACGAACATTGTCACAACCCGAGAGTATACCCTAGAAGATATGGTATTCTCATATAGTGGCATGGCGTACTTGACCCCTCGGAGGTCTTGTACAAGACCTTTGTAATCATTAATTGCATACATGTATGAAAAATAGTGCGGTATTAAGACTTTTCACAAAAAATATTCAAAAATATCTTTAATAGAATTATAAAGAGAGACTAAGTCTAAAAGTCGTAATCATACACATACGAATATCTTGGGACACGGCCCACACTTTAACATATAGTAAATATCTAAGTCTATTACAATAATTTCAATAAGAAAACTAAACATAATGGTGTTCTCAAATCTAGTGAGGCCATACCAACAATTTCTTGAATGAACACTAATACAAGCTTCCACTTCAAGACTCCTCTCAATTGCCACCTTCACCTTTAGAGATAGACAAAATATATGAAATTAGTACATTAGAATGCACTAAGTATAGTGACATGCAATATAAACCATGCTAAAAGGACATTTGTGTAAAACATGCTCTTTTTGAGTAAAACTTCATAAAAAAGTATAAGAGTTCACATTAAGTCAACATAATCACATATAATCACATTTTCACAAGATAACATTAATATCACTTCAAATCACATAACCATGAAACTCTCCTAAAAAAGCTGATTCTAAGGCTCACTTGAGTGAATTAAGAAGCGACCGCCCATACAACCCCTTCACACACCAAAGCGATCCTAAAGACTACCTAAGATAAGATTATTCCCATTCATAGATTTAAGTCATTACCTAGAATTACTCTAAGACTCACCAAAGTAAGACATGAAGAGAACACCCATACATCCACTCCAAACCTACCTAAAGCAATACTTAAACCTACTTAAGATAAGTACCTTTTCATTAACATGCACTTACATTAAGTCACTATGTTCATTAAGTCATTTAAGAGACATTCAACAATAAGGACTTTCACATAATGGTCTTTGAGAAGACCTAGGGAACCTACATCCGAACATCTTCAAAGCCTACACGTGCAATGTCTACATAGCGTCCCATTCCACTACCTAAACTTCATAGGACATATCCAACACTAGTATGTATCCCACATGATGAGAATAAGAAATAACCCACATAGACCATACTAGCTAGGCATGAAATCCGGAATCTACCCTACACTGATTGAGGTTGTTCTACTTGCTAATGGTACAACTATGACACATCCCATGTAGGCACATGGTTAAGGAATATCGAGGGTTTCTTTGTACTCTAATCTCATATTAAATAGAGCTACTACCCAAGCATACTCACTCGGTTCTAGCCTTTGTTCTCATTGAGTAATTCAATAAAGGAGCATATGAAGAGGTAACATATCGTGTTCATAATAAAATCATAATACACTTTACCAAACAGGGTCCACTAGGGATACCTACAATGGTTGTTAAGACAACTCAATGACTTTCTTAAGAATGATTTCATGTTGTTCTGGACAACCACCCTTAAGTCCACTATCCACACAAGAAGGATACCATTACGACTTTCAATTTAAAGGATATCAAACCATCTTTATAAAAGGTTCCACATAAATGACCTTCTTAACCATATTCAAGATCACATTCCATTCATACATATATATTCATGACAAAGATTCTTTAGCTTACTAATTCAAGAGTAATATCAACATTTTTCATGTATCAAGTAAGGGACATAGGTCTATGAGAACAAGACACACTTCATTATCATCTTATCACATCTACAATATCATTCATGTAGAATATAGAGTCAACTAAGTCTACTACAACACACCCTACACACCCCTAGAAACATCATCATAGTTCATCACAAGACTCATATTGTCAACTATGAAGATTCACACTTCAACATCAAGTATACACACATGAAGACATCATTATAGCTTATCATGATCACTAAAATTCAATTAGAAGATACATGCTTTGACGTCACATATACACATAAGTCATATAGACCTTCACAATGATCACATATCCAAGCTATAACATGATAATACCATAATTCATAAAGTAATGTTGACGAGGCCACATTGATAACAAATATATCAGATAAGAACCGCCTCCATAAGTGGACCATACGAATCAATACAATTAAATACCTAGACTACAAAATATATAAAATGTTAGGGCAACATATTACCAATCCAATCTACACAACTCCAATCCATAGCCAATTCAACCAATTCACTCCACAAAGGCTCTTACCAATAGCGAGGATAGCCAATTAAAACCCAATAATCACAATATACAATGATCCAACAAGACCCAATATGAAAAGCATCATATTAAGAAAGTCTATATACATTCTAACATAATTCATACTTATATCAATAGCCCATTATAATTGACATAAGACATCAATACAATAGAGACATGATTAAATCACCCATAATTTAGTCAAAACTAGGATTGTATGGTTTGCATGGGTTCATGAAGTTTTAATTCTAAAATCATCAAATTAACATCAATTCAACAATAATTCATTGATTAAAAACATTTCATGTAGGAAGCCATGGCTAGATAACAAATTAGGAGAATTCATGTTTTTGGTCATCGTTAAAATCATTAAAATTGACTCCTTAAATGGAAGAGAATACAAGGATGAAACACCATACCTTAGGTGAAGAAAAGCCCACGAAATTAATGGGGAAAAACATGGAAAATCATTCCTCTTCCTTGGAGCTTCAAACCTTCATCAATGGAGGTCTTTGGAAAGAAGGAATGGAGATGTTTTATTTTGAGTTGAGGGTTTAGCTTTGATAGGTAAATTTATGGCTTAAAAATACTCAATAACCGTCAATAAGTTATCCCTAAATTATCCAAAAGACCCCTGCACTTAAAGGACATTTTAACAAATTCAAATTTATATTAGAAACGATGCCACACAAACTAGGAGGTCATTGCACGTCACGGGGTCACTTATGATTCAATGTTCTGGAAATTTTTGAGACAGAATGTTTCGCGACAGCCACGAGTCACAAGGAAAAAATTTTCCCATTTAAGTGTAGCTGGCGCAACGCGCAGGTACACCAAATTCTAGGCTGCTTCGGCAGCTTGCTTGGCCCATGTATGGGTCATTCTTGGGACTCTTAGGCTGGTCCTCGGGGCATAGTTCATAGATTATTTGACCATTTTCATGTTACTCTATGTGTAGGAACCATCGATACTCAATTTCACCCTCAAACCGTACCCAAAACTCCACTACTATACACTACGACACACTAGTTCAACTTCCACTAGTTTTCGGACGTCTTGGACTTTTCATTTCCAAATTCGTCAAACTGACTTCTAACAGTTTTATTAACCATTTTAGGACTTTATAACATCATTACACACATGATAGGATCTAGCTTCACCTAATTCATTTTAGATGTGTTACGGTACATGGACGTTTTGACCCTAAACACACTCTAACACATGTTCAAAATCTTTTTACCAATTTTCGTTAAATTTCAACTCTTAAAACCAATTGAAACATGCCTACTCACACTTGTGCACCTTTTACAGTGCACCGGGCATCATGGATGTTTTGTGAGTTGTTTATTCCAATGCTTTCTTAATGTTTAAAATATATTATTTTAGGTCTATAATGTAACATCCCAAAAATGAATTTGAGAAAGATAGAGATTAACATGTGGGTCCATGATCTTATGAGGTCCTAAAATGGTAAAATATGGTGTTTAGAGTCAGTGTGTAGAGTTTGAGAGAGTTTGGATGTGAAACGTCCAAGAACTTCCGGTAACATTTGAAAGATAGCCTTAACACGAGCTAGGGTGCCTATGTATGTTTCATGAGGTTTTAAGTTGAGTTTGGGGTTCAAAATGATAGGGATGATTCCCAACATCTAGAAGGATGTATTTAGAATGGAAACTTCCGTGAACGAATCCCCAAGAACCCACCTAAGGTTCCTTGAAGAGGGACACATCTAAGGAGAAAAAACTGTTAAAACAGTCCCAACCAACGAGGGGCATCAACGGACCGTAGGTCCATCAACGCCCCATTGGTTAGGGGCGTTGGTTGAGACTTAGTCTCTTGAGCTAAATGCCAATAGGATAAGTCAATAACTAGAACGACGGCTTGCAAGGACAGACCATATTCTGATCAACGCCCAGTAGGTTGCCTCCGTCATGCAGCCTGCAATTTCTTGTAGCTAGTAAAGTTGAGGGGTGAAATGGAAAATTCACCCCACGTCCAAATAAATCCACAGGCGGTTAAATTAGGTGTTTTTAGGTAATTTATGAGTATTTAAACAATAAAAGACCCTCATAGACTCTAGAGTCCAAATGAAAACCTCTCTCACAAAATAATACTCTCAAGAACACCATTGTAGAAGAAGTAGAATTGGGGGCAGCACCTTACGACAATTTATTCAAGGATTTAAGCTAGGATTAAGGCTCTAATATGATGTATGTGAAGCTTATTTATTCATTGATTCTTCCATCCATGAAGTCCTCCTAGTTTCCCTTCAATTGATAATCCAAAGAACCCCAATATAGAGGGGGTTGTGATTGCATCGTGGGTAAGACTTGATTCTGATCCCAATATAGTGGCTAGGATTCAATGATGTTTATATGATAATTATGCACTGTTTTCATGGTTAATTCATAGTTAATTGTAATAATTTAACTTGAAGGGGATCATCATGATTTTAGCCCATTATAGGCTAGATGAAGGTTTTATGGTGATCTTCTTTATTCAATTGTATTCTATGCTATTTGATCTTGATTGAATCACCTATATATGAATTGAACTAGGGATACTTTATCTAGGTTGGTCTTTACTTGTAAATATTAAATTGAATCTATATGATTATGCAGGACTAGAATTGCCCTCTAATGATCTAGTTGAATAGATTATCACGAAATTGAGTATGAATAATAAGGACAAAGTGTAGTAACGATTTTATGGATCATGACCATTATTATTAGGGATTTGGGGGTAATTTATTGATTAAGATGATTGTGATAATGTTTACTTTCTCTTTTACACCTAGACATGATCATGATTAGGAGAAGCAAGTTCTCTCATAAAGGAACCCTAGGTTGAATTAAAGACCTAAAATGAATCAATGCATAGTAGACTAAGTTTAAATTGAAGGTTAGACAATACCAAGGACATTGTAGCTTTAGTGAAGTACTCATGATAGCTAGAGATAATAGATATCAAGGGTAGCTTGGGATAGTGAATCTCAAGGAGGCTTCAGTTGTAATACTCACGTAGCTTGAGATGTTTAATCTCAGGGAAGCCGGGTTAGATTTATCATGGTATCTTGAGGTGACGAACTTCATGGTAGCTTGGGATTGAGTTAGTAAGCTCTCCCATGACTAGCTTGGTCTTGTGTTACTAGGATTCGTTAACAGGGTAGCTTGACTTGGTTTTGCCAAAACCATTTCATGGTAGGTTTAGGGGAAAGTCCTATACTCTCTTAATATTATCTTGACTTGGATGCAAGGTGCATTTCATGGTAGCTTGATTTTCATGTAAGGTGTATTTCATGGAATAGCTTTACATAGGTTTCTCATGGTAGCTTAGTGTTGAGGTTTCATGCTCCCCTATGGTTAGCTTGCATCTACATTATTGGTTGCATGGTGGTTAGGATTGTTGTATCCTTCATTTAGTTAGCTTGATTAGTATTTTTAGATTCTTTACATGATAGTAGGTCTATTATGATAGTATGTTGAGCTTAATAGACAAGGTTGCAACATAAGTTAGCTTTGATTAGGTTGGTCTAGAGTTGTACTTAATATGGATGGTAGTATGGGATGCCATCTAGACGTTGCACAAATATGACTTGAACATACCTATGACATGACCTCTACATGATTTATGTTTAGCTTTTATATTGACTTGGGTTTCATTCCATGACATGATTGACTTAAGATGATTGTTCCTTGTCAATATGAATTAGGTATATTAGATGACTATTAATATGACATGAACTAGTTAGGGTGATTTCAAGATATGCTTAGTATATGAGCTATTATGGGATGTTTCACATGTATTTCACAAGTGTATTTTGAGGTGTCCTAGAAGCATAGTGATCATATGTTATGATGAACTTAGATCTTAATTATGGACGTGAACTATGATCAAGTATGACAAAAGAGAGGTACTTAGCTTTGGTAGTAGTATGAGATGCTACCTTAGCCTTGCACAAGGATACTTGGAGGTGGCTTGTGATGTAGTTCATAATGGTAAGAAAGACAATAAGTTAAGTATAAACTCTTATATACTTTATGATGCTTTAATATTATTATGATATACATGTTATTCTTATGTATTTTTCTTTTATGATTATGTCTATTATTGACTAACCATTTGAGATATATTATGTTTGGTATGATGTTTCCATACTTAGTATATATCGTACTAACGCATATTTCCTTCATGTTTTCCATGTAGGGTCTTGATAAGATTGAGGTTGCTTGAAGGGTAGAGTTTCGAAGGTTTCCATAAAGAGAAGATTAGTGAGTCCTCATAGCATCCGAGGACTACCACCATTATGTTGTGTTTATGTTTTCCTTTTTGTTAGAATTTTATGTTCCATGACCCAAGACTATTATATTCATGATGTCATAGATGATTTTAAAATATATGTTAGATGTTTTATGAAATGATTTCCACATTACGTTTTGAAAGTAAAGTTATAATTCCACAGTAATTTCGTATATATGCAATGAATGATGTTTAAGGTCTTGTACAAGACCTCCGAGAAGTCAAGTATTCCATGTTGCGACCTAAAAATTCCCTAACCATTAGGGTGTACATGCGGGTCGTGACAAATTTGGTGTGAGAGCATAAGGTTATAAAATGGTCTTACGATGTCTGAAAATCACATCTAGTAGAGTCTTGTTCATTAGTGTGAGTCGCGATATGTCACGACTGGAATCTAGACCCCAGACGAGACCGGCGTTGTTGACCTCTCAGAGGTCGCAAACAAGCCTACTTACATCATACTTACTTTACATAGGTTAATTTTAGCGGAAATTTTGATTACTTTTTGTTCTTTAAACATGCTTGCCAAACATTCTTAAAATTTTATAATCGTTCATCATCAACCATCTAACATTAAAGAGATAAACAACTAAAAGAAATAGTTCATAAGTCTTAATTATATAATTGCCAAAATGGCCCAAATACAAAATCTGAATAAAGAGCAGGAAATAAACGCTAGTGGAACATGTTCCACTAGCTCAACTCTAAAGCAACGATAGAATATAAAACAGTAGTATCCTCGAAGCATGAGGACCTACCAAACTCCGGATGAATGCTGACGTCCGGATAGCTGCAACGATGATCCTGTGACTCTATCGACCACCTGTACCTGCACCTAAAATAGTATAGATGTATAGGGTTAGTACACACTTGTACTAAGTACGGGTATATGCAAGCACACACCACGGACATGCATGAGAAAGAATAGCTCTTTCCTAACAACATGATTTTTGGAAGTCAAGTCAGTGGACTTGCCAATTTGAGATTTGGAAGGTCATGCCATGAGGGTAACATGCATCATATTTAATATCGTATTGCACACAACATATATCATAGCACATAACACATAACACATAGCTTCGTTCGTATCATTCATTCATATGCCATGATACCTTGGAATCATGGACTTAACATTAAGACTTTCCAAAATGAGGGCTCAACATATGGGACCTCAACTAGGGAGTCTTCATTAGCAAACACTGAGTCTGCTTCATTCATTCATACGTACTTCATTGCATTTCATTCATAGGCCAGTGAGAACACCAGCTTTACCTAGGGTGTAGTTTAAGACTTTCATCGGGTTTGCTGTGCAATGATCAGGAATAACCTAATGTTATTACCTGAGTCTAGCTCACCTCTTGATTATCCTACCCTAACACCTTCGGTATCATTCAATTCTTCATGTGCTTCATTTGAGGCTGGCCTCATTCATTCATTGAGAACTTTAACTTTAACCGACATAGATCATGTGAAAATCATGAAATCCAGTGTCTCCCCCACACTGAATAGAGGTGGAATCACCGGCCAAAGTGACCCAATAACATGCTAGCGTACATGGGAATTTAACCCCGCCAGATCCCTATGTTGGCAGTATAGGTTCAAAGACTAGGAGATATATGGAGACCCATACCCGGCAGGCCGGACAGTCTCATCTCATGAGGGTTACGTGAACCTTCGCCCTCCCCGAAAGAAGGCATCACCGCTCATAGCTTGTTTATCGATGCTCAGTATAAAGTTCCATTTCATTCATCTCATACGTCATGGAAGCCGGCTTCTAGTATAAGGACATTATAGCTCATTAGATGATTTCTCATCTCATAATTAGTATTAAGTGTGTTAAGCTCAATACTTTCATTAGAGTGTTCATAGAGACTGGTCTCTTCATTATCCTACACTCTCATAGGTGAGTCCGCTTTAATAACGTTTACTTAGACTCATTTGAGATTGCTCTCATCATTTACATTAGCCTCACATCATGTTGTCACCACATTCTTCATTATTAGCACCTTACTTTTCATAGTTACTCACCTCTTATTACGTGAATGTTCATTTCATCATATGCCAATGCACTTGGCCTTTTAGTGTATTTTACACTCATACTTAACCCTTCTAGGGTTCGTCATTTCATTACATACATCTTAGGTTCACTTACTTTTGAACGTATGTTAGACTTATATGTCTATACATACAAGCCATGGGCTTTATTCATAATTCGTTAAGTGATTCTTACTTTCGTAAAATTATGTAGTACAATACTTATGTATCTTGTATTTATGCCAAGATCTTAATTATTATTTTTTGATCTAAGTAGATGGCATTATTTTTGGATAATTTACTCACGTATGACTTATGCATCAATATGGAATTTTGGGCAAGGAAACCCAAATCTTGAATCACTTGGATATCATTTATATTTTTTTATTAATTTTATTCCTAATATTCATAACATTAAACTTTAAATTAACTCTCAACATTTGTAGCAAAGGATAAATTTTCCAGTTTAATTTCCCTCTTAATTAATCAAAGGGTTGAGGGTTCAAGCCCCCACAACCTCTTTAAGTTTTTAAATTTTTAAATTTTTTTCTCTACAATGGGGAGGTTGTGGGTTCGAACCCCCACAACACCCTTATTTTTTATTAAATTCGCTGAAGGGGGGACTGTCAGGTGGTGGGTTCGAACCCCCACAGCCCCCTTTTTTTTTCTTTCTATTTTCTCCTTCTCTCTTGCGCGCGCTGGGAGGTCATGGGTTCGAATCCCACGCCTCCCCTTTAATTTTCTCTTCCTTTTCGCGAAACTGAGGGACACAAGGGTCACGAGTTCGATCCCCCGCTCCCCCCTTATTTTCTTTCATTTTTTTCGCGAACACCAATGAACAAGCGGTCATGAGTTCGATCCCCCGCTCCCCCCTTATTTTCTTTTTTTTTTGTTTTGCGAACTCCAGTGACCAAGCGTTCACGAGTTCGATCCCCCGCTCCCCCCATATTTTTTTCCGCTTCTCTTCTTGCGATGACAGGGGCTGGTCGCGAGTTCGATTCCCCCAGCCCCTATTTTTTTTTCTTTTTTCTCGCGAAGTGCAGCACTAGAGAAGGAGGTCACAGGTTCGAAACCTGGTGGCCTCACTTCTTTAAAAAGTGAAAATTTTCCAGATTTCTGGAAAAAAAATTTATTCTCTTTCACCCATTTTTTTTGGTCACATCTTTCGTACGTTTACCTAGCTAAAAGGGTGTTATTCAACCATACATATTTCATTATAATAAACATCACATTATACGCATAAACTACACCAAAAACCACGAATTTTCGAGGCCAAAACAGTGGCTACAACCACTGCCCACGATGCACATACAACATCAACTATTAATCGTATTTTGAATATAGTTTTCGTAACCTCTTCACATAAACACGTTTGCATTTAACATAAACATGTAAATCATGCCTAATTCTAACAGCACAACATACCCATCCTATGAATTCGTTTGGGAGCTAAGGACAAGGACATACGAAGGGGAACAACCTTAGTATCAAGAGTTTAAGAACATTCGAAAGAAAGTACTCTTGGAGAAAGAATTCCATGAGAGAAACCCATACCTTTTTACGTTGTTCAAGCTTGAAGCTGCTGCCCGAAAACTCCTCCAAACCACGATCAATTCACTTCAAATTACCCCTACTCGATGAAATTCTCCTAGCCTTGACGTTTTGATTACTTTATCTTTTACTAAATAAAATTCTTGTGAGTTCTTCAAGTGTGAAGAACTCTTGATGTATTTCTGATTTTTGTTGTTATTTTGGAAGAACCAACATGAAAGAGATTGAGAACGTGAAAGAGTTGAGAAACGTGAGGGAGAGAGTTGTCTTAGGATTAGGAGACTAAATTTAAGACTTAGTCAAAAGTTAGGATTTTAATTAACTAAAAATAAATAAAGAAAAATCTGATTTTCCTTTTTTTATTAATCAAATTAATAATTATCAATTAATTAAATTAATTTATCAACCTTAAATATTGACACCCGAAGTCTTGATCCTATTCATTTTTTTTGGGATTGTTACATTACCCCCCCCCCCCCTTAGGAACATTCATCCCCGAATGACACTACCACTTCACATTGTAATTCCCGTCAGATCATAACAAAATCACTATACATAGTCAATCAATAGCAGCAAAATACGGAGAGATAAGGAAACATTGGTTTAAAAGTAGGAAGTATAACCTCAAGAGCTGAACAGGTGAGGGTAGCGGGCTCTCATGTCGGCCTCAGCCTCCCACGTAGCACCCTCAACAAGATGATTTCTCCACAATACTTTCACTGTGGCAATATCCTTGTTCCTCAGCCGCTTGACCTGTCTGTCTAAGATCTCAACAGGTACCTCCTCATAAGACAAGTCCTCACCAACTCCCAAACTTTCAACAGGTAAAATTGATGCTGGATCACCTAAGCACTTCTTCAACATAGAGACATGAAAGACTAGATGAACAAAAGCTAGCTCTGCAGGCAATGCTAACTCATAGGCCACCTCACCCACATGCTGTAGGATCTCATATGGCCCAACATACCTCGGACTCAGCTTCCCTTTTCTACCAAATATCATTTCCCCTTTCATAGGAGATATTTTCAAGTAAACCTGGTCACCAACATCAAACTCTAAGGGCCATTTTCTGTTATCAGCATAGGATTTATGCCAACTGTAAGCAGTAGTCAACATGTCCCTAATCATTCTGACCTTCTCTAAGGCCTCCTGAATGATCTCCGGACCCAAAATGGATGACTCTCCAACCTCGAACCACCCAACTGGAGATCTACACCTCCTACCATACAATGCCTCAAACGGTGCCATCCCAATGCTGGAGTGATAGCTATTATTATACGAGAACTCTATCAAAGGCAGATGGTCATCCCAGTTACCTCTGAAGTCAATCACACACGCTCTCAACATATCCTCCAATGTTTGTATGGTGTGCTCGGCCTGCCCATCTGTCTGAGGGTGAAAGGCAGTGCTAAGCTTCACCTGCGTGCCCAAGCTCTTCTGGAAAGATCTCCAAAAATGAGAAGTAAACTGAGCTCCTCTATTTAAAATAATAGACAAGGTAATCCCATTCCATCTCACAATCTCATGAATGTAGAGTCTCGCATAATCCTCGGCTCTGTAAGTAGACTTCACAGGGATGAAGTGGGCAGACTTAGTCAATCTGTCCACAATAACCCATATAGAGTCATGCTGCCTCCTAGTCCTCGGAAGCCCAACCACGAAGTCCATATTAATGGCCTCCCATTTCCAAGTCGGAACCTCAATAATCTGAGTCAGACCACCAGGTTTAAGATGCTCTGCCTTAACCTGCTGACAATTAGGACACTTGGCCACATATTCTGCAATGTCCTTCTTCATGCCATCCCACCAATAAATCTGCTTAAGATCATGATACATCTTGGTGGAACCTGGATGTATAGAATATCTGGAACCATGGGCCTCTGCAACGATTCTGGTCCGCAAATCATCCACATCTGGCACACACAGCCTGTCCTGATATCTAAGTATGCCATCACCTCCCAAAGCGAAAGACTCATTCATCTTCATCCGCACTGAGTCCTTCAGCTCCATCAACACAGGATCTAGATGCTGACCCTGCTTGACTTCAACTACCAAGGATGATTCAGAACTAGGATGAACTGAAACATCCCCACTAATGGAGTCAACCAAACGCACACCCAGTCTGGCCAGTCTGTGTACATCTTTCACCAGCTCCTTCTTCTCATCCTCAATCTGAGCTGTACTTCCCATGCTCATCCTGCTCAAATCATCAGCTACAATATTAGCCTTACCTGGATGGTAGTGCACATTCATGTCATAATCCTTCAACAGCTCCAACCATCTCCGCTGACATAGATTTAACTCCCTCTGTGTGAACACGTACTGGAGGCTCTTATGGTCTGTGAACACATCTACATGCACTCCATACAGATAATGCCTCCACAGCTTCAGTGCAAACACCACAGCTGCCAACTCCAGGTCATGTGTGGGATAATTCTTCTCATGAACCTTGAGTTGTCTGGATGCATAGGCTATCACCTTACCAACCTGCATAAGAACACAACCCAAACAAACCCTAGATGCATCACAATAAACAGTGTAATTCTCACCACACTTAGGCAAAGTAAGCACCGGGGCTGACGTGAGTCTGTCCTTGAGCTCCTGGAAACTCTTCTCACAAGTCTCCGTCCATTCAAACTTGGCTTTCTTCTTAGTCAAAGCTGTCAATGGGGCAGCAATGGAAGAAAAGCCCTCCACAAACCTGCGGTAGTAACCTGACAATCCCAAAAAGCTACGGATGTCAGTGGGAGTAAGAGGCTTTGGCCAGTTCTTCACAGCCTCAGTCTTCCTGGGATCCACCTCCACGCCCTGATCGGACAAAACATGACCCAGGAAGGTCACTGATCTCAGCCAGAATTCACATTTGCTGAATTTGGCATATAACTGATGCTGTCTAAGTACCTGCAAGGTTAGTCTCAAATGTTGTTCATGCTCTTCCTTGGTCTTAGAGTAGATGAGAATGTCATCAATGAATACTATGACGAAAGAGTCAAGGTATTCACGGAAGACCATGTTCATGAGATCCATAAATGCAGCAGGTGCATTCGTGAGACCAAATAACATGACTAAAAACTCATAGTGACCATAGCGGGTACGAAAGGCTGTCTTTGGGATATCTCCATCCCTAACCCTAAGTTGATGATACCCTAAACGAAGATCAATTTTAGAGAAGAAACTAGACCCTTGGAGTTGATCGAACAAATCATCTATTCTGGGGAGTGGATACTTATTCTTTATAGTGACTTTGTTGAGCTGCCGATAATCGATACACATTCTAAGGGTTCCATCTTTCTTCTTTACAAACAACACTGGAGCGCCCCAAGGGGATATGCTCGGCTGAATGAAACCCTTGTCAGTGAGATCTTTTAACTGCAGTTTAAACTGTTTGAGTTCAGCTGGAGCCATTTTGTAAGGAGGAGATTGGTTTAGTATCGGGTTCTCAATCGATACCAAAGTCAATCTCTCGAAAGGGAGGGACTCCAGGTAAATTATCAGGAAACACATCTAAGAACTCATTCACTACAGGTACTGAGTCTATGGAAGGAATGTCATGATCTAAATCATTAACACTCACAAGATGACACAATAACCCCTTGGACAGCATTTTATTGGCCTTAATGTTAGAAATCAAGGGGTTAGGACGACTCGAATTGTACCCCTCCCAGACTAACTCTTCTTCATTAGGAAAGCGAAATCTCACCACTCTACTACGACAGTCCAAGCAAGCATAACAACTGTGAAGCCAATCCATGCCAAGAATAACATCAAAATCATGCATGGGTAATTTAACCAGGTTAGCACACATAGTTTTACCACTCACAACTATTGAGCAATCCTTGTATACTCTATCAGTTCTTACATTCACTCCTAAAGGTGTACTAACCACTATAGGATCATGTAGAACTTCAGGCAATATCTCAAAAGTAAGAGCAAGCAGAGGAGTTACAAAGGAAAGTGTAGACCCTGGATCAAGTAAAGCATAAACAGAAGTTGAGAACACTTACAGCATACCTGTGACCACATCAGCGGACTTCTCCTGCTCCTCGCTGCCCTTCAGGGCATAGAACCGGTTCCTCTTAGGAGGTTCGACTGCTGCTGCACCCTGTGGATTAGGCCTAGGCTGAGCATTACCTCCAGCCTTACCTCTGTTCTATGGACAGTCTATGACCATGTGTCCACTCTTACCACAACCGAAGCAGGCATTAGTGCCCTGTCTGCACTCTCCACTGTGAGCTCGGCCACACTTAGCACAATTCTTCTTAGGACGCTGCATCTCACCTCCATTGCCCCTCTTGGGCTCAGGTCTACCTCCTGTAGTTGTAGAACCTCTCTGAGGATTAAAATTCCCAGAACTTTGCTGCCCTCTTTTGAACCTTGGCTGCTCACGGACTCCAAAGTTGTTCGTGTGGCCTCCATGACTGGGTCCTGCCTGATCTTGAGGCCTAGGTCTCCTAGCATCACGAACACCTCTCTTTCTGCGGCTGTCCTCTACCTGTTGGACATGCACCATCAACCTGGAAAGATCCATATTATCATGGAGCATCGCAAATCGACACTCCTCCTCCAGGTCCCGATTGATTCCTGTAAGAAACCTGCTCATCTAATCCCTGTTGTTAGCAATCAGGGAAGTAGCATACCTGGATGATTTCAACAAAGTTCAGTATTCTCCTCATTCTTGCTATGTAATACTAGGGAAGATAACATACCTTAACATCTTAACAAACTTCAGGGAATACTCCCTGACTGTCATAGAGCCTTGTTTAAGGTTGATGAATTCCTCAACGTTGGACTCCCTCATCTCCCTAGGGAAGAATCTCTCCAGAAATGATGTCTTGAACAGCTCCCATGTGACTGGCATTCCACCTAAGACAGGACTATCTTGCCATATCTTGCACCAAGTCTGTGCAACATCCTTGAGCTGATAGGAAGCCAGCTCATCCTTCTCAATGTCAGTGGCCCCTATAGCCACCAGGATCTTATGCACCTCATCCACAAACTCCTGGGGATCCTCTGCAGTCCTAGACCCTGTGAAAATAGGAGGATTCGTCCTCGTGAAATCCCTCAGCCTGTCAGCCATGCTACGAACCGGTGGGTTCTCCCTCTGGACATTCTGCTGGTTGACCTGGACAGTCATGGCCTGGGCCTGCATAGCAATGGCCTGTGCCATCTGGGCCAGAGATGCCTTCACCTCAGCATCAGTCAACCCAGCTGGATTAACTGGCACAGCCCCTCCTGCAGCTGGAGCCTGGGGTGGAACTCGGTTGCCCCTTGTAGCTGCTCTTCCTCTCCTCTGATCAATAACCCTCCTAGGGTCCATTCTCTGAAAACAACAAAGATTGATGTTAGATACGCTCATAACACCAAGAAATCAGACATTCAGAAAAGCACGATAAGATCAGAAGAAGGGAAATTTCCTACGCATCATGCAGTCTTTAATTCAGGATAGTGGTGCACTTCACTACCATGACTTAGAAACTACTCAATGTGGTTGATGTGAACTCATTATTCTCGTAATTTAACCTAGTGCTCTGATACCAACTTTGTCACGACTGGAATCTAGACCCCAGATGAGACCGGCGTCATTGACCTCTCAGAGGTCGCAAACAAGCCTACTTACGTCATACTTACTTTACATAGGTTAATTTTAGCGGAAAATTTGATTACTTTTTGTTCTTTAAACATGCTTGCCAAACATTCTTAAAATTTTATAATCGTTCATCATCAACCATCTAACATTAAAGAGATAAACAACTGAAAGTAATAGTTCATAAGTCTTAATTGTATAATTGCCAAAATGGCCCAAATACAAAATCTGAATAAAGAGCAGGAAAGAAACGCTAGTGGAACATGTTCCACTAGCTCAACTCTAAAGCTACGCTAGAATATAAAACAGTAGTATCCTCGAAGCATGAGGACCTACCAAACTCCGGATGAATGCTGACGTCCGGATAGCTGCAATGATGATCCTGCAACTCTATCGACCACCTGTACCTGCACCTAAAATAGTATAGATGTATAGGGTTAGTACACACTTGTACTAAGTATGGGTATATGCAAGCACACACCACGGACATGCATGAGAAAGAATAGATCTTTCCTAACAACATGATTTTTGGAAGTCAAGTAAGTGGACTTGCCAATTTGATATTTACAAGGTCATGCCATGAGGGTAACATGCATCATATTCAATATCGTTGCACACAACACATATCATAGCACATAACACATAACACATAGCTTCGTTCGTATCATTCATTCATATGCCATGATACCTTGGAATCATGGACTTAACATTAAGACTTTCCAAAATAAGGGCTCAACATATAGGACCTCAACTAGGGAGTCTTCATTAGCAAACACTAAGTCTGCTTCATTCATTCATACGTACTTCATTGCAATTCATTCATAGGCCAGTGAGAACACCAACTTTACCTAGGATATAGTTTAAGACTCTTATCGGGTTTGCTGTGCAATGATCAGGAATAACCTAATGTCATTACTTGAGTCTAGCTCGCCTCTTGATTATCCTATCCTAACACCTTCGGTATCGTTCATTTCATTATGTGCATCATTTGAGGCTGGCCTCATTAATTCATTGGGAACTTTAACTTTAGCCGACATAGATCATGTGAGCATCATGAAATCCAGTGTCTCCCCCACATTGAAAAGAGGTGGAATCACCGGCCAAAGTGACCCAATAACATGCTAGCGTACATGGGAATTGAACCCCGCCAGATCCCTATATTGGCAGTATAGGTTCGAAGACTAGGAGATATTAGAAGACCCATACCCGGCATGCCAGACAGTCTCATCTCATGAGAGTTACGTGAACCTCCACCCATCCCAAAAGAAGGCATCACCGCTCATAGCTAGCCTATCGGTTCTCAGTATAAAGTTCCATTACATTTAACTCATACGTCATGGAAGCTAGCTTCTAGTATGAGGACATCATAGCTCAATAGATGATTTCTCATCTCATCATTAGTATTAAGTATACATTATTCTCAATACTTTCATTAGAGTGTTCATAGAGACTGGTCTCTTCATTAACTTTACACTCTCATAGGTGAGTACATTTTGGTAACATTTACTTAGGCTCATTTGAGATTGCTCTCATCTTTCACATTATCCTCTTATCATGTTGTCACCACATTCATTAACCTTAGAACATTTGAGATTCATAATTACTCACTCCTTTTTATGTGAATGTTCATTTCATCATATGCCAATGCACTTGGCCGTTTGTGTGATTCACACTCTTACTTAACCCTTCTAGGGTTTCATCATTTCATTACATAATATTCATTTCAGCGTATGCCAATGCACTTGGACATTTAGTGTGTTTTACACTCTTATTTAACTCTTCTAGGGTTACATCATTTCATTATATACATCTTAGGTTCACTTATTTTTAAACGTATGCTAGACTTATGGGTCTATACATACAAGCCATGAGGCTTCATTCATAGTTCGTTTAAGTGATTCATATCTTCCTAAGATTATGTGGTACAAGACTTATGCATCTTGTATGTATGCCAAGATCTTGATTTCGATCAAAGTAGGTGGCATTATTCTTGAACATTTAATTCACGTATGACTTATGTATCAATATGGAATTTGGGCAAGGGAACCCGGTTTCGAATCCCTTGGACAACACTTACATTTTTCATTTATTTTATTTTGGTCCACATGGCTTGGGGACCCAAGATCGATCCCCAACACCTTCGTTTCCTTTTAATTTCTTTTCTTTGAAATTTCTCTTCCTTGGCCGAGGGGTTGTGAGATCGAACCCCCACAGCCCCTTTTATTTTTTTAATTTCTTTGTCCTTGACTTTTTCGAGTTGACCATGAGGGTGTGGGATCGAATCCCCACAGCCTCACTTTATTTTTCTCATTAATTCCCTTAACCAGCCTAGAGGTCGTGGGTTCGATTCCCACACGCCTCAACCCTTTTATTTTTCTTTTACTCTTCCTTAAATCTGATTGAGAGGTGGTGGGTTCGAATCCCACTCCTCTCATTTCTTATTTTTAGAGTTACATTTTCCAGCCAACCATGGTTCGAATCCCCCAAACCACAATACTTTTAACTCAATAAATAATAAATATTAATTAATTACATTAATTTACCAACTTAAATAAAAACAATTTAAATCATGCTTCAACCTAGGTTCGAACCCGGGTGCAGCAAGACTTCACTCTAAAAGCCAATTTTCGGCCCTCTCCTTAAAATTCCCCTCCACCTTATTAATTAATTAATTAATTATATATATTTAGGATACTTACGATACTACCCTTAGCTTGGAAAAAGACCATTTTACCCATAGACCCTCCAAACCTAAGATTTTCCCTTTTTAAGTCCGGTAAGGACTCATTCGAGTAAATCTTCGTATTCGAGAGCCCTACATGGCTGGACCCAACCTTTTCTAGCTCAAATAACTCCCCAAGTTAGTTGGCTTGGCTGTAGCAAGGGCTCAGAGGTCCGGTTCTACGCGCATCAATCCGTGTGAACCCGTTCTAATCGTAGGCATTCTAGACACATTAAGCATTACTTATCATATCCATTTTAGGGTTGTTACATCTGTGGAGCACCCCCTAGACGTAACTGCCATCGTCGTCCTCGTAGAGGACTAAGACTAGCCTCTTAGCATACACCATTACACTCATAGGTTAAAAATGCGGAAAATTTAAAGCATTCATTCATCTATCATGAGGTTTACATAGACCTCTCGCATACACATAATATATTCATATCGAGTATACATAGACCCTTCGCATAAGAAGATTACATAGCCTTCTACTTTTATTGCATATATATATATATATATATATATATATATATATATATATATATATATATATATATATATATATATATATATATAATATAACATAGTATTAAATCAGATGTCTTATCTCATAACCATATAAACATGAGAATAAAAAGTGGGCATAGACCATACATTAATACAATAAAGACACATATAGGCTATACAATCTTTAGTACTCAAATGAAAAGAAAAGAACTACAAGTCTTATAACTAGAACAACATCAATAGCATGATAGTGGCACTGCCCTCGGAAAGTGAGGACCTACCCAACTTGGAGAGTGAGAATTCCAAGTCTTCCTTCAAACTTGTATCGAAAGACCTTCAATGACTGGAACCTAAAATATTGGGGAAAAGGGAAAAAATGGGGTTAGTACATCACTTGTACTAAGTATGAGACCATATGCACACACATAATAGAAATCATGATAAAAAGGAACATTTCATTAAAGCATGCTAATTTACTTTGAAAAGAATTATGCACATTGAATTACCAATACAAGTCATTAATGCATATTCATTAAGTCAAGACCATGTTCATCACAAGACAAACCATACTAAGTCTAGTCAAGTAAATTATGCATACCAACATAATGGAATCCAATGTTAAGACAACTCTATTATCAAGTTATAACATCAACAAGTATAGATAAGAGTTCCTAACGTTATAACCAAAGAGAGACAATTACTCATGAACCCTCATTAAGTCCACTAGTGCAATGTCTAAGCAAAGCCCCATAACCTTACTCAATCAAGTAAACCTAACAAGATAGATAAACAATGTCCAACTTCACATATCATATCATTAAAAGTACATAACATCATACTTTAGTGATAGAGACCAAACACATGTTCACAAGAGTAACCAACATCAATTAGTGTCATTAACATGTAAGATCATACATACATATCATTTAAATTTATACGCATATACATACATAAAAGCATCCTCCTAAGAATCCCCTCAAGGCTAACTAGTGCAATGTATAAAAAGAGTCACATACCCCTACCTAGACTAAGATAAACCCCATAGGTTATCCTAGTTAGAGCTCATTCAATTACTTAATTTTACCTTTTTGGTAACATCTTGCCTTAACCGACATAGACCACATTAGATAATATGGAATCCGGTGTCATGGAACCCTACACCTAAAGAAGGTGGACTACTTTCCTAGGTAGTACAAAAACATAAACATAGCTTCTATTGTGGATCCACTAGCTAGTATTCCTATGGGGGAAACATAGTTCAAGAACTAAGAGATATAGTTCGGACCATCTTTATTCTACACGCATTATTGTCTCCAATCTCAAGAGTACATTAGTGATCCTACCTTCCCT
This sequence comes from Solanum sitiens, assembly GCA_016801875.1. Lineage (NCBI taxonomy): Eukaryota > Viridiplantae > Streptophyta > Magnoliopsida > Solanales > Solanaceae > Solanum > Solanum sitiens. Next base: position 1,230,515 of record JABWTJ010000375.1, on the reverse strand, counting down.
ATGTGGGAAGGGAAACTCCTCACTCTAGTTTACTCAGTGCTAAGCTAGAGTCCTTTTTTGAAATGTCTTTAATGCCTTTGTTAATCATCATAGCTTAATGTAGGTCATAGGGTATATCTTTCACATAATCATCATAATCATATCTCAATAAGAATTGTATGAGTATTGTCCTTTTACAATTCATACATGTGAGGTTAGCACATTTACATAATCACATCATGTTAAGGCACATTGGTAAGTTATCACCATCCTTATAACATTTACATCTTAGCCAACATCTCACAAACCATAGTAAAGGCATTTCAATTCTACATCATCCCAACCTTATCAATTTTAATATAAGGTCTACTTCAATACAACATCATCACTTAATTACAAGTAACCATAATTAAAGTAAATAATTAAGATCACAAGACTTACCCTAATCTCCTTCACAAGCCATCATCAATGTCTCACCATCAACCATACAATTCAAACCAACAAAGGGTATAATATCTTCAAAAAAAAGTAATCAACATAATAATGAAGTCAATTGAATCAGTACACAACAATCCATCACTAGTTCATAGCCTAAGGTTAGAGACTTAGGTCAAATTCATGATCTACTTTACAATCTAGGTCAATTACTAAAAAACTAGCATAATATGACTACAACACATCTCAATATATTCATAAATTTGTATAATAACATCATAGAATAGTAATTCACATATTGACCAAACCAATTATATCAATACTAGAGAATTCAATTCAAGATCACAACCTAGGACTAAGGGGAAAAGATCATCTTCCACAAGCTAGGTCAAGTCATCAAGATGTAACATAATTGAGTTATAATAAATGTTAACCTACTCATAATAACCAAATGGAATCATCAACAAAGCAATTCACAAGCTTTATTTCGTATTGGAAGAAAATCCACTTGAATTTCATCTTTTTGAAAACAATTTGGAGGAACCCTTTTGGGGAAAAAGATCCCAAAGCTAAAATCAATGCCATACCTTGTTAATTGATTAAGTTTGATGTAAAAACATTACCTATATAATCTCAAGAACCCCATTGACCTTGTCATCTATGGTGTTCTTCTACTTGGGAGAGAGAAAGAAGAGAGAAGGAAGAGCAATTGGGTTTTGGGAATTATGAGGGTTAGGTTAGCTTAATTAGGTTGGGGTCTTTATATAGGTCATTAACTAACTTAATTATACCTCCCTTAACCCCTAACTAATTAAGTAACCACATAATTAACTAATTTAACTAATATTAAAATTGCAGTAAAAACAGTCTTCACAGACGACACCCCAACCCACGCCCCATTTGTAAAGCGACGGGCACTGTTCACGTTAGTCCTCTGCAGTTATCGTTTTCGACTGAGACCTTAAAAAATGGTGTCCCACTAATTTGGTTAAGTGGCCATCGAATCCCCCTCGATTGGACCACGAGCCGTTGTCTGCAATCCGTTGTTGGACATTGCCTTTTGGCAGCTTTTGTCAAATTGAAAGGGCCTCTGGTTTGTACTTTGGTAGTCGTACCTGAGTGTTTTGACTATAAACTAACTCTAATACGTTTTATACACCTTTACACCAAATTTCATCATTTTTCGACTCATAAAACTTAGTCAAATAGACTAAGTCCCACTAGCACCTCATTGAACTAGTTTCCGGACGTCATGGACGTTTTGATTCTAAAATACCCTAAATGACTTATATACATTAAAATTGACTTTAAAAAGGTTACACAACCTTAATACACTCATGTGAGTCTCTACAACACGTCTTAGTCTTTCGGAGTGTTACATGAAGGTTTTTACCAAACAACATGACTTGTATGTTTCAACTAAAATGTCCTCTTTTACTTGTCTTTTTGTGTAGTGACATATGTAGTACGGTGTTTGTGCTAACACCATAGTTTTCTATACTCTATACGTATAGGTTGAAGGCAAGTGAAGGTTCCTAGATGGCAATGTTTGGGAAGTTTACTCTCTCAAGATTTGGTATGTCCTCATATATTTGAGGACATAGTCTATGTTTCTTTAGTTTCTTCTTTTATGACTTGTAAAGAATTATTTTGTATTTATTTTAATATAAAGGTCTGTGTCCCTATGATATTCAAAATGTGTCTTTAAGTTGTCTTGTTACGATGAGACTTATTCCTTAGTATTTTATAAAAGAAGTTTATTATTATTGTTGTTATGAAAAGTTTTAATTCTGCACTACTTTTCATATCTTATGTTGACACCTACAAATTAGATTAGAGCCTCACAAGATTAATAATTATGTATTAGACCTAAAAAATAGGTTATAAACATAATTATAAAGTGTTAGAGTCACAACGTCAAAGAAAGACCTTGACGTCCGGAAATTAGTGGAATTGAACTATTAGTTGTCCCTATGTTTGGTGAAGGTTTGGAAGTCTCATATGGATAATTAAACTTGTAAAAAGAATTTAAATAGGTAAAATAATGTTTATAGGGTCAAAAATTCCAATAATGATTCCCCAGGGACCACCCGAAGGGTCATTGAGGAAGACCCAAACATTGGCGAGCAATCTGCCAAAGCAGACTGCATGCATCCAAGATGTGAGGTCCCTTGCGCGTCGTATAGCTAGAACATGGAAAGAAAAATTTGCCTCGCGAAGAGGGTCCTTTATGAGGATCACTGTTTCAACCCGGATTTATGAAAAAATAATGGGAATTGCTTCCCAGACGCGCAACCACTTCCCAAACTTGTTCGCATCGTTTTAAGTCAATTTAACTTCATGAAAAGACTCAATTAAGTGATGGGTATTTTGGTAAATTTAGGGGTTAACTACATTTGGATTTAGGGTCACATTTATGTCATTTTACACACCCAGATCAAATCCCCAAAGTTGAAATAAAACATTACTCTCTTCTCTCTCAAATTTTCTCTTCCTTCAAACCTCCATTGAAGACCATTAGATCTCCAAGAAGAGGGTCAAGTATTCAAGTTTCCAACCCAATTTTGTGGATTATATCATATCTAAGGTATGGTTTCTTTCATTGTTGTGAGTCTTTTCCCCATGAGGCCCCTCAAAAAGATGATTTCTATATCCCCGAAAACTAGGGTTTTTCTTCTCATATGGGTCTTCATTGAAAAACAAAATTTTGAATCAATTGTGATGAATTAAGGTTTTATAAGTATATTTTATGGTCAATTGATGATTTACTATGAGTTTTCCATAGACCCATGTTTTGGCCCCTATTTGATTAAAACCTTTAATTGATATGGTGAACTGTGGAGATTATGAACATGTACATTGACTACATTGTTGTTAATTATGTACTTTCTTCTCGAATTTACCTTGTTTATGTATTGGTTATGTATTCTTGGTAATGGAAGTATTAAGGTTCTTGAAAGAGGCAATGAGGTATGTTGATTGGTTCTTTTTGGATTCAATTATGAAGTATGAGTTACTTAGATAGTAATGCTTCTATGTCTAATGTGTGGTTCTGATGTTGATGCTAGGTATTCCTCATCCTTAAACCTAAGACATTGAATTAGATTTGAATTATTTATGCATGTTATGATATAATTATTATGTGGTTGAAAGTAGTTTCTTATGATTATAACAAAGTATTAAGTGAAAGGTTTACTCACTTGTGAAGTGGTTTCTAAAGTGAAATGATTGTTCTCACTTGTGATAACCTATGAGCTAATATTATAACTACATGGGGGTCTAGAAGGGACCAATGTGATCTTGTATGATGATATAAGATGATTAGTAAAGGGAATAGATGCTTAGCACCAAAAGCGCATGTAAATGAGATGGAGGTCTCACGTTTAGTAAGTCCGGCATCCCACATACGTTTCCTCACGTTAGTAAGTTCGGAGTCCCAAGTTAAGTGTTGTCTCATGTGATGGGAACTCCCACCTTAGTAGGTTCCTAGCAACAATCTCCTTGACCCTTAACAATGTGCCCACATAGGACTCTAGCTTAGTGGATCAATCTAGATAACTATGTATGAATGGTTACACCTTAGGCAAATGTTAACCCTCTCTTTTCGGTGTGAGAGTAGAACACCAGATTCCATGTAGCTCACATGCTTTAATGTTGGTTATTGCACTTCTTTCCCTAATGTAAATGTAAATGAATAAATTAAGTATGTGAACTCTTATTAGGATTATCCTAAAGGATACTACATCGTGTGATGGAGGGTATGTGGCTTCTCTCTCACATTGCACATGTGTGATCCTAAGGGATAGTTATAGTAGTGTTCTTTTATGATTATGATTATGACTATGTTGACAAGCCATGAGTAGTGTTGCTGTATTAAGAGTGTCATGATGAATTATCAGAATATGTTTTAAGTATGTAGTGGGTTGCTTAATGTGATACTTAGATTTAGATAGGGTTATGGGATCTCTCTTTGGTATTGCACAAGTATTTCTTAGGTGGTCTACATGTTTGGTTGATATTATGTTAACTTGACTTACTATGCTTACTAAATGTGCATGTTGAGTTAAATCGATAAAAAGCATGATTTTGACTAAAATGTCCTTTTTCTCATGCATTGATGATATGTGTGCATACTAACCCATATTTTCTCCCTTTTTCCCCAACATTGTAGGTTCCAGTCAGTGAAGAGCTTCTAGACCGCTTTGCAAGGATACTTGGATTTCATCCTCCAAGTAGTTTGTGTGTCCTCCGATTTCGTGGATGGTGCCCTTCATCTACCTTAGTAGTAGTTTTGTTATAGTCTAAAGACATTCATTTCCTTACTATTCTTGAAGATATTGTTGTAAGCCCTATGTGACAATATGTACCTGTATTGAGGGCAATGCTCGAATGTTTTACTTCGTTTTTGATGGATCAATGTCAGACAAAGTATTAGATTAAATTTCTATGTGTTGGTTATATTGTCTAAGCGATAAGCCGAACTAAGCTTCATATACGAAAAAGTCTAAGTAAACTCCATATGTAGTATGTGAGAGGTTTATGTAAACATCAATATTTGCAAAGTTTTAAATTTTCCGCACTTTTTGACCTATGATGTGCTATGATTGATGCTAAGGGCTTTTCTTAGTCCTTTTCGAGGACAAGGACATCGGTTACGCCTAGGGGGCACTTAGGGCCGTAACAAACTTTATATCAGAGCATGAGGTTGAGTAAATTTTAGGATTTATGTCCCACTAAACAACGTCTATGTAAGGTATTATTCATAATCGTGAAGCGTGCCACACTTATGAATGAGAGACTATGCAATGCATAGGAACTTTCACTCTCCTGTGTCACATCCCGAGACCACACCCTAGAATATATGTCACTCTCGGAGTGCAACGGTGTACTCGACCTCTCGGCGGTCTTATACAAGTCCGTTTGTATCGTTCATCGCATATACATAGTGAAAAGTAGTGTGGAATTAAAACTTTTCACAAATAATTTCATAGTCTTTAAAAACTCTTTCATATAAAATCCACAAGAAATATAAAGTCTAATTTCATCGAATCTTAGGCACAAGAGTACTTGGGACACGACTCATACACAATAAAAATATAGTGCTACTAAGTCTATTACAATACTTCAATAAGAGATATAAAAGACATATATGACCTCGAGTCAAATGAGGACATACTTCATCTTCACTTGATTGATTCTAAGATCCAATCCTTGCCTCCAAAATGCTCCTCACCTACCAACCACTATAGAGATAGATAAAAGCATGGAATTAGTACAACTACATGTACTAAGTATGGCATAATGCATAAAAATCATGAAAAAGGATATTCATTGGAAATATGCATCTTTTTTATTTAAATATCATAATATAATCATACGAAAAACATTTATCGTCTTAGAAACACAAAAGAAATCACTTAGTCAATTTAAAACATTTTTAGCAACATTACAATAAGCAATATCATTGTTACGTTGAATTTCTTCACTGTTACAGTAAAGTCTAATTCACTTCATCTTAGACACATTCTAGCATATAATTCCCCCACTAAAAGCTATCCTAAGACTCACTTAAGCAACACAAAGAGAGGCCGCCCATACACCCTCTCTAAACATGCATAAATGATCATCTAGACTACTTATAATGAGACACATACATTTACACGATAGCAAAACGCATAACATGTATAATATGACATTCTTCTTACCAAGGCCATCAAAAGACATACTTAAGTACTCCTATAAGAGAACGCCCATACACAATCTTCAAGGTTACGTAAAGAATCCTTAAGAATTCCTAAGTTAAGATCATGCCTAAAGTATCAACCAACTTCCCCAACTAGAGACATTATCAAGACTTCCCTAGATAAGACATGAAGAGATCATCACTTATGCCCTCTTCACATTTTAATTAAGGAATCCTTAAGTCACTCTAGATTAGGTACTCATTCACTAATATGCTTCCTAAGATAAGTCATTATTTCATTAGTTCATTAAGACTCATTCATCACATAGAGGACATTCAAGTAATGGTCTTGGAGAAGACCTAGGGGCTCTCACTAACATCTTAAAAGCCTATTGTGCAATGTCTAAATAGCGTCCCATACCACCACCTAAACTTCATAGAAATTCTCTAATGCTAATAGTTATCCCACATGATGGTAATAGGAAATAACCGACATAGACAATGGTAGAAAAACATGGAATCTGGATTTATAACCAACTCCGATTGAGGGTGTTCTACATGCCAAGGGTAGAACTTGGACACATCCCATGTAGGGACATGGTTAAGGAATATGAAGGGCTTACTTTGTATTATAGACTCATAATTTAACTAGAAATACTTCCCTTACCATAATCACTCAGTGCAATCCTTTGTTCTCATAGAGTAATTCACATTAAAGGTTCATACAAAGGGTTTCGTATAGAGTTCATAACCCAATTACATTTACCCGACCAAAGAGGTCCCATAGGTCTGCCTTACAATGGCGAGAAGAAGCTCATAACGACTTTCCTAAGGATTGATATGATGTCGTTCCAGGCAATCAACCATAAGTCCATCATTCATTACAAGAAGGATACTATTACGGCTTTCACTTCAAAGTTCATAACCTTGCCACTATGTTCTAGGTTTCACATAAAGGACCCTCCTAACATCGTTGAAGATCTCATGTCATTCATACATACAAGTTTAAGAGGATTTAGCATCGTAAATCAAGACATCTCATATTTACCTTCATACATGCATCAAGTAAGGGACACAAGTCTACCACACAAGACACACTAAGACTTCACTTTATCACATATTGCATATCATATTGAAGAAGCACATAGGCACCACCTTCATCACCTTTAAGTCACCCTATACACTACTATAACATCATCCATATAGCAATCATAAGACTCAGTAACCAATTAGGAAGAATCATGCATCAACTCTAAGACTACACATACAAGAACATAGGCATAGTCTAACATGATCACCTGAATAGCATTAATAAAAGAAACCACATACTTTCACATTGCTTTACATGTATGTAGATATTATCATAGTTCACATAATAAACTACACAAATCATCATATTACTTCAAGTAGTTGACGACAAGGCCGATAAGGCCACATCAATCACATAACACCGCCACCATAAGTGGACTATACAAATCACAACATAATTGAAGTCTAATTAACATAAAATAAAGATAATTATGGAACTGTACCACCAATCCATTCTCTCCACTTCAATCCATGTCTAAATCATCCAATTCAATACCATAAGGCCCTTACCCATGGCCATGAACATCAATTCAATACATAAATCATAATACTCAATGAAACTAGGTTAATTCAACATAGATTTATCAATATAATACAACCTATACATAAATTGAATACAATTCTTACATCATTCAATAGCCCATAGAAAACTACACTAGAATTCATAAGCATTAAGACAATATTACTTAACCCATAAAGTAGTCAAAAACTAGGGTTTATCAATTACATGGGTTCATAGGTTAATTGAGTTAACATCATCTATTTAACAACAATTCAATCAATATTTAATGATTAAAAACCTTTAATGCACGAACCCATGGATAGATCATAAAATTGGACAAGTTCATCTTTGAAAACATTAGATAACTTATTTTAATTTGGGTTCCTTGATGAATAGAGTTTCAAGGATCAAAAACCATACCTCAATGATTTTCATCCTCCAATTTGATGAATAATCACCACTCAAATCTCTAATCCAAGCTCTTCCTTCAGTTTTGGCTTTAATGGTGTTCTAGGGAATTTCTAAGGTATTTTATGTTTTGATTTTTGAAGAATGAATTCTTCCAAGAGTTAAAGACTTATAAATATGTTTAAAATACCCAAATGACCCTTAAGGAGCCGCCAAACTTCTAATTTGAACGTGGGGTGAATTCACGATTTCACCCCTAACATTACAGTGAACTGCGAAGGAAGGCAGTCCTCACAGACGGATGGCCATCGACGGCCAGTACCTTAACCAACGGACCGTCCTGTTGGTCTGTCATTTGGTACTGAGTCTGGTCTTTGTCTTGGAATCTCCCACGCCTAATTTTCCACCTACGCCCCCTCACCTACAGGGCATCGATTGCCTCCGTAGGTTGGGCTGGTTTTTAACAGCTTGGGAACTCATGAAGAGTCCTTCCTCAAGGACTCTTAGATGGTCCTTGGGGATGTTTTCCCGGATGTTTCAAACCCGAACATGCTCGTTTATAATTTTGTACCTCTCACATGAATTTCATCCAAAATGAACAGTTAAAACTCAACGAAACATGCAAAGACACAAAAGGTCATTTCAAGGCAAACCTCTCGAATGTCATGAATGTTCTTGGACGTTTGACCTCCAAACTTCACGAATCTTGGCACACTGCCTATATACACCATAATAAATCATTTAAGGACCTCACAACCTCATGAATCCCACATAAACACATAAAACCACACATGAGGCACATAGGTGACTTAGTCGTCGAACGTCTTAGTCGCCCCTTGACGTTTGACTTCCAATGCACCTAAAACTTTATACACTACCTCAATAACACATTATAGACAAATTTAGGACCTTATACAATCATGAAAACAATGTTAGGTTTTAGTTCACGTAAGTCATTTTCAGGATCTTACAATCTCTTCCACTTGGACAACATTCATCCTCGAATGATACTTGCCACTCTCCGAAAACTTCCAAGAATAGAGATTCAACGAGAAGATAATAAACATACCATATAACACATTATACAATACAAACATTTAGGAGAAATATCAATTTCACGTAGTCAAAAGATTCAAAACAAATAAAGAAACTAGCAAAAAATTCTATAACTCATGATTCTATAAAACTCACATCCTTCATTCCAAATAGCAACAACTCATTTTATATTCATTTTCATACTCATATACATCAGTTATAACCACAAAAAAAAAATTTAGACCAAAGAATGAATTAGTCAATCTGTCAAAATATTCACAATGAGCAGGCAAAGCTACAGCGAATTATGCAAATTTTTCAAAAATGCAACTTTAGGCAATTTTATGATGGAAACATGCTAATATGCAAGGTAACACCATATAAACTCATGTTACAACATAATCATAACTTCAAAATACACAAAGTAAGTAATCAATGAAATTCAATGTCAACAAGACTCCTAAACACCATGCGCATTTAACATACTTCTATGACTTTCTAGCCCGTCTACTGACCATACTCCCACACTTATAAGGAACTCATAACACTAAAGAAATACAAGGAATTATGATCATCATCATAACCCTCATCCGGCTTTTCTCCTCTAGTCCGAAGAGCATAGAAAAGCCTCTTTATTGGAGCATCATCTTTTGGAACATTAGGAGAAACTTTCTTACCATCTTAATTTAGACAATCCATCACTTTTTGTTCATCTTTGACACATCCAAAGAAACTCCTGGTACCCCTTAGACACTCACCATAATGCTTCTTTCCACATGTGACACATGTAGGCTTAACATTTTAAGAACCATCTCCTTTCTCAAATTTCACCTTAGGAACACTAGGTCCACCTTGAGTTTGAGCCCTCTTTTTGAACCTAGGTTGACCTTGATCACTAGACCCACTCCTCTTCAAGTTTCTAGCAATCCTTCCATGTTTAGACTCCTCAATAGATTGAGCATACACCATGAGTCTAGATAAGGTCATATCATCATGTAGCATGGCCATACGACATTCATCACTCACTAGATCGGCATTCTAGAAAACATTGAGAACTTCAAAGAGTACTCCTCAACACTCATATTTCCTTACTTGAGATTGATAAACTCATCTACCTTAACCTCCCTCCTCTCACGGAGAAAGTATTTACCTAGAAAAGCTTCCTTAAATTCTTCCCACTCAATAGGACCCGACTCAACCGGCCTATTATCTTTCCATTGAGTGTAACAAACTTGAGAAACATCCCTCAATTTATACGAAGCTAACTCCGTCTTCTCCCTAGATGTAACCCCGATAGAACTCAACACCTCACCATCAAGGAACTCTTGGGTATCCTCTCCCACCGTAGAGCCAAGAAAGATAGGCGGATTCATCCTCACAAAGTCTCTCAACCTAGAGGTCATAGTGCTCTCCACAACATTCTCCCTGGGCTCCATACTCCCATTCACTTGAGTAGTCATGGCTCGGGCTAAAGTAAGCAAAAACTCACTAATCTCTCTATTAGTCAATTCCGGGGGAAGCACCGGAACATCGTTACATCCTTCCACAATAGGGACTTGATCACCTTAGGGAGGCACTTGAGAATCTTGGTCACCTTGAGGAACTTTCTCAACTTGATCAACTTTAGGAGAGATCATCTCATGAATATCATTCTCCTCAACCCTCCTAGTCGGTGTCCTCCTTGTATTCATCTTCATAGAAACACAAGGAAACACATAAGAAAATAGTACTCATAGCTTTTACTCGACGGCACGACATAGGAGTAGAAAAGAAGGGAAACTATATCGTCCTATAGTCTCTCGCCCATAGATATGTGACAACTCACACTGATAGTCGAGACTCTACTAGACAAAACTTGATGAGACTTTTTGATTCCTAGTACTACTTCCATAACCTATGCTCTGACACAAGCTTGTCACATTGCGAGACCACACCTAGAAGATATGGCACTCTCAGAGTGCTACCGGCGTACTCAACCTCTCAGAGGTCTTATACAAGCCCTTTCGTATCGTTCATCGCATATATATAGTGAAAAATAATGCGGAATTAAAACTTTTCACAAATAATTTCATAGTCTTTAAAAACTCTTCATATAAAATACATAGGAAATACTAAGTCTCATTTCATCGAATCTTAGACACAAGAGTACTTGGGACACGACCCATACACAATAGAAATATAGTACTACTAAGTCTATTACAACACTTCAATAAGAGATATAAAAGACATCTATACCCTCAAGTCAAGTGAGGACATACTTCAACTTCACATTAATACTTCTAAGATCCAAGCCTTGATTCCCAAATGCTCCTCACCTACCAACCCCTATAGAGATAGATAAAAGCATGGAATTAGTTCAACCACATGTACTAAGTATGGCATAATGCATAAAAATCATGAAAATGGACATTTATTGGAAATATGTATCTTTTTCATTTAAATATCATAATATAATCATAGCAAAAACATTTATCATCTTAGAAACACATAATAAATAACTTAGTCAATTTAAAACATTTTTAGCAACATTACAGTAAGCAATATCACTGTTACAGTGAAGTCTATTAACTTCATCTTAGACACCTTCTAGCATATAATTCCCCCACTAAAACCTATCCTAAGACTCACTTAAGCAACACAAAGAGAGTCAACCCATACACCCTCTCTATGCATGCTAAATGATCCTCAAGACTACTTATAATGAGACACATACGTTTACAAGACACCAAAACACATAAAATGAATACTATGACATTCTCCTTACTAAGGCTATCAATTGACTGACATAAGTACTCCTAGAAGAGAACACCCATACACCCTCTTCAAGGTTACCTAAATAATCCTTAAGACTTCTTAAGTTTAGATCATGCCTAAAGTATCAACCAACCTCCCTAACTAGAGTCATTCTCAAGAATTCCCTTGATAAGACATGAAGAGATCATCCCTTATGCCCTCTTCACACTTAAACTAAGGAATCCTTAAGTCAATCTAGATTAGGTAGTCATTCATTTACATGCTTCTAACATAAGTCAATATTTCATTAGTTCATTAATACACATTCATCACATAGTAGACATTCAAGTAATGGTCTTGGAGAAGACCTAGGGACTCTCCCTAACATCTTCAAAGCCTATTGTGCAATGTCTAGATAGCGTCCTATACCACAACCTAAACTTGATAGAACTTCTAGAATGCTAATATTTATCCCACATGTTGAGAAAATGCAATAACTGACATAGACCATGGTAGGAAAACATTGAATCCGGAGTTGTAACCTACTCCGATGGAGGGTGTTCTACTTGTCAAGTAGAACTTGGACACATCCCATGTAGATGGTTAGGGAATATGAAGGGCTTACTTTGTATTCTAGCCTCATACTTTAACTAGAACTACTTCCCTTACCATACTCACTTGGTTCTAGCCTTTGTTCTCGTGGAGTAATTCACATTAAAGGTTCATACAAAAGGTTCCATATCACGTTCATAACCCAATCACATTTATCCTACCAAAGAGGTCCCCTAGGGCTGCCTTACAATGGAGATAAGAATCTCATAATGAGTTTCCTAAGGATTGATATGATGTCATTCCAGCCAATCAACCTTAAGTCCATCATTCATTACAAGAAGGATACCGTTACGGCTTTCGACATCAAGGTTCATAACCTTACCACTAGGTTCAAGGTTTCATATAAAGGACCCTCTTAACATCAATCAAGGTCTCATGTCATTAATGCATAAAATATTAAGAGTCTTTAGCATCCTAAGTCAAGACATCTCATATTCACATTCATACATGCATCAAGTAAGGGACACAAGTCTACCACACAAGACACACTAAGACTTCACTTTATCACATATTGCATATCATATTCAAGAAGCACATATGCACAACCTTGATCACCTTTAGGTCACCCTATACACTACTATAACATCATCAATATAGCCATCATAATACTCAATAACCAATTACGAAGAATCATGCATAAACTTTAAGACTACACATACAAGAACATAGTCATAGTCTAACATGATCACCTAAATAGGATCAATAGAAGAAACCACATACTTTCACCTTACTTCAAATGTAGGTAGATATTATCATACTTCACATAATCAAATACACAAATCATCATATTACTTAAAGTAGTTGCCGACAATGTCATGATCATCATAATACATAAAGTAACGCCGACAAGGCCCAATCAATTACATAATACCGCCACCATAAGTGGACCATACTCATCACAACATAATTGAAGTCTAATTAACATAAAATAAAGAGAACTAGGGCAGCGTACCACCAATCCATTCTCTCCACTTCAATCCATGTCTAATTTATCCAATTCAATACCATAAGGCCCTTACCCATGGCCATGAACATCAATTCAATACATAAATCATAATACTCAATGAAACAAGGTTAATTCAACATAGATTTATAAATATAATGCAAACCTATACATCAATTGAATACAATTCTTACATCATTCAATAGCCCATAGAAAACTACACTACAATTCATTATCATTGAGACAATATCACTTAACACATAAAGTAGTCAAAAGGTAGGGTTCATCAATTACATGGTTTCATAGGTTAATTGAGTTAAAATCATATAATTAACAACAATTAAATCAATATTTTAAATGATTAAAGACCTTTAATGCAAAAACCCATGGATAAATCATAAAATTGGACAAGTTCATCATTGAAAACTTTAGAAAACATCTTTGAAGTTGGGATACTTGATGAATAGAGTTTAAAGGATCAAAAACCATACCTCAATGATGCTAATCCTCAAATTTTATGAAGAATCACCACTAAAATCTCCAATCCAAGCTCTTCTTTGAGTTTTGGCTTCAATGGAGTTCTATGGAATTTCTAAGGTATTTTTGTTTTGATTTTTGGAAAAATAAATTCTTCTAAGTGTTAAAGACTTATAAATATGTTTAAAATACCCAAAATACCCTTAAGGAACCTCCAAACATCTAATTTGGACGTGGGTTGAAATTGCAAATTCACCCCTAACATTACTGTGAACTGCGCAGGAAGGGAGTCCTCACAAATGGATGGCCATCGACGGCTCATCCCTTAACCAACGGACCATCCTGTTGGTACGTGGTTCGGGACTGAGGCTGGTCATTGGCTTGGACTCTCCCACACCTATGTTTACACCTATGCCCCCTCACCTACGAGGTGTTGACTGACCCACTGGACTTCGATTGCCTTCGTAGGTTGGTCTGGTTTTGGACATCTTGGGCACTCATTAAGGATCCTTCCTCAAGGACCCTTGGATTGTCCATGCGGTTGTTTGACAAGACGTTTCCAACCTGAACATACTCATATATGAGTTTAGGACCTCTCACACGAATTTTATCCAAAACGAACACGCAAAACTCGATGAAACATGCTTAAACACAAAAGGTCATTTTAAGGCAAGCCTTTCAAACGTCATGAACGTTCTTGGACGGTTGACCTCCAAACTTCACGAATCTTGACACACTGACTATATGCTCCATAATAACTCATTTAACGACATAATAACCTCAAGAATAATACATAAAACCATATATGAGCCACATAGGTGACTTAGTCGTCGAACGTCTTAGTCGTCCCTTGACGTTTCACTTCCAATGCACCTAAAACTCTAGATACTGCCTCAATAACACATTACAGACCATTTTAGGAACTTTCAACATCATGAAAACCATTTTTGGATCTATTTTACCTATGTCATTTTCGGTATCTTACATCTTGTTATTCCTTAGTTGTGCATAAGTGTCTTAATTCTATCAAGTCCTTTCTTCTAATACTTTTATTGTGATTATAGGCAATGAATACAAGGAGGAATAATGCTAGAAGGTCCAAGGAGGAGAATTTGAATGACGTGTTCCCCCTCAAGTTCCTCAAAACCCTCAAGTTCTTAATGAGGAAGGGGCAATGTCTAACGTTGAGGTAAGGGCATCTATTCATAGCTTGACTCAAATGTTGGCTACCCAAGTTTCTATGGATTCATGGGTGCAAGTGAACCTCAATTCTAACACCACCGCTTCAAGGATTAGATATTTCACAAGGATGAGTCCCCCTACTTTCTATGGTTCTAAGGTGGAGGAGTACCCACAAGTGTTCATTGATGAAGTGTTCAAAGTACAAGTGCTATGGGGGTGTCTTCTAAGGAAAAGTCAGAACCAGCCGCCTACCCACTCAAATATTTGGCTCATGTTTGGTATGAGCAATAGAAGGATGAAAGACCGGTTATAGAAGGTCGGATTACTTGGAAAGATTTCTAGATAAATTTCCTTGATAGGTTCTTTTCCTTGGTGATAAGGGATAGTAAAATTCAAGAATTCATCTGTTGACACCCAATTTTTGACCTCCATAATAAATTTAATCATCGAGCTTCTTAAATTTCAAACGATCTGAAATAATTAGTTTTTATAAAGTTCAGAATAGTTTTCAAGTTATTTTAAATTAATTTCATCATTTTATAGTTTATACACACACACACACACACACACACACACACATATATATATATATATATATATATATGTTTTGTATAATTAGTATATTTTGTGAACATTTTGAAAATCATCTCAAAATTTTTAATTTTAGTGATTACTTTGTTAAATTAGCTTTGTTTAAATTATGATTATAATTTTGAATTTTGATTTTATTATTTCATTTCGTTAAGATTAAGAAGTTTGTAAATTAATTAATATTAATTCGTACTTATTTGGAGTTTAGTCGAATTTGTTAACTTAACTCATTTTGCTTAAACTCTAAACTGTATCCTTACCTCACCTTAAACCCATCTAAGATAGAAAATTGTGCCCATTTTACAGCCCAATTTCAGGCCCACATCTGTCTAAGTCAGCAGCCCACCAAATAAACCCATTTTCCCTTTTTGCCCCGACCCAGCCCTAGCCTTTTCCCTTTCAACAGGAGAAGCTCAGAGTTCCCAAGCGCGTGAATTCCATCAAGACAGAAAATTCACAGTGTCTTCACGATCGACCGAACTACACCAACAACAGTGGGAAATTACAACAATAACGGCTCCCAAGCGTACCTCTCCCCGTCAAAATAGACAGAAATTGAGCCAGTGTCCTCTTCCTCTGTCCCTTTGTGCTTTTGTACAGTGTTTTCGGCAGGAGCAGGCCTCCAATGTCGTCCTTGGAACCGAGAGATTACTCCACATCGACGCCAAGGACGTTGAATCGATCCTAGACGTCGATTTCCCCTTCCCTTTCCAGAATGGTTTCAGACGCCAGAGAAAGGATGTTTGTCCAAAATGGTGAAAGTGTTGGAAATTCGAAATTAAAAATTTGTCCTCTCCTCATCCGATCCCCCCCCCGCCCTTTTTTTTTTCTTGTTTCGCAAACCCTAATTTTTCCATATATATATACTTCCTACTATTCACTGGAAAGGGGGGAGATTTTTGGAGTTGCCATTAGAGAGAAAAATCACAGTAAGAATCACTAGTCATACAACTATTACAGATAAATACTCGAGGAATAGGTCTTAAAATCATAGATAGTAAGAGTTCCGACTCCCGCCTGTTCCTTTGTCCACGAATGTTATCGTATTCGCATCTTGGCGGTGGAGGGATCGTCCTCATAGATGGCTCGTTCTCGTCTCAGTTAGCTGCTCCGGAGAAGGTGAACTCGCTTTTATATTAAGTCGTTCGATATATCTTTTTTTTTAGAGAGCGTGAAGCATCTGTCGTTGGATTTGTTTCTCTGTAGTTAGTATTGATAGAATGTTGAATGTTTCGTCTTGGTTTCGAATAGAACATTCACATATTTAAGTTTAAAGCATGTTACTCCGGTAAGCTTAAGATTTTTGGTTAGTTGATGTACTAAAATGTGTGGAGTGCCAGCTTTCGAATGTTTGTGTCCTAAATGATTTCATTTCCCCCCCCCCCCTATGTATGTGCTCATCCTCTCTGTATAGGGTTTATAGAAGAATCGAGTTAGCTTCGAATTAGGATTCGTGTTTGGTTTAACATAGTTTTCACCCTTTTATGTTATGAATGCTCCTAATTTGCAAGTCGAGTTGGTTGGAATACTGAGTTTTGCTTGTTTTGATGTTCCAAATTCTATTTTGTTGGAGTCAAGCCTTCAAAATAATTTGAAGTTCGATCCTTAATTGTGTCGTTGTTGAGTTCTATTTGAATATGAACCTTGTTTAGAGGAGTCTATCACCTAGCTATTGTTTGTTCATAGAAAAATAAATAGCTCATGTTGGCTCTTCTTCGGATACTGATTGCTTTCCTCACCTCGCTTATCATACTTCAATACTAATGGTTCTTGGCTAAAAAGTGATAAAGGTTCTGATCTTTTTTCTTTTTTTTAAACACGAGAGGTTCTTAGTTTTTTTGCAATGTCTTGTGTTGAGTGTGTGTGAATACAATGGCCATCTTAGTTTGTCTAAATTTTAAGACATTCATCCCGTTTATTGAAACTACCATCATTTCGCTTGTAAGTTTGAGGCTCGGTTGGAGATGAGGCATGTCCAAATTGAGGTTTAACGATATTTCATAATGTTTGGGGAATGAGACACCTTTAGTTTTGGATTGATTGTCGCATTGGCTAAAGAATTTTTCTTTCATTTTTCATACTTGATCTTTGTCCCCCTTCTCTCCTTTTCCTGTAAACATTTCATGTCCAAATGTTGAAGATTGCCTTTCCAGTAGCTTATATATAATAAGAAGAGTTCATTCAATTGATCTTAGCTCGGTGGTTTAAATTTACGTTAAATAGGTTTGTTTCTTGTGTAAATTTCTCTCTTCTAGTTCATTTAACGTGCCTTGGTTATGTGCATAGATGAAATATGTTCTTGCCATTAACTAATGTCTTATTTTGTTTCCTTTTTATATGCATGTAAATTCGTCTTGAGTCCTCATGGACTTCATACGTACCCTTGCATCCTCTCTTGAGACATAAGGGCTCAAATTACCTTCCCCGATGTCGGTCAGCCTCTAAAAATGGCGTACAAGTCGGGAAAAAAAATAGTAGCGTGCTGCTGAAAATTAATTTTGCAGCCCCCGGAAAGTAAAAAACAAGTCAATATATGGGCTGTATACACCGATATACAATTGGAATATATGATATACATGTGAAAAAATGTGAAATCACATGACAAATGCAGGACATAAAATTTTTGACGAAATGCAGGTTTCAAAAGGTCCGAATCGATGGAATACAACACTATATACCGTGATATACGCAAAACGTATACACATATTTTGAAAGGAAAATATGGCCAACAGGCCCAAAAAAATTTCTTTTTAGCAGGCCCAACAGGTCAAATAATGGGCAACATTCATTTTTGAGCCATTTTAGATTTAGGACATGTTGTTAAGATTTGGGCCAAAGGCCCAAATTTGATACTCTCTTCCTTTCTTACTCATATTTTATATTATTTTGACTAACTTTATTTATCATATAGTTTTAATTTAATTAAATTCTCGAGGTTACCATTTCTCTTAAATTATAATATATATATATATATATATATATATATATATATATGATAAATAAATATTTATTTTTACAAGTCACTTAGCTTTTATTCTATTTTTAGTCTTATTAACCTCTTTATGTCATTCCCCCTTATAAATGATTTCCCCCTTTCCCTAAAAAAAAAAAGTTAATTCAATAAAAATAATAATAAATAAATAATAAATAAAGTCTACTTACTTGTTTTAAAAATTTAAAAATTATTAAAAAGTTATTTTAGTCAAATCACCGGTCAACCGCAAGTTAACGGGCATTTAGAGGGCCTAACACCTTCTCGGAATGTACATTTGAACTTCAAACCCTTTTCAATCGATTTTATCTGTTTAAAATCTTTTGAAAAATAGTATAAGTTTTTTCTTGATTTTTACTAAAAATCAAGTGGCGACTTTGTAATCCGGAAAGTCAATTTTTCTTAAATCATAAGATTAATTGATTTTCCAAAACTTAGTCATTTTTTTATTTACTATACATATTTTCGTAAAGCAGAAATGGAGACTCTTCTGGGGACTAATTAAGTTCTAACCAAAATGATTTGACTATTTGGACTAAGTGTTATTATTGAATTGCTTATATGTGATTAAATTGTTTAAATTATAAACTGACAGTGCATATCATGGCGTATTTCTGATATATATTGTATAGTATATTAAAGGACGGTTTGCGAAACCGCAGTCGGACTTTTTTATACTCACCTTCTTTGGGAATTCACGGCAATTTATTGGTTCGTTATGCGTCCAATGGTTATCGCGAGTTCCAGCGCAAATTGTCCGTTTGGGTTCCTGGTCTTTTCAAAATCCAGTCCTAGTCAACTAGCGTAGAGCCGAGCCAAATCCCGAATTTAGGAGCATTTGAACTAGGATGACCCAACACCCAAGGCGTGTTGGGCACATTAGAGGCCCACCTTGTGTCTACTTGGCCCAAATTGCCAAAACAATAGACAACCATGCTTACGTGTTGATTGAAGGATGTATAGGTGTTTTAAAATAATTTATTGTCTATGGGGGTGGGGGTTGACTAATTTTTGTCTGCTACTTTTGTAGGATGGATCCGACACATGAGCATTTGAAAACAAGAATGGTTACCGTCCCCGATCCCTTCCTTAAAGTATGGTGGAGATTCATGAATAATGATGACAAGATGATAGTTCAGAAACACATAGGCTATCTTCCATCGCTGTTAGAAATGAATGCTTGGCCTGGTCAAATTGGAACAATGGTGAAATTCTGGGATAGTGAGAATATGGTCTTTCGATTTGGGGAGGTGCAGTTGACTCCAAGTATAGAAGAATTCCTTATCAGCTATGAAAGTGTCGCGATGTGCAACAAAAGGAAGCGACATCCAGATACAGATCTCCTAAATCCCACAATATGGGATTTCTCCAAAATCAGATAAAAACTGTCATTAATTAAAACCGAGTGGATGGACAAGCTCCCTGGCCCAAATATAACTTTCAGAAAACTATATTATCGATTTGGACGTGCAAGGGCTTATGAGAAATATAAATACGAGTTTGTCTCAAAAGAAAAATGGAAGGAGACGCGCCCCCTTGCCTTTGCAATATGCTTACTTGGAATGATGGTTTTTTCTCAAGGGCCAAAATACACCATTCATCCTAGTGTGTTTATGGTCACTCATGCCATCTTTTATGGAGTCGACTATAAATCATCAACAAAGTACTACACCTCAGCGCCTATGATTTTGGCCGACATCTATAGGGCTTTAGACAAATTTCAAAGCAGAGAATGCTTCTTTCAAGGGTGTAATCTGATACTGCAATGGTGGATGATGCGACATTTGATCAAGACTCATAACCCGAAAGAACCAAATCCTCTGAAGCGGTCAGACGAGCTACATGGTCATGATTGGTTGTTGTACCACAATCGTTGCAACAACACTGGAGAAGAAAATTTCTTTTATCTGAGACTTCGAGGGCTGAGAGAAGAAGACGTACAGTGGTCAGTAGACAGTCTGGTGGTAACTAAAAATATGGTGGTTCGAACAGAAAAAGTCCTTTACTTGGTATTTGTTGGGTTAAGGGGGACTAGACCATATGCTCTTGGTCGAATCCTAAGGTAACTAGGGGGGAAACAAGAGTTGCCCCAAATCGCAAATATGAGGAAATTTGCGACTAACCACGAAAACTGACGAGTTGCATTTGCTGAAGACATTCGTAGGATTTTGAAGTCTCGTAGAGTATTGGGTCAGCCTGTACCAAACAGGTTTCGTCCAGAATGTTCTAGGGAAAACAAAGAATGGTTGAAAAAGAGTCTCGCCGGAACTATTGAGCCTGGTCCGAACGTTCCTCACATTATTGCAGATGTTGGGGCCAAATATCATGTTCGACTTTATCGACTAAAAGAGAAGTTTGATAAGAATGAATTAGAGCATCAACGTCGTCATTCAGAAGACGCCAAAGCCATAGTTCAATTGAAACATGAGCTACGAAGAGCCAGACAGTGCATGACAGAGTTAGATGATAGCATGGAATAATAGATTCAATCGATAGAGGGGTTCAGACATCAAGAAGGAGCTCGATTGGCGAGAGATCATCTATGGGAAAACAGATATGCTATGTGGGAAGAGGTCAACATCGTGAAGAGGACCAGACTTGGCGAAGGATCAGAGGAGGCTTGTATTTTATTTACCATCCCCTGCGTGGGACTGCATTATTTGTACTTTGATTTGTAATTTATTTTCAGAACTATTTCCTTGTTTTATGTTTATCAACCATTTTGGATGTTATTAATAAAGTATTTTGGGGATAATGAATTGGTTTAAAAAGGCATATACATCATTCAATCCGTTAGGCTACCCTTGGCACAAAAGGGTCACATGCATAATTAGGACGCTATATATGTATTTTAACTGTTTATGTTCTATGTTGCTGTGAATGAGGATATCGGGAACCCACTCCTTTCCAAAATTTTCCAAAAAATATACAAACAAGTCACTATTACAAAATGTCCGACCAAAATTTCCGAGTCTCAAGTTTTTCACTCAAAAGACATCTCTCATACCTCAAATCCTAAAACATTAATTTATTGTCTTAGGAAAAGCAAATCACTGCTATGGATAATGGTAAGAATATCCAGATGGAACTCACTGGAGAAGAGCTACAACCAAAGATCGAACAGATCACTCGATAAATTCAAGAGGCTAGGGAGAAAGGGCTCAGAGTTGACATGGCCACAACGATCTACAAAGCTGCAACTGCAACGCTGGATGAGGATCTGGCATCAAAGATAAAGAGGAAGAAGAATATTGAGATAGAGACAAAGGACTTGAGTGAGAAGTTGGACATGCTCCGACTGAAGGTGCAAGAAAGGGAAGCGAGAGAGGCGAGGATAGAATCGGAAACCGCCATTTTGTTAGCCAAAACTGCATCACTTGATGAGGAGCTGACAGCGAAAATGGCAGAATTCACCTCCGTGAGGGAGATGATGGTCTCATTAAGGAAGAAGAATAAGGTGTTCCGCCATAACATGATCGCCAAACTTCAGAAAATGCGCGGGAAATACTCTATCCACAAGCAAGAGGCTAGTGGAAGTCCAGATGACACTCATCCTGGAGTGATTGGCGAAGACATTGACGAGGAAATCGTCTACAAGCCTCCATTTTTGGGCCGTCGGAGAGGAGGAGACAGACGGATCACTCTTCCAGCCTACGAGCCGACGCATCATGTAGGAGAGTAAGTTGTGTCTTGTGCTCTTTTGTATGAACATCTCGAATGGACACCTCAGGAAGGATCATTTTTATTTTTTCAGCAAGAAAACTATTTGAAAGTGTGTGCCTTCCACCCAAACCAGTGAGGACACACTATAGAGGAATGCGTGCAACTCAAAATGAGGATCTGCCACCAGATCGACATTGGGGATATCCCGCACATGTGGGATAATAACACCGTTCTCATTTATGATCAGTCAGAGCCAATTGAGCGCACCCAGTTTTTTTCTCATTATTTCACACCGTTCAGAATGTCAATGCTGGAAATCTACAGTGATTTGGTTCAGAATGGGGTCTTAGCCTCTATCCACGATAAGAACAGTGGTCTCGATCTCGTTGGGAAGAAATCTGGAATTCTTGTGCCTTTCATAATGCGACATATCACAGCCTCTCAAGGTGCCTCAGTTTTTGCTATGACATCGAAACCCTCGTCAACATGGGAAAAAATTGAGTCGAGATTATTTCCCGTGGCTAATATGACGTTTGAGAAAGGGAATGACTAAGATATAGTCATTATTTTTATCTTTTAAAGCTTTGTTGCCTTTCAATTTCCATTGTAGCAGTTCTGAATGAATGTAATGTAAATCAATGTTTTATTTCCTACTCGAACTACGTTGGGCCTAAATTCTCCTTGTGAGATACATAGGCAACCTTCAAAGGCCCGGCCCCTGTCATTAAAAAAATTTATTCTCCCCCCCCCCTTTATGGTACAAGGAAATGTGAAAACCATATCAACGAACATCAAAAGGCAGCTGCAAGAAGACCGTAGCTCAACATGATTTAGCCTTTTTAAGACAATATCGAACTAAAAAGCAAGCAAACTCCTTCTTGTTAAAAAAATTGTTTCCATCCTTACTCATGGATCGAAGATATCCTCAAACCTAACAACTTGTGTGTTTATCTCCTCTCTGTGTGAAATTATGCATTTTGTTTTCTGAATCTAAACTGACAAATCTGCCTTTGAGTTGTTTTTCTTCTCAGGTACTTTGAAACTGATCTTTGTTGATTAAGCTGGCTGATCATCCCTACTTTACCAAATCGAAAGGTCCCGCAGATTCCTTCCCTAGACAAAACTCAGATAGAGGAAAGACAGTTATGGGAGATAGTAACGAAGAAGTAAGTCTTACCGACGTTGTGGTGGCTCCACCCACCGTAGCAGATCAGAATGAGTTGATTCTGCAATTGATGCAACAGATTGCGGAAATTACGATAGAGATGCAGAGAAGAAAGGATTTGCCTCCCCAGGGTATATTGTTAATACTGCAGATGGAAGGCCTCCTATCTATTTCCCTTCTTCAAGCATGGATCCGACCCAAAACATGCCACCTGCTCAAAATCCCTCCACTATAGACCTAACCACTAAAAAACCCCAATACGCTACAACTTCCTACCAAACTCCACCACCTCCTCAGAATAACCATTCTCAAATGCCATCTAATCCTCAAAATACCCAACATCAAACCGTTCCACCATCTCAAAATCCAGGTGAAAATCCAAATCAAAACACTTTCAATCCCCAAACATCCCACCACCACTTAAATAAGAATACCAATCCTCAGACTTATCCACAGAATTACCAAGCCGCCCAAAACGCCCAGAGTCCTTCCGTAGCTCCCCCCTTACCTAAAAGGACCACTTTCAAGATTCCCATCCTTGCTGAGCACGACATGCACTGTTCTGAGTTTGACCATTACGAGGAACAAGAAAGAGAATGGAGGGCGAAGGAAGATGCAAAGGTGGTTATAAAAGAGGAGATCAAGAAAGCCATGAAAGAGCTCCAATGCATCCCTGATATCGCCGGTCTTAGTTATGAAGATTTGTGTATTCATTCAAATCTGGACCTTCCAGAAGGGTTCAAGATTCCAAAATTCTATACTTTCGGAGTAGTGGGGAACCCTATGGCTCATTTGAGAGCGTACTGCGACCAGCTTGTTAGAGTTGGTAAGGATGAAGCTCTATTGATGCGGCTCGTCAGCCGAAACCTGTGCGGGGAGGCTCTGGAATGATTTACCTCCCACGAAACCACACAATGGACCAGCTGGAATACTCTGGCCAAAGATTTCATCGATTAATTTGCTTACAACGTAGAAATTATTCCCGATCGGTACTCTTTGGAGAAGATGAAACAGAAATCCACCTAGAGCTATAGAGAGTTTGCCTATAGGTGGAGAAAAGAAGTTGCAAGGGTAAGACCGCCTATGTCTGAAAAAGAAAATTGTCGAAGTGTTCGTGCGGGTGCAAGAGCCCGACTATTACGACATAATCATGTTGCTCGTGGGAGCGAATTTTTCCGATATAGTCAACAGCGGTGAAACTATTGAAGACGGCTTGAAAACAGGAAAGATAGACCATGTAGCCGCGTCGCCCGGATCTTCAGGGTTGTTGAAGAAAAAGAGAGAGGACGTTGCCGTTGTCTCATATGAGGGGAATAAAACCACCAGAAGATCCTCCTACTCTCAAGGTCGTCCTCAACCTTCCCAAAACTCCTACAAAGTTAGTCAGACAAATAATCCTCCTACAGTGTACCAAAATTCACCCCCAAATTACCAAAATCCGTCTCCCACTTATAAAAATCATCCTCCACTTTACCAAATTCCGTCTCCTCACCACCAAGGTGTTGCTCTCAACTGTACTAACGTGTAGTCGAGCTACAAAACACCCCCTCCTATTCATAAAGTCCAAGCTCCACTATATAAAAATACCCCTCCGAATTACAAAGCTCCATCGCCAAACTACCAAACAAATCCATATCCAAGATATCAAGCTCCCCTTCCCAACAATAGAAATTATCAACAGATGTCTCCTCCACAAGGCAGTTATGATCCACCTCGACCTAGATTCAAGAAAAAGCCTTCGATGAACTTCACTACGCTCGCCGAAAGCCGAACAAAGTTGTACGAGCGACTGGCTGGGGCCGGATATATCCACCCAGTGGGGCCTAAACTGTTGGATAGCAGTTCTAAAATTTATAGACCAGATCAAAGATGTGCTTACCATTCCAATAGTTTCGGGCATGATACTGAGGACTGTATCAACCTCAACCAAAATATTCAAGATCTGATCGACCAAGAGGTGGTCTCTCTTCAAGCAGCCGCGCCTAATATCAACACCAACCCTTTGCCGAATCATGGAGGCGGAAATGTTAATATGATAGAGATAGATGATGAATGGTGCGTGACAAAAGTGGTAACTCCACTCATTCATGACGAGTTGCAAAGGTATGTGGCTTTGTTGAGTATCAAAGAGAAAAAAGAGTTCGTTATCTTGACACCCGCAAAGGTTGTTGCCTTGGTGCCATCAAAAACTCTTGTCAGGCCAAAATTTGTGATTGAAACAGCTGCTACTCAGGGTATGACCCGTTATGGGAGGTGTTATACTCCTGAAGAGTTTACTCTTGGAGGACAGAAGAAGGATCAGGGTAAAAGGCCGATAAGCGAAGGCGAAGCGGAGGAATTCTTGAGAATGATGCAGCCAAAGGATTATTCTATTGTTAAGCATTTGGAAAAGACTCTAGCCCAGATTTTTGTGTGGGCCCTGCTGATGAGCTCTCAATTGCATAGACAGGCATTGATGAAGGCTCTCGATGATAGGTATATGCCCGTAGGTACAAGCAGCGATAATGTGGCCGATATGATCAACCAAGTCATCCGAGGGCATCGAATTAGCTTTTGCGACGATGAGTTTCCTTTTGAAGAGAGGTCACACAACAAGGCACTGCACATCACTGTCATATGCCGCAAAAAGGTCATAAATTGTGTTTTGGTAGATGAAGTATCTGGTCTGAATATTTGCCCGCTATCAACACTGAGGCAGTTACGATTTGACATGGGGAAGCTGGAGCAAAACCAAGTCAACGTAAGAGCTTTTGATGGGGTGCAGAGAGATACATTGGGAGCGGTGAATTTGGTCATCCAAATGGGTTTGGCAGAATTCAGTGCACAGTTTCAAGTCTTAGACATTGACACCAGCTATAACCTTCTTCTGGGAAGACCTTTCATTCATATGGCTGGAGCTGTACCTTCTACCCTTCATCAGATGATGAAACTCATTAGGAAGAACGAAGAGCTAGTTATTCATGGTGAAGGGAGTCACTCTGGCAGACAGGCGCCAATTATCGGCGAAGTGTCTCGAGGTATTGATTTCCATTCACTGGAGATGGTAAATGCCACTGTTAAGGATTTGGACCCCACAGCCTCCCATGACTGTTGTGTACAAGATGATCGCTACTGTGATGTTGCAGAGTGGATTTGACCAGGTTTCGGATTGGGAAGGAATTCCCAAGGAACTGTTGAGCCCATTCAAACTCCTGTCAAAGGAGCAAGATATGGTTTGGGGTACATCCCCACAGATGATGATATGAAAGCGAAGAAGAAGAATGATCAAGCATTGGCTAAGCCAATCCCTCATTTGTATCAATCATTCCCGGTCCGAGAGTATACCGAGCATGACGACCTTGGGGAAGGAATCTGCAGCCTTTTCGAAGACATAGATGTTGTTATTGAAGAAGAGGTCGAGCTAGCAGGATTCCGCGATGCTGAGCCTAGAGAGATGCTGCAAAATTGGACCTCCACACCGATTCTGATCCCCCGAACTCCTTGGTAGAAGGGCATCATTTTATGCATATTTAAATCGGTGGCGGTCCGGAAGAGGCTCGAGACCCACCATTTTGCATTTTCTTAATTGCTAGAATTTTAAAATTCCCTCATGATGTTTGAAAAAGGCAACATGGCCTTTTGCCATGGCCAAAGTTTGCATTATTTCCAATTTGAATGAAAGCCTCTTTTATTGAAAAAATTTTTATTTACTTATTTGCTATATTTTACTTTCCTAACATTGTCTATTT
>JABWTJ010000375.1:508959-603288 GCA_016801875.1 Solanum sitiens | reverse complement strand
CCAAGACATAACCCATTTCCCTTAAACCCATTTGAAAATCAAATCTTGGGCCCCTTTTTCCCAATTCCCAGCAGCCCAACTTTATAGTTTTGCCCAGCCCAATTCCATTCTCTTAAATCCCAACAAATCAGATCCAATTTGGGCCATTTTTTAGCCCAATTCACGTTTTTACAGCCCCTATTCTTAACAATATTTCCAGCCCACTCTTTTCAATGACCAACCCACCAACAGCATACATACACAACAAAACCGACCCGACCCCATTACTTCATCTTCTTCACCTAACAACAAGAAAAAGCACTGCGCAGATCCAGAAAAAATCCCGATAAAATCGAATCTGCAACAGCCACGTCCTATTCCCTTTTCCCCCTTTTTGTGAAATTCAATTTTTTTTCGATCCTCTTTATCATTGCCTTGAAAAAAAGGCACACAATTTGACTTTTTTTTTTTGAAAATCACTCCCAAATAAACCCCGAATCCCTCTATATAAACCTCCATCTTCTTTAGTGTTGGGAGGAGAAAAAATTGTGGTGAGAAAAATAAAAGTTAGAGGAGATCGAATTTTTTTTGAAGAAAAAAACAATTTGATAAGGGAATTTTTATTTTTTTAGAAAAGAGAAAAATCGATAGGAAGATTTTTTCATCTAAAAAATACATGCCTCAAATGTCTTCAAAAGTTTAAGGTCAAGAGTTCAAAAAAAAAATTAATAATATAATTTTTAATTTTTTTGAGTTCATCGGAATCTTGTGTAGTCGAAATTCGTGGTGAAAGTTGCTTTGTGGTCAAGCTCGTTCGTCCCATTCGCTGCACCGGAAAAGGTAATATCTTTGGTCTTATGTTTCGTTTCCTCTTAATTGATATGTAGTTGACTTTGCTTCCGTTCTATTAGTCCTTTTTTTAGGATATCGTGTGTTGATTAATAATTGTTGTATGTCGTGTTATGGACAGAATGCTAAGAGTGTTGTATTATGTATTTGTTGTTGGATTGCAGTAACGAGTTCTTATATTTTGGTTTGTTTAATCGCTTATTTCATAGAATCCGTTTTGCCTACGTTGTTTTGTTTTGCTTCTTTGTTCATGTTTAAAGTTTACCTAATACAAGCCTAGTCTCGAATTTAACCGTTTGATTGTTGTTGATCTATTCATAAGGAATTTTAGGATTAACTGTGGTTGTTTCACATTGTTTCAATTTTGAGCCAATGTGATTAAATGGCCGATTGGCAGTAGCTATCTCATTTGATTCAAAGTTGATTAAATTTTACATTATTCCATAATGATCATCTTCTTTTCACTATTTTTGAGCTATTATATATATGTTAGAGATGTAGCTTGTTTATGAACATTGTTTTGTTCTATGTTAGCATCGGTTAATCACCGTCTATATTTAGAAGTTTGGTTATTTTCTTGACTTATGTGTTTCCATTTGTTGCTACTGGGAAAATCTAAAAATGCCTATTACAAGTCTGTGTTCAAATTTAGTGCCATTGGCTACCATGTGTAGGGGGTTGTTCATTTTTTTTCTTTTGGCCTAGTTTATTTACTATGTTGAGATTGAAACATTTCATTTTACATTGTTTGAAATATATGAGTTATATGGTAATGAAGTTGATGTCAACAGTGTTCTGTTACCACTATCCTTGTACTTTTC
Organism: Solanum sitiens; assembly: GCA_016801875.1. NCBI lineage: Eukaryota > Viridiplantae > Streptophyta > Magnoliopsida > Solanales > Solanaceae > Solanum > Solanum sitiens. The sequence goes on along the minus strand of JABWTJ010000375.1, from coordinate 601,639 downwards.
AATAAAATTGTCATGATCCTTACTTACGTGTCTTTCTTTCTGTTGCATGTGAATATACTTTGAGTCTATGATGGACTCTTCTCCTCCTTGCATTTTGAATGGGCCATAAAGGTTCCCCGAATCTTTATTTCCTCTCGAGTCAGCCCCCATGTCAAATTGTGAAGTGATGAACAGGCCCTGGAGTCTCAATATGAGGCTGGAAATTAGTTTGTGGAGGCTTGAAAAGGGTTGTATACGTGATGTATACGACGTTATACACCGTTATAAAGGATGAGTGAAGAAAATACGAGGTAAAAATGGACGTAAAGGTTTTAAGAGTTGAATTAGGCTGTGTAATTTCGATTTATATCCGAATATACACAAAAGGGGGTCAAACGACGCGCTGTATACAGAAGTATACACCTGGTGTATACACAACTCTTCCATGACAGAAATAATGCTGAAGTCCAAATCAGGCCCAAATCCTCTCTCCCTTACTATTAAATTATTTGATTATGATTATTTATTGATTGTTTATTTATTAACTCTAACTTTGAAATTATTAAATAACTTAATTAAATCCCCAAGAGATGAACTATATTCATTATGTTAGTATTTTAAATAAATTTCATTTTTATCAATACTTGTTTTTTTTATTTTATTTGAAAACCTTTACTTAACCTTCAGTTAACTTAAAATAGTCTCTATGCTTTAATTGACCAATTTGGTTTAAAATATTATTTTAAAAACGCGTCAAATAGGTCTTAACAAATCTAGTCTTGTTAAAATTCTAGTCATTTGTATTATATTCAAATGTTTCAATTAAGATTCCATTTTCTTAAAAAAAAAATTAAAAAATTATTCTTTTAATTATTTTCTCAAGTTAATCGAGTATTGTAAATTAATAATATTATTTCTATATTAAATATTTTTTAAAAAAATAGTCAATAATAATTAACCTAAGTCATAGGATAACCGCATGTTAGCGGACGCTTCAAATGCCTTAAAAACCTTCTTGAAGCGTAAATAAGAACCTCTTACCCATTTTCTCTAAATTTATTAAGATTTAATCTGTTAAAATCTTTTTAAATTAAGTTTTCTTAATTTCTTTAAAAAATTAAGTGGCGACTCTTTCTAAGTATTTTTTCTAAAATATTTTATACTTAGAACATTTCAAAAAGTAATTTTTCTAAAGATAGATAAAATTACGGCATAACAGAAATGGCGACTCTGCTGGGGAGTTAATAGGTTTTAACCATAATAGACTTAGGTTAATTATTAATGTTTTAACATATGCTTATTTGTTTGCTTATATTGTATGCCTAATGTCTTATTGTTTATGCTTATGTGATATAAACTGTTTATCTGTTATTATTTTCATCAATTGTATATTTATATTGTTTTATAAACTGTCATTCCGTTCATATTTCTCCACTTCTTGGAAATTCACACTATCACACGTACACGCGAGGTGTGCTTTGTGCACCCGCAAACTTCTTTCAAAATTCCCAAAGTTAGGAGAGTTGGCATATGCGCGGGGTGTCCGGATCTTTTTCCGTGTGATAGCCTCCTCACTCGAGTTGTCCCTCGGGAATCTTGTGTTTAGAAAGCCAAATCTTAGAAAACATAAGATAGAGCTAAACCACCCCTCAATTTAAGTCATGCATGCATGTGCCTTAGGTGGATCGATCATGGGTATCGATTCGACATTTAAGAAGTCCACCCTTATGTCAACGGGTTTCACGACCCAACGACTGACGAGCATGTTTTGTGCAAAGTGACAATGATAGACGGACACAAGCCTAATTTTGACATAGTGAGTTCGATTCAATGAAAACTCGAGTTGTCACAAATTAATGGGTCAGATCAATCTATCATAATCACATTTTTTGAATCGTTAGGCCTACCCTTGGCAAAAAAAGGTCACATATCTATTTAGAACGCACAATAACTGTTTATGTGTTATAACTGCTTACGTGAAAATGTTGCTTTATTTGAAGATATTGTAGCTCACTCCACTTCTAATAATTTTTAGAACCCCTAAGCATAAATATCAAGTCACTATCAAAAGTGCGTCCAAATATTCTTCGAATTTTTAGTTTCCCCAAAAAAACATATATTCAAAACTCTCTTTCAAATCCTAAATCTTACTCTCTCATCTAAAAAAAAAAAGGTGTAAATTTTCCATTTCAAATCAAAAAGAGATTCAAAATGGTCGAACTACGTAGGACCTGAATTCTCCCCGTGAGATACGTAGGCTGTCTTTCAAGATTCGGTCCATATATTTGGAATTTTCTATTTTTTCCGCTCTTCCAAGCAAATTAGAGTTTCCTCTCAGTCAAAACCAAAAGTATGTAAATTACATTGAATCCACGCAAGTTACCTTTTCCAATTCACTATTCCCAAAATTAAATAGACAAATTCCTGTCTATTTAGTCACCTTTCTATATCAGTGGGCTCGTTTATCATCAAATGAAGCAACTCTAATGTGTTTGTGATCATGTGTGTGATATTTTGTATTATTTATCATCTTCAAAAACTAACACATTTGTCTTTTGAGTTATTTTTCTTTTAAGGTACATAAAACTGATCTGTGTTGGGAAAATGGCTAAACATCCATACTTCACAAGGTCTAAAGGTCCCAAAGATTCCTTTTTTGACCAAAGTTCATCAAAAGGCAAACAAAAGGTGGTTGAAAATGTCGAGAACACTAATTTGAGCAAAATCACTGTGAACAACCCTATCATTGCCGAACAAAACAAGCTGGTTGCACGATTGTTCCAACAAATTGCTGAAATAAGGGCTGAAATGGATAAGTCCCGAGATTTGACAAATATGACTATCATTGCCAACACTTCTAATTCAGAAAATTGAAGACCTCCACTCCATTTTTCTACTTCAGATCCAGCCTCCAAATGTTTTCCAAACAATTCAACCATCGCTACAAATCCAAAACCTCCCATCATCGACTCGATCACCCTTAACTCACATCAAGCTAGCTCCTCACACCAAAAAGTACTTACTCTTCTAAATCCAAACACCAACAATTTCCAGAATTTTCCTCCCAATTATCAAATTCCTACTCTAACGGTCCAAAACTCATCTACAACTCAAGCCATACTCTAAAAACCGCATCTACTACATACTTCGATGAAATGTTTGGTTACAATGTGGAATTCATTCCTGATCGATACTATTTGGAGAGAATCAAACAGATTTCTTGTGAAAACTATCGAGAATATGCCTACCGTTGAAGAAGAGAGGTTGCAAGGGTTAGGCCTCCCCTGACTGAGAAAGAGATTATTAAAATTTTCGAGCGTATTCAAGATTCGGAGTACTACAGCAGGATGTTTCTAATTCTAGGAAGGAAGTTCAGTGAGATAGTCAAAATTGGTGAAGCTATTGAAGACGGTCTCAAGACCCGAAAAATCATACCAATGATTTCCCAAGGTGAATCCTCAAGACCATTGAGGAGGAAGAGGGAAGATGTTTCCTCTATCTCATTTGAATCGAATAAAAAATCAAAGAGTCATGCTGGTCACAATGTTCGAAATCCTTTACCATCCAAAACCTGCCCCTTAACTCCACAAAATCCTTACCCCATCTTTTATGTCCAACCAAATTACCAAGCTCCAGTACAAAATTATCCAAATTACCAGGCTCCAGCACAAAATTATCCAAATTACCAAACTCCATTGCCAAATTATCGCCGAACTACCCAAATGCTCCTCAAATCTTCCAAAATCCACGATATCTAAATTTTCGAACGCCGACACCTACTCGCCCAAATCCCTCACTTTATCATCAAGTACCTCCACGAAATAATCACAATCTTCCTCGTCCAAAACTTGAGAGGAAACCACCTCGAGTCTTTACTCCTTTGGTTGAAAGTCGAACTCGACTTTTTGAAAGATTGAAAGTAGCCGGTCTGATACACACAATTGATCCCAAAAATGTCAATGTTAATTTCAGAAATTACAGGGCCGATCTTCATTGTGCTTATCATTCAGGATGTGTCGGGCATACCACTGAAGATTGCATCAACTTGAAACATAAAATTCAGGACTTGATTGATCCAAAGGTTGTAACTCTTCAAACTGTCATACCCAATGCCAATATTGATTCACTGCCGAATCGTGGAGAGTTTACCGTTAACACGATCGAGGTCAAAAAAAAATTGGTGTAAATCCAAACCAACCTTGATAGCCGTGAGAAAGTTGTAGCTTCACTGAGCGTAATTGAGAATTCTGGATTTGTGGTCATGGATCCATATCAAGCGCTTGATTTAGTGCCAAAAGATGATAAGAGCAAGAAGTAGGACAATCATGTTTCGCCAAAGCCTTTGCCGCATTTGTATTCGTTTTTTCTGGTAGAAGAATATGCCAATGATGATAATCTCAGAGAAGGAACTAGGGATCCCTTGAAGAAGGCGATGTCATACTGGAGGAATTGATGGAGACATCAAGCGTACGAGATGTAGAGCCAATGGAACAAGTTCTTAATTGGACTTTCACGCCGCTCTTGACTCCTCGTTCATCTTGATAGACAAAGATGAATTTTAAGTTATTTTTTAATTTCTCTCGTAATATTTTGAAAAGGAAAAATGGCTCATAGTCATGTTCAAAGTTCGTATTTTCTTATTTTCAATGAAAACCTCTTCTATTGCAAAAATTTATTCCACTTGCTTTAATTTTTCTATCTAACAACCTTTGTGTTTGTTTAAGTAAAAATAATTTTAAATCTGTCAACATCATATCATGTCACAAGCTGAATGAACAAATGAGGTAGATGACGATGTGTTCTAAGAGTATGATGAGGAGATCATGATATTTGGATACACCTACAAAGAATAGAAACAACTCGAGAATCATGATAAGTCAAATTTGGATCACACATAAAAGGATTACTGTGTCCAAGAGATTAGAATAAGTGTCTATCTGACAGAAGCTCGGAAAAGAGAATTCAACAACCTACTTAGACAATACATCGACACATGTGAGGGTTGAGCATAGACGTTCATCTCAAATGACGAATCTACTCAGATGTTATCAAGAGCTATAAAGGTTGAAGATTTAGAGTTTTTGTAATTTCTATCCTTGTAATCACATCATTTGCCTGTAACCATCTTATGTTTTAAAATTAGGAAATTATTCTTTAAAAACGAACTACGTCTGACCTGAATTCTCTAGAATGAGATACGTAGGCGGTCTATGTCAGCCTCGGTCATTTCCTTTATCAGAATTTTCTAGTTTTATCAATCCTCGAGAGGGGAACTACGTATGACCTGATTCCTGCCTCAACGGGATACGTAGGCGCCACAAGGGTTTGGTCATATCTCCCGTAAGATTTCTATTTTTCTTTACAATAGAAATTGGGACAGAATTTTTGAGAGGGACTAAAAATTCTCAAGAAGAGACTTAAAAATTCTCAAGACATAAGATATATTGTGAGTTGCAACTGGGACAGAATTTTTGAGGGGGTCTCAAAAATTCCAACAAGTCATATATCAAAAGTTTGAAATACGTTGAGACGTCTAATAAGACAAAAATTTTTAGAGGGTCTCAAAAATTCTCAAGAAGATCTCCAACAAGTCAAGATTTAAGATTCATTATGAGTTGCAAGTGGGATATAATTTTTAGAGGATCTAAAAAATTCTACAAGTCATATATCAAAAGTTTGAAATACGTTAAGACGTCTAATCAAGACGAAATTTTTGAGAGGATCTCAAAAATTCTCAAGAAGATCTCTAACAAGTCAAGATTAAAGTCACATGGTGAATTGCAGAATTTTATTTGAGGGACTCAAAAAATTTATAGCTCATATATCAAATATTTGAGATACTCCAAGACATCTAACTGGGACAGAAATTTTTGAGAATGGGTTCAAAAATTTCTTCAAGCATCACTAGAAGTATGTAGTTAATTTTGACATTTCGAGCATGATAAGAAGTTTAAAGCTAACTTCAAATGATCTCTAGCATCGTTAAAGTTCAGAGTCAACTTCAGCAATCTCAAACATTGTTGGATTTCAGAGACAAGTACAAAACTTTCCGACTATGGAGGACTTCGGGAGAGCCAATTCAGAAATTTCTCAAGCTTCAGCGATTTTCTGAATTCTCCAGGACAAGCTATCGGATACGTCTAAAGTTTAAACCAAGGACGTTCATTTAAGCTATGCATGACATGACATTTGACAGTGACTTCTTTCAAATTGATTCTCAAAAAAAAAAATCTTTTTCTTAAGGATTTTTAAATATGTCAAATATTTTGTACAAATTCATCTTTTGTCTATCAAGAAGTAAGATATCAGAGTGATCAACTGAAGATATCAAGAAAAGAAGCAAGCGATTGGAGAAATCAACACAGATCAGTTTGTTTTAAAAACTAACAATTTTTCTGTGGATGCAGGTATATAAGATTGCCTCAAGATCATCATATTCCTCGATTCAATGAATATGGAGAATTCAAAAGGGCGAGTAGCTCCCCAAAATCGACAACCTTTTTGTGGAGAAAGAAAAGTCATTTAACTTCTTTAGCAAAAAAGCAGTAGTTCAGAATACGAGAAACAACACCTCGTTCAAATCTCCAATAAAGCACCAGTCACATTGAACACAAAATGTTCAAAATGGGACAAGTGAAGACATCACTCTCAATATGTACAAACATCTACAAAGATATCCAAATTATAGTTTTTTATCATCAAGAACTATTGGAAAATATTCACAAATCTCGTTGATATTAGACACGGTAATGTGAACCACCCAGAGGGACATCGTATTTATCACGAGGAAGTCATGCATATCGTATTATCAAAGGAGTTAATGCCATTATCGAGATATGTCATTAATAAACAAACTGCCAAGAGGGCCATCATATTCAAATTGCCAAGAAGGTCATTAATATTCAAACTGCCGAGAGGGTCATCATATTTATATTGCCAAGAAGGCCATTCATATTCAAACTGCCGAAAGGGCCATTGCATATTCAAATTGCCAAGAAGGCCATTCATATTCAAACTGCCGAGAGGGTCATTGCATATTTATATTCCCAAGAGGGCCATTACATATTCAAACTGCCGAGAGGGCCATTGCATAATCAAACTGCCAAGAGGGCCATCATATTCAAATTGCCAAGAAGGCCAATTCATATCAAACTGCCAAGAAGGCATAATCTTCTATTGCCAAGAGGGCTATTACATATTAAAACTGCCAAGAGGGCCATTACATATTCAAACTGCCGAGAGGGCCATTGCATAATCAAACTGCCAAGAGGGCCATCATATTCAAATTGGCAAGAAGGCCATTCATATCAAACTTCCAAGAAGGCATAATCTTCTATTGCCAAGAGGGCTATTACATATTCAAATTGCCAAGAAGTCCATTGCATAATCAAACTGCTGAGAGGGCCATTGCATAATCAAACTGCCAAGAGGGCCATCATATTCAAATTGCCAAGAAGGCCATTCATATCAAACTGCCAAGAAGGCATAATCTTCTATTGCCAAGAGGGCTATTACATATTCAAACCGCCGAGAGGGCCATTGCATTCAAACCCGAGAGGGCCATTGCATCTTCAACCGCCAAGAAGGCCATTGCATCTTCAAACTCCGAGAGAGTCATTGTTTCTTCCAATGCCAAGAGATCATCATCATCTTATCAATCGAGCATCAACATCATTCTATCAATAAAGTATCATCATTAACAATATTACATTATCGATAAAGTCATCATCATGTCGCATCATATCAATTCATCAGCTACTGTGTCAAAACTGATGGAAGCTGACGTCAGAATATTTCTAAAAAATATGTGCCGAAGAGGGTAAAACATAACACCTCTCTATGCAAATTACAGTTTCTACTAACAAGTTTGTTTTAATCTCTGCCGAGAGCATCCAAGAGGATGTATTCTCAAATCAAACCACAGGGTGCGAATGACATCAAAAGGGATGCAGCACAACGTGGAACTTTTTCTTAGCAGCGAACTGGGACATAGTCCGAAGAGGAGTGTCAAACTCTTAGGACGCGAGCAGAGGAGCGACTTCCACCACAATCAAACCACACCCCTATCAGAAGGCATGTGGGGTTTTCTTTAGGTTTTGTCAGTTTCGGTCTCGCATTCTGAAATTTTGATCTACCGAAAGCAAGTGTCCAATTTGAGTGACAATGCGCCGAGAGCTTTGGAAATTATGTCCATGTGAGTTCTTAATTATGGGTGTGAAGTGCACCACATTCATGGCTAAGAGGTTACAAGCCTCCTTTTCATACTCGTTTAATTTTGTTACTTGTCAAGAACCAAAGGTTATCTAACATAATAGATTCCCTTTTCAATCGATTGAGTCGAACTACAAACAGCCTGATTCCTATGGTTTAAGGATATGTAGGCGGGCTCGATGTTGAAAACTCGGCTGTATTCTAACATTCCACTCGAATGTTATTCCCAAGCATCCCGATTCCTTCATAACTCGGTATCGAGATGACTTTTGATTTCTTTCAAAATCATGCGTTAAATCTAGCGTATCGAACTACAAGTGGCCTGAATTCTCATATAGCCTGAGATATGTAGGAAACACATTTTCAGGGTTCGGCCATAATTCCTAAAGCCCATACCAGAATTACTTTTCCCAAATATGAAGATGTGATCGGTTAAAATTGGATTCGTCAATTTCATTTGCCTCGAATTTCTTTCATCAATCCAAGTCAAACGAGGGACAGCTATTGACACCCAATTTTGGCCTTCCACAATATAAATTAGTCATCGAGCCTCTTAAATTTCAAACGATTTGAAATAATTAACTTTATAAAATTTTAAATATTTTTTGAGTTATTTTAAGTAATTTCGTCATTATTATAAATTTTAAAATGTTAAAAAATAATTTACATATTCTATATGATTTAGCATATATTTATTATATTAATGTTTGAAAATCATCTCAAAAATATTTTAGTTTTACTTAAATATTTTATTAATTAGTTTAGCTAATTTATAGTTTATATTTTTTGAATTAATAGTTTACGATTAAATTAATTACTTTATTTTTGTTCAAATTAAGAAGATCGTTAATTAATTGATGTTAATTCATCTTTCTTAAATTTTAGTCAAATTCCCTAAATTAAATTTAATTTGACTATTTCTTGAAATTTCAAGACATAACTCATTTCCCTTAAACCCATTTGAAAATCAAATCTTGGGCCCCATTTTCCCAATTCCCAGCAGCCCAACTTTATAGTTTTGCCCAGCCCAATTCCATTCTCTTAAATCCCAACAAATCAGACCCAATATGGGCCATTTTTTTAGCCCAATTCACGTTTTTACAGCCCCTATTCTTAACAGTATTTCCAGCCCACTCTTTTCAATGACCAACCCACCAACAACATACATACACAACAAAACCGACCCGACCCCATTACTTCATCTTCTTCACCTAACAACAAGAAAAATCACTGCGCAGATCCAGCAAAAATCCCGATAAAATCGGATCTGCAACAGCCGCGTCCTATTCCCTTTTCCCCCTTTTCGTGAAATTCAATTTTATTTTTCCATCCTTTTCATCATTGCCTTGAAAAAAAGGCACACGAATTAGAATTTTTTTTTTTGAAAATCACTCCCAAATCAACCCCGAATCCCTCTATATAAGTGGAGAAAAAATGGTGGTGAGAAAAATAAAAGTTAGAGGAGATCGGATTTTTTTTGAAGAAAAAAAAAATTTGATAAGGGAATTTTTATTTTTTAAGAAAAGAGAAAATCGATAGGAAGATTTTTTCATCTAAAAAATACATGCCTCAAATGTCTTCAAAAGTTTAAGGTCAAGAGTTCAAACAAAAAATTAATAATATAATTTTCAATTTTTTCGAGTTCATCGAAATCTTGTGTAGTCGAAATTCGTGGTGAAAGTTGCTTTGTGGTCAAGCTCGTTCGTCCCACTCGCTGCACCGGAAAAGGTAATATCTTTGGTCTTATATTTCGTTTCCTCTTAATTGATATGTAGTTGACTTTGCTTCCGTTTTATTAGTCCTTTTTTAGGATATCGTGTGTTGATTAATAATTGTTGTATGTCGTGTTATGGACAGAATGCTAAGAGTGTTGTATTATGTATTTGTTGTTGGATTGCAGTAACGAGTTCTTATATTTTGGTTTGTTTAATCGCTTATTTCATAGAATCTTTTTGCCTACGTTGTTTTGTTTTGTTTCTTTGTTCATGTTTAAAGTTTACCTAATACAAGCCTAGTCTCGAATTTAACCGTTTGATTGTTGTTGATCTGTTCATAAGGAATTTTAGGATTAACTGTGGTTGTTTCACATTGTTTCAATTTTGAGCCAATGTGATTAAATGGCCGATTGGCAGTAGCTATCTCATTTGATTCAAAGTTGATTAAGTTTTACATTATTCCATAATGATCATCTTCTTTTCACTTTTTTTGAGCTATTATATATATGTTAGAGATGTAGCTTGTTTATGAACATTGTTTTGTTCTATGTTAGCATCGGTTAATCACCGTCTATATTTAGAAGTTTGGTTATTTTCTTGACTTATGTGTTTACATTTGTTGCTACTGGGAAGATCTAAAAATGCCTATTACAAGTCTGTGTTCAAATTTAGTGCCATTGGCTACCATGTGTAGGGGGTTGTTCATTTTATTTCTTTTGGCCTAGTTTATTTACTATGTTGAGATTGAAACATTTCATTTTATATTGTTTGAAATATATGAGTTATATGGTAATGAAGTTGATGTCAACAGTGTTCTGTTACCACTATCCTTGTACTTTTCAATCAAATTGTCATGATCCTTACTTACGTGTCTTTCTTTCTGTTGCATGTGAATATACTTTGAGTCTATGTGGACTCTTCTCCTCCTTGCATTTCGAATGGGCCATAAAGGTTCCCCGAATCTTTATTTCCTCTCGAGTCAGCCCCCATGTCAAATTGTGAAGTGATGAACAGGCCCTGGAGTCTCAATATGAGGCTGGAAATTAGTTTGTGGAGGCTTGAAAAGGGTTGTATACGTGCTGTATACGAAGTTATACACCGTTATACAGGATGAGTGAAGAACATACGCGGTAAAAATGGACGTAAAGATTTTAAGAGTTGAATTAGGCTGTGTAATTTCGATTTATGTCCGAATATACACAAAAGGGGGTCAAACAACGCGCTGTATACAGAAGTATACACCTGGTGTATACACAACTCTTCCATGACAGAAATAATGCTGAAGTCCAAATCAAGCCCAAAAAAGGCCCAAATCCTCTCTCTCCCTTACTATTAAATTATTTGATTATGATTATTTATTGATTGTTTATTTATTAACTCTAACTTTGAAATTATTAAATAACTTAATTAAATCCCCAAGAGATGAACTATATTCATTATGTTAGTATGTTTAAATAAATTTCATTTTTATCAATACTTGGTTTTTTATTTATTTGAAAACCTTTACTTAACCTTCAATTAGCTTAAAATAGTCTCTATGCTTTAATTGACCAATTTGGTTTAAAATATTATTTTAAAAACGCGTCGAATAGGTTTTAACAAATCTAGTCTTGTTAAAATTTTAGTCATTTGTATTATATTCAAATGTTTCAATTAAGATTCCATTTTCTTAAAAAAAAAATTAAAAAATTGTTCTTTTAATTATTTTCTCAAGTTAATCGAGTATTGTAAATTAATAATATTATTTCTATATTAAATATTTTTTTAAAAAATAGTCAATAATAATTAACCTAAGTCATAGGATAACCGCATGTTAGCGGACGCTTCAAATGCCTTAAAAACCTTCTTGAAGCGTAAATAAGAACCTCTTACCCATTTTCTCTAAATTTATTAAGATTTAATCTGTTAAAATCTTTTTAAATTAAGTTTTCTTAATTTCTTTAAAAAATTAAGTGGCGACTCTCTTCTAAGTATTTTTCTCAAATTGTTTTATACTTAGAATATTTCAAAAAAGTGATTTTTCTAAAGATAGTAAAATTACGGCATAACAAATCAAGTCACATGCATGCTTTATTTGGACATGTTCAATAAATCAAATCAAGTCACATGCATGTCAACATACTTGAACCCATAATCTCATATAACTTTATCACCAAGTAATAACATCACAAGCATGAATAAGAGTTTACCATGTAAATAACAAAGTAAGAAATCTAATCATAAATCCTCGTAGAGTCAACAAGTTCAATGACCAAGCAAAGCCCCATAACCTTACTCAATCAAGTAACCCAACAAGAACCATAATTAATAACCTACTCCACATAAAATAGCCTTCAAATACACATAAGTTCATACTTTAGCAATAAGGACCAATTACATGTTCATAAACATCATCACCATCATATAATACCATTTACATTATCATCATACACATACTTAGTATTAACCTCCCAAAGCTCCTATCAAGGTAAACTAGTGCAAAGCATAGGTAGAGTCCCATACCTCTACCTAGGCTAAGTCAAACCTCTCAAGTCACCTTAGTTAGGTTATACTTCATTACTTCATTTTAGTTTAGGGAACACTTGTCTTAACCGACATAGACCACAAGAGCTAAGTATGGAATCCGGTGTCATGGAACCCTACACCGAAAGAAGGTGGACTACTTGCCAAAGTAGTACCTAAACATGAACATAGCAACTACATGGATCAACTAGCTAGTATTCCTATGGGGGAAACATAGTTCAATATAATCTCCATATACTAAGTCTAAGAATATCAAATACACCAAAATAAAAGAATAAAATGGCATGTGTCCAAAAACATAGGACATCATGTCATGACCGAGAGAATCCAACATGATCTTGAATTAATAGCTCACCCTGGAACCTATGTTCGAGACTGGCTAGAGCTAAGGGCAATTCGAATTCATTGATACACTCGTTGCACACCATAAAAGGAAACAAAGAAAAAAACAAGTAGGACTCAGTACGAGGCAACATGTACTGAGTAGGTATCATCGACCAACCCAAAATAGAAACTAATATACAACGAATAATAGTATGAACTCAACTATATCAGGTGATAAGCAACAAACAACATGAACCAGTGTTAACAACACTAAATTAAGTATGCAATAAGTCAACAATATCAAGATCATCCATGAGGACTCCTGCTTCCAACCAAACCATTTGGGGAATTGAGTTCTTTGAGATTGAGTACATTCCGTTAATTCAATATGTTTTTCCTTTAATATTATCGTGTCGGACGTGACACTCCTATCCAATTATTCCGTGTCAGAACGTGACACCCCGATTCAAAAATACCATGTCGGAACGTGATACTCCTTTCCAAAAATATCATGTCGGAATATGACACTCTTATAAAATTATACTGTGTCGGAACGTGACATTCCGATCCAATTATATTATTAATTTATCATTTATCATCACCACTTTCAATTTATTGATAATATTTCATCAAACCTTCTTTATTCAAGGCATCACTTTGATAAAGAGGGTTCGAGAATATAAATTCCACGATCTCAAGATTTCAGACCAATCACAAACCACACAACCAAGCAACACAACCACACAATCAAGTACATAGAAAACTTCACAATATCATTCAATACATATCAGTCACTATTAAGGGTTTACTATCAAATAGCATAAACCATAACCTACCTCCACGGAAGAATCGAAGTCAAACAACTATTTCTCCAATGCTTTTCCTTTATCCTCAATGCCTCCGAACATTTAATTATTATTAAGTCATTATTATCCAAGAAAACTATTCCTCAAATTCATAAGGGATCACACATCACTACAGTTATTGGAACTGCACAATTTAATAGAGGAAATCATTTTTCCTTCAACCCATAGTATTGTTAATATAATCCAAATAAGTTGATAATTAAATTAGAGTAATTTAAACAAAATTTCTTTCAAACTCACATTTAATAATATGTTATTATGTGGCTTAGAAACTAAAATTTTGACAGATATGAGTCATATATGTAGTGATATATATATCTACCAACCAATCACATTAATCACTCTAACTATTAATAAAAATTGTTTCAAACTTCAAGAAGGCATATAAGTGCATTCAATTTTAAGCCAAATTTCCTTTTCTTAAAAACCAAAATTATTACCTGAATCAGCCATTCTCCATTGCTGCTTTTTCCTAACCTTCGAGCCCCCCTTTTTTAAAATTAATCACTCGATTATTAGTAAACCCTTATTATTTAAATACCAACTATAAAAGAGGTAAAAATGACCCCCTACTAATTTTAATTTCTCCTACTTTATCCACCAACTAAATTAATTATAATATTACCTCACTAATTTCATAATTGCAGTCACAAATAGTCCCAAAATATTCATTTAGAATCAATCGAAGTATTTTATGATATAAGAAACTCTAGTACTCTAAATGACCAAATGGATTATTATAAGATGTCTCATGCAGAAGTCTATATTCAATCATAGAACAATAAAAGAAATTATTAAAAATCATGTTCTATATATTAAAGAAAATTGAAAGAAATGAACCATCACTACAAGCGAAAGACTAACTTGAGCATACATAAACATCAAATTGAAAGAATTTTTTAAAATCGATTTATTGAATCTCAAACTATCTCCTGGCCCAATGTGTGCTGACAATTGTTTAAGGATAGTGCCACGTAGGCCGAAAAGGGTTAGAATATTATTTATAAAATAAATTCGGAAGGTAATAGGACTTTAGTATAGTATAGGTGTGTTTCTGAGAGTTTGGACATAGGTCGGAGGTACTTATGCACTTTCCCAATATACTAAGTATGAAACATAAGTTTAAACAAAGTATCAGAAAACTGAAAGACTCTCCAAAACTGACTATTTAAGAAATGTTGTCAAGACAAGACCCACGACACCTCAAAACTACTAAATGATAAGTAATTGTGAAGTCATCTAGAATTCAAGGTTGCTCACCAAAGCTAACCTGAGAGTAAAGTGATCTCAACAAAATGTCAGTTGATAATCTTGAAAACCTATATTTTCATCATAAAAGGATGCAGGTCAAATGATATCAGTACATTGAATTTATGAGTGTGAAATATAGCTGGATAAAAAAAATGAATGAAGGACTGCAATAGATAACAATGTACTCTAGATGAATGTAAAGAAAAAAAGAGTTAAATCATTTAAAACTTAACAAAATACTTTCACATCTTTGAACTCAAAATAATAAGTGATATATAAAAATACAATTTAACTCTAATGGAAGATTCTTTAACCAACAATCATCACTATGAGCTACGTGATGATACAACGTCTCACCCACGCTGCCGGAATCGTCTTATACCTTGTCGGGATATAGATTTCCTCAACTAAGTGGATCCACTAAACTATGCTTAAAAATTAATAAGGAATCATATAAAAGTGTGATCATTTTTTTCACGACCCAAATCGTCGTGATTGGCACCCACACTGACCCTCCGGTAGGAGAATCATTAAACCCAATTAAGCAACTTAAACAAAAAAAACTAAGCATTTGAAGTATGGAAGCATGTTTAAATGATAGTATAACATGGAGTTTACATAAACTCCGAAATCTTAAATGAATATCTAAACATAACTATTACGGAAATTCAACCCCTAGCCTGAAAGTCAATGTACCAGAATTCTGCTAACGACAAGTTTGAGACTGAAGGTTGTAAGCCCGAAACTAACACAAATATGTCTAACTATAAAGTATGAGTCCGAAAGTAATGGACAAAACAATAGAGGACCCAAGGAAGACTAGAAGAATTGGATCATCCTTGAATCCTGTCTCGTTCAGTGATCTCCTAACTGAGTTATGTCAGTAGTCGCATGAATATGCCCTGTACTCAACAAAAAAAAAAGCAAGTGCAATATCAGTATACAACCACAATGTACTGGTCGGATCACGCGACCACTTCAGTAAGCACAATATACATATGTAATTACAACATAGTCAACACACATAAATTAAATGCATAATTAATTCATCATTTTAGATCAACATACAATCTATAATATTAATGAAATATAGATATAAACATAATAATCAAAAGTGGTTGTTTCATGAAATCCATATCCAAATTGTTAGTGTGTAGAAATGTGACATCGAGTTCAATATATGTGTCAAAACGTGACACCGATTCAATGCATGTGTCGGAACGTGAGACCCGATTCAATCATCACAACCACAATCACAAACACAGTATAATGCATAGTACATATAGTCACCTGGTCAAGTAGTAGGTTCATTGCATTTAGTAGTTCACACATAATCATATTATTAGGTTCGATTCACATTTCACTATTCACATACATGCATGCATAAAATGAAGAAATCAACTAGCATATATCACACAAATAGGAAATCAAACCTTCACCTACCTCGAAATCAAGCTTGAATCCTCTTAAGACACTTGAGTCTTTTCTTTCCGTTTGTTTTTTTTAAAACTCTAAATTAGTTAAATAATGCATGGATTAATAAATAAGGTCTAACTTATCCAAATTGTAACTAAAATTATCAATTTGAGTCCAAACCCAGGTCCTAATGTTCAATTAGGGTTTTTTTCCACCATCAACTTCAAACCAAAACCCTCCCCCAATGATAATTACCCAATATTCTGAATTCTAAATCAAAACACGAATTAAGGGAGTAACTATCTTACCTTTATCACTAGAAATCGTGGAAAACTGTCAAGAATCACCTTGGGTCATATCCTACCTCTCAAGAACGAAGTTTTGCAAAAATAATTTTTTTTGAGTTTTTCCCAACTTAAGTTTGCGATTGTCCCGCCACAGTGGTATCTAACCCACCATAGCGGCGCTGCCCCGACGGCTTGCAAGGAGACAATTTGGGTTTCAAGCTCTCATTTCACATTACACTTTCAACCCTTAACATTCAGAAACTACCCTTTCACGACAAGATCAGTTTCGAGAGTTCTACTCGTCCAAATTCGATTTTGTAAAGACGTACATGCTACCGAACGTCTTGGCTATCCACTCATAGGATAAAATTCATATTCCTTAGCATTGAACTGGTCCATGGCCTCCCACCAACCTCTAGCTCTAGCCTCATTCATTTGATCCATCATTCGTATTATTTTCTTTGCAGCTTTTTCCCTTGCATCAAAGACATTTAGCCTATCATTCATTTGAATCACATTGTTGCGTGCCTCTGTAGCAGCGAATTGTGCACCTAGATCTATTGTTGTGGGACTTATAAAATGACCGATGACTATATTAGCAGTCGGATGAACAAATGGGTACGGCTTACCATTTTGAGAAGAAATAAATATTCCAAGATCGACATCATATTCTCGAACAAGTTCACTTGTTTTCTTATATAAGCCTAAACGACGACATGAATTGCAGGTGGGGTGGCTTGGATAGAAGTGGGTGAAAGACAACATGGTATTTGTCTATACTGAGTGATCCTTTGATTTTCTCATCTTTGATTGTCTATATCAGTCAGTCACGTAGGCAAAAAATTGCCGTAGTGGATTTAATAACTTCGATCAATTTCTTGCAAAAGCCATTGTTCATCAAGATCATATTGTGTTTGCTCATTTCAAGAGCAAATTATTCTCATATTACTAATTCTTTAGGGGTTTAATTTCTTTTTTCCAAGATCCATATGATCTTTGTAAGAAACACACCCTGACGTTATTGTCCTTTGTACTTCAATAATTTCAACTGAACCTATTCTTAGGTCACTACAAATTCAAAGTCCGAAGATAAACACATTGTTCGTTGATCAGCAATAAAGAATATTAAATAGTATTTTTTTCTAATTTCATGCCTAATATAATAGAATTGAAAATTTTATTTCATAAAAGATCTTGTTACAATAGAAAATATGTTTTCTAAAAAGATATGTATATATCTAACACAAAATTAGAAAATTTGTTAACTGAACCTGTTGGAGAAACAACTTCTCTTTCTTCTTCATTCAGATTTCAGAAACTTAAAACTAGGTTTGTTTCAAAAATCTCAATGGTAGTCGAGAAACCAATTTGCGTGAAACAACAACTAGAAAATGAGAAGTAGCTAGAAGAAGGTCGATATTAAAGATGGCTATAGCTACATTTTGTTACCCTTTTGATATCAAAATATATTGAGTTGCCCTTTTGGAAATTTTGAAAACATTTGTTGTACTGTTGGTTCCGGACACCTTAAAAAGTAATAAGGAATCATCTAAAAGTATGATTATTTTGTCACGACCCAAATCACCGTGATTGACACCCATAATAACCATCCGGTGGAAAAATCATTACTACAACCCAATTAAGCAACTTAACACAAAAACTAAACATTTGAAGATACGGAAGCAGGTTTAAATGATAGTATAACATGGAGTTTCCATAAATTCCGAAAGCTTAAATTAATATCTGAACATAACTACTGCGGAAATTCAACCCCTAGCCTTAATGTCAATGTACCAGAATTCTACTAACAAGTCTGAGAAAGAGGGTTGTAACCCCGAAACTAACACAAATAAGTCTAACTATAAAGCCTGAGTACGAAAGTAATGGAATAAACAATAGAGGATCCATGAAAGCCTGGAAGAATTGGATCACCCTTGAATCCGGTATCGATCAGTGATCTCCTAACCGAGGTATGTCAGTAACCGCATGAAGATGCCCTGTGCTTAATAAAAAAAATGAGCAAGTGCAGTATTAGTACACAACCATAGTGTACTGGTCGGATCACGCGACCACTCCAGTAAGAACAATATACATAAATAATTACAACATAGTCAACACATATACGAAACGCACAATTCAGTCATTGTTTTAGAGCAACATACAATGTATAATATCAATGACATATATGTATAATATCACACACGTCATATAGAAATAAACAACTCACATTTCAAATTTGTACTGATTTGTATTGGATTTATTTAGTAACAAATAACTCTCTCTATATAATTTGTAAGCTAATTAAATAAATTTACTAGTATAAATATAAATCATAAAATCAAGAAAATAAATAAAATAATGGGAAAATACATAGAAAAAACCTAAACTTGGCAGCAAACTACTTTAACACTTAAACTATACGGGTATTTAAATACCCCTTTAACATCTTTCAAGTGAATTTGAATACACCCAAAAAGCTGACGTGGCAAGTCAAAAAAGGTCACCCAATAATCTTTCTTTCCTCTATTTTCCTTATACCCCACCACCCCCAAGTTCTTAGTACCACCAGCCCCTTCATCTTTCTTACACCCCACCACTCCTCCCACCCTCAACCCCACTTGCACCACATCTTTCTTCTTCTTGAACCCCCCCCCCCCCCCAACCTCTTTTTCCTTTATAAAAACCCTCACTCTGACCCTATATCTCCTCTATGAACCCCATCGCGATCTTTTTTCTTTCTCTTCTAGCCACCTCAATCACCACTTTCCTCGCGTTTTACTTTTTCTTCTTCGAAGAACTTTCTAGCTTCTTACTCTTTCTTTGAAACACCTCCATCCCACCCACCCACCCACCCCCATTTTCTTTTAACCAGTAAAAGGGTGTGATAAACACAGAAAAAATAGAAAAGTCAATAATTTATTCTTGCTTCTACATTACTATTTATGGCAGAGTTTGAATGTGAACTTGAAGCTTTTGTTAATGAAAAATCTATAATTTCTTCATCTCAAGTTAAATTTTCATTCATTATTTTTTTTGATTATGTCTTCCAAATTGAATGTGTCAGGACCCGAGCCTATACCCTGGATGTAGTCGGCACTCAAGAACAATTGTTGGTCCCCAAGCGAAACCTCATTCTGGCTGACTACAAGCGGAAGACTAACTTAAGCACACAAAGCTTAAAAAGTGAAATAAAATTCATAAACTCAACTTTAGAAGATTTGACTCAAATGAACAACTTTGAATAAAATAATATATTCAACTACCCATAAAATATGCAACTTTAGTCTTTAAAACATTTAATAAAATAAATGAAAAATACAGACTCCTTAACTAAACTGACTATCTATGAAGCCTCTAATAGATAAAGATGGAAGTCGGGACAAGACCCACGACCTTCTAACTAAACTGAAAAGTAAATGAAATCCTCCGGAAAAAAAGAGGCTCACCATGGCTAACTCGAACTCTGAAATATCAACAAAGCTCTTGTTGATGATCCTGAATACCTGTGTCTGCATCATCAAAGATGCAGGCCAAATGGCTCAGTACATGAAATGTACGAGCATGTAAGGGGAATTCTAAAGCATAAAATATGTTTGATACTTGAATAAAAGATGGAAACATACTTACCTCTTCTCAAACCTGAAACTCAAGGAATACTCAAGAATAAGATACTCAACTCAGAGATTAAATACTGAACACTAAGATATGATACTCGACTATGGATACTCAACTCAATATACTTAACTTTTGATACTTAACTGAAATCATTTCAATGTAAAGTAGTTTAAAACAAGTGAAATATAAAGAAAAGTTATTTAAAAATATAATGTTAACTCAAGATAGCAATATTATAAAAACATATCATGCTCCCTCTCAAGGTCTACTTGTGCATTGCATGAATGTCCCATACCCCCATTCATACTAAGCAGAACCCCTTAAGAAACCATGTAATTAATAATGTAGGAGTTTCTCTAACCGACAACCTCCACTATGAGCCTAAGTGGTGATACATCGTCTTGCCCACGCTGCCAGAACTATCCTACACTTTGATGTCGCATAGCACATCCTCTACCTAGTGGATCCACTGGCTAAACTTACGTGATCATCTACAAAGTATGACACGTTAATACCCATGAAGGCTACATGGTTTACATGGGGACTTGAGTTATCTGAAATCTCATTACCATATCGGTGCTCAATACTACTCCCAAAACATACTTTAGTTCATACTTTAAATAAAAAATTTCTTCCTTTGGGTTGAGATATTTACTGACCCCTTTAGCTTTAAAAGCTCCTTTTGGAAATGAATGTTTCCCTCTTTAGTTCAAAACTCTTTAAAAACTCCTTAGTAACTAGATGGAACTCATGTATATGACTCTCACATTCTCTTATTTACTTCCTGAAAACTTTAGTTCATATCAATAATAGATCTCAAAGAATTGACAATTTAACTTAAAGACTTTCTTGAACTCTACTCTTAACTCTCTCTTGAATATGATTTATGAATTCAAGAGTTTTGGTTCATGACATGGAGGATTTAGGTTATACTTTTGACTCATGAGTACATACTCTTCACTCTTATACTCACTTGCTTGAGTCTTGAAAACAAGTTACTAGAAGTTGTGGAAGACTCCTCAAAAGGGCTCAAAGGGACATTCTTAGTATGCTCAAAAGAATTCTCAAAACTTAACTCTCACTACCTTGAATTTGAATTATGAATTCAAGTTTATGATCATGTTAGGAGTGATTTTTAGTTTTTTATAAGTAGCTTAGATTAGTTAGAATCGAAAAAGAGTGAAGGTGCACTTTAAACGAACTCAAACGGAGTAACCAGAGGCAAACTGGACTGGGCAGACGACCCTGGTGATATGGGTGGAGCGGGGCGCCAACCACTGATGGACAGATATGGGTTTGGGGCGCTCTGGCAGGCGCGCCGCGCCAGGCCCTAACCCAAAAAATTCTGTTGAGCACTTTTGCTCGTTTTCTCACCCTAAATCGCCTAACTTCAAATGGTTTCTTCCCCAATCACTTGGATTTGAATACTTAAATTAATTACACTCTAATATACTGGAAACAACACTAATATTACTCAATTTGATCTGAATAAATCATCAAAACTCCAACACAACAAGATTTAAAATGAACTTTAAGAACACCTTTCAAGAACTCTAATCTTTAAACTTTAAGTATGAAATTTCGCTGAAAAAAATACATGTTTGGTATGTGGGTGAACTAACCAAACACTATGGAAGCTTACATACCTCTTAGGGATTAGACCCATGGCGAAAATCCGCAACTAGACTCAAGAATGTCGACGAACACCTTCATCCTTTCCTCTTTTCTCCTCTTTTCTTTTCTTGCCTCTTCTTGAACTCTCAACTAAAAACCTAGGTGTTTATTAGGATTATAAAACTAAACCTAAAAGGATTAGACCCCTAAAATATGACTGAAAATGAGTTAAATCTGATTGGGTAAGGAAAGGACCAAAATACCCCTCACTATTTTCGGCTAACTTTCCTTAATTGGACAGCCTAATTAGAAAAGGTCATATCTCACTCATCTAAACTTGCAAAATTAGCAAAATTGGCGGCTTTGAAAAGATAATTCAAAGATCTTTCCAATGGTATATTGTACGACACCTAACTCATTGTTTGTTGTGAGTTATGGTCGTTTAAAGTGGACCCAAAACTAATACTTAACTTAACTTGCAAATTTTCAGATTTTTCCTATTTCCAATTTAATTCTTTTTGGAACTCTCGGTGCTAAATCTAGTGAACTCACCTTAACACTTAAGAAATTTTAAATACCTTGGTAAAATCTCATTCACTACGATGAAGGGTTCGAGTCTTAGTTCAAAAAAAATTCTGGGGTGTTACAGAATGTTTTTGTGAGATTGTAGCTTTGAGATCATGGATTAATGTGACTGAGTTTGGTCAATTGCAATTGTGACTGAGTTGTTTTTTACTAATGGGAATTGTGATAGTTAGAGAACAGGCGCTGATTTTTTCTAAAAAAAAATTCTTACTAAATTTGTGAATAACTAAAAAGAAACAAAAACATTTAAATAATGTTCTATGTGGCATTGATGTGGCCCTGCCGTATCAATGACTTGGAGCGTGTGCAATACACTTGCCAATGTAAGAGTGGTATTATAATCTTAGGGTGATATTAAATTCACTTGAAAAGAGATTAGGGGGGGTAAATAATTACCCGTTAAGTTAAAGTACTAAAGTAAGTTTTGCTGCCAAGTTCAGGGGATTTTATGTATTTTCTCTAAAATAATTGAAGTGATTTGAGGGATATTATTGTCTTTACATAAACTTATCCCATGGTATTATATCATATTAATTACCAATACCTTCAAATCCAAGGTATTAGTAATACATCAATAATACCATGTAGGAAGTATAACATAGGCCCAAGTTCCTACCAAACATAGTACTAAATAATACATTACATAATACATAAACTATTTCTTCTAATGCAGCCTACTAAACTACCCCTAGGTGTATTTGGATTTATAAAAACCAACTTAAATTAGATTTGTCCCCAAAATATTACTAAAATTCTCTTTAATCTGATTGGGTAAGGAAAAGACCAAAATACCCTTCATATTTTCAGGTTATTTACCTTATTTGGACAACCTGACTTCAAATGGGCATATCTCCCTCATACAACCTAAAAAATTATCAAACTCAACGACGTTGGAAAGAGGATTCCAATACCTTTCATTTGATATCTTCTGGGTCTTTTAAATCATCATGTGCTAAAAGTTAAGGTTGTTGAAGTTGACCCAAAACTGAGAAGAACCTAGGAATGACTTTTCTTTAGTTCTTTTTGGAACTCAAGGTGCTACATCAAGCGACCTTAACACTTAAGGTGTTTTTATCAAGCAACCTTAACACTTAAGAAAATTTCAATTCCTCGGTAAAATTTTACTCTCAACGAAGAATGGTTCGACTCTTACCTCAAAAAATTTATGGGGTGTTATAAGTGTTGGCAACGTGATGAGATGTGGTTCAATTATTTAGTTATT
This sequence comes from Solanum sitiens, assembly GCA_016801875.1. NCBI lineage: Eukaryota > Viridiplantae > Streptophyta > Magnoliopsida > Solanales > Solanaceae > Solanum > Solanum sitiens. Next base: position 578,031 of record JABWTJ010000375.1, on the reverse strand, counting down.
GCATTTGTTTAGCAGTCAAATAAGTTTTTTTCTAGTCATTAGGAATTAGGTGTAGTGGAGTCTGTTTTTTATCTTCAGATTTTCTAGGATATTAAACGTGCTGCTTTATTTTATTAGTTTTCATCTATTTAAGACTCTTGTAACAGAATGTTTTGCTGAGTATCAACACACAGAAAATTTCCACACTTGCGAGTCTTTTCTTTTCATCTTTGTTGCAGTTAATTTTCTATCATTTGGTATCCGAGGCAGAAAGTTTTTTCTTCTTTTTTGAAGTACTATTGTAGCAGCAAAAGATGGCTTCTAAAAATTTTGTGCAGGCCGCTATTCCTTGCTTCGATAGACATTACGACCATTAGAGCATGTTGATGAAATTCCTTAGGTCCAAAGAGTTTTGGCCAGTTGTCAGTATTGGCGTGCAAGAGCCAGCAACTGGTACTGCCTTGTCGGAAAAACAAAAGGCAGAATTGGATAGTCTAAGATTGAAGGATCTCAAAGCGAAGCTTACCTTTTTCAGGCTATTGATCGCTCAATACTAGAAACCATTCTTTGCAAGAATACTTCCAAACAAATATGGGATTCCATGAAGAAGAAGTATCAAGGAACATCGAAGGCAAAACAAGTGAAGCTTGAAGCACTCCGTGGTGAGTTTGAGACTTTACGTATGCAAGGTGGTGAGTAAGTAACAGATTATTTCTCTAGGACGTTGGCTATCAAAAACAAAATGTGAATTCATGGTGAAAGACTGGAAGATGTTACCATTATTGAGAAAATACTTCGCTCAATGACAGCAAAGTTCAATTATATTGTTTGCTCCATTGAAGAATCCAAAGATATTGATACTCTTTCTCTTGACGAGCTGCAGGGTTCTTTGTTGGTTCATGAACAGAAAATAAACCAGCAGGACAAGGATGAAGTAGCATTGAATGCAGCAATGTCTTCGAAAGGTACAAATCAGGAGAACGCCAAATGGAAGGTAAAGATGCATCAAAAGAAGGAGAAAGTAGCACTGGAGATTCCCAGGAAAAAGAAAAAAAACGTGACAAGTCTCAAATTGAATGTTATAGATGCCATCGATTTGGACATTATCGATCTGAGTGTCGCACCAATTTAAATAGGAAGAGTGGTGGCAAATCTAACTTTGCAGAAATGAAGGAAGATGTGGAAACAAAGGGTGAAGAAGAGGAGATTTCACTTTTGATGGCATACACTGCCAAAGAGAAAGCTTCAAATGACGTATGGTATCTCAATACATGCTGTTGTAATAATATGTCGGGACAGAAAGAAGCATTCTCAGAGTTGGATGAAACGTTTCGAGATACTATGAGATTTGGAGATAATTCTGTGGTCTCTTCCATGGGAAAAGGAAAGGTACAAGTCAACTCCATTCATACCATCAGTGATGTGTTTTATGTCCCCGCGTTAAAGACGAATCTACTAAGTGCTGGGCAACTTAAAGAAAAGGGATATGAACTACGAATCTACTAAGTGCTGGGCAACTTAAAGAAAAGGGATATGAACTTAATATCAAAGGTGGAGTTTGTAAGATACGTGATTCTCATTTGGGGTTAATTTCACAGATTAATATGTCATCAAATCTCTTGTTTCCTTTATATCTTCACAACTCCACAAAATCTTGTCTCTGTGCAAAAGTTAAAGAGGATTCCTGGAAGTGGCATTTTCGATATGGGCATTTAAACTTTGGAAGCTTGAAGTTTCTAAAACAAAAACAATTGGTGTTGGGTCTTCCAGAGCTTGAGTCACCCACTGAAGTATGTGAAGAGTGTGCTGTTAGCAAGCAACACCGTGAACCATTTCCAAAACGCAATTCTTGGAGGGAAAAGAAGGTGTTGGAGTTGGTGCACTCAGATATCTGTGGTCCGATAAATCCTACATCTAATGGAGGTGAACGCTATTTCATTAGCGTCATTGATGATTATAGCAGAAATACTTGGGTCTTTTTCTTAAGAGAAAAATTTGAAACATTTGAAACTTTTAAGAAGTTTAAAGTGCTTGTTGAAAATGAAGTAGGTTGTCAAATTAAGTGTTTGCGGACTGATCGAGGCGGTGAATATAACTCATTCGAATTTGTAGAATTTTGTGAGAAACAGGGAATTAAAAGGCACCTTAACGCAGCCTACACACCTCAACAGAATGGTCTATGTGAAAGGAAAAATTGCACAATTCTTGATATGGTGCGTAGTCTTTTGAAGAGAAGTCACTTACCAAGAGACTTTTGGGCAGAACCAGTTCGTTGGAGCGTTCATATATTGAATAGATGTCCTACCAGCTCTATTCAAAGTATGACACCTCATGAAGCTTGGAGTAGGCGTAAATCAAATGTTGAGTACTTTCGGATTTTTGGGTGTATAGCATATGCACATATTCCAGATGCGACGAGGAAGAAGTTGGACGATAAAGGTCAGAAGTGCATTTTCCTTGGTATTAGTGACAAATCAAAAGCTTATCGCTTGTTCAATCCTATTACCAAGAAAATCATTGTTAGCTGAGATGTTATTTTTAATGAAGAAGCAATCTGGAATTGGAGCGATAACAATTCGTTTCAACATATTCCAATTTCTATTGAAGAAGAAGAGGAACTAGAACGACCTTTGGAGATCAGTTCACAAGAAAGTCCAATTGTATAGGATGCTGAAAGTGTTGAACATGAATCAGGTGATTCTCAATTGAACAATGAACGTCCACAACGTAATAGAGGGGCACCAAGATGGTTGGAAAATTATGAGGTATATGGGACTAGGAAATCTGGAAATACAGTAAGTCATCTTTCTTTTTTTTTAGATTGTGATCCTATATCTTTTTTTGATGCTGTTAAAGAACTGAAGTGGCAGCAAGCCATTGATGAGGAGATTAGATCAATTGAAAAAAATGATACTTGGGAGTTCACAAATCTTCCAGAAAATCAGAAAACCATTGGTGTCAAATGGGTTTACAAAACAAAGTTGAACGGAGAGCTCGACAAGTTCAAAGCTCGCTTAGTTGCAAAAGGCTACAAGGAAAAATATGGTGTCGACTATGTAGAAGTCTTTGCTCCCGTTGCTCGGTTAGATACCATCAAATTGGTGATTGCTTTGGCTGCTCAAAATGCTTGGAAAATCTATCAGTTGGATATGAAATATGCCTTCCTACATGGTGAACTTCAAGAAAAGGTATTTATCGAACAACCTCCTCGCTATGTGAAATTTGGTGGTGAGAATAAAGTGCTTAGATTGAAAAAGGCTCTATATGGACAAAAACAAGCTCCAAGAGCTTGGTATAGTCGCATAGATACTTATTTTTCAAAGGAGGGATTTCTGAAGTGTCCATATGAACATACTCTTTACATAAAAAGGGAAGGTGCAGGGGTCTTAATGGTGTGTTTATATGTGGATGACTTAATTTATACCGGAAGTAATGTGTCTATGATTTAGAACTTTAAGAAGTCCATGATGGTTGAGTTTGACATGTCCGATTTGGGTATGATCATTATTTTCTTGGTTTAGAAGTGAATCAATCTGCCGATGGTATTTTTATTTCTCAAAAGAAATATGTGCAAGATGTTCTGGACAGATTCCAGATGAAAAATAGAAACACTGTGAGCACACCAATGGAGAAGGGTCTGAAGCTCGTCAAAGAACCTGAAGGTAGAAAAGTGGACAACACTTTACACAAGCAAATCATTGGAAGCTTGATGTACTTGACGGCAACAAGGGCTGATGTTATGTACGCTGTAAGACTCATTAGCAGATTCATGGAGAGTCCAAAAGAAATGCATCTACAAGCTGCCAAGAGGATCCTGCGGTACTTGAATGGTACCAGTGACCTTGGAATTCTTTATCAGATGAGAGTAGCTGGAGATTTAGTTGGTTACACTGATAGTGACTATGCTGGAAATCTTGAAGACAGGAAAAGTACATCAGGATATGTTTTTATGTTGGGCTCTGGAGTTATTTCTTGGTCCTCAAAGAAGCAACCTATTGTTACTTTGTCGACTACCGAGGCAGAGTATGTAGCTGCAACATCGTATGCTTGTCAAGCAGTTTGGCTGAGGAATATTCTTGAAGAACTTTTATTTTAAGCAGGATAGACCAACGCCAATCTATTGTGACAATACTTCGGCGATTAATCTTTCAAGGAATCCAGTTGAACATGGACGAAGTAAGCATATAGATGTGAAGTATCACTTCTTGCGTGATCTGACTAAGGTTGCAAAGATTAGTCTTATTTATTGTAGAAGTGAAGATCACATTGCAGACATGTTCACAAAGACCCTGAAACCAGTGTCCTTTCTAAAGCTACGCGATCAACTTGGTTTGTGAAAATTAAACTGAAAGATGTTTCAGTTTAAGGGAGGGAATGTTGGCAATGTGATCAGATGTGGTTCAATTATTTAGTTGTTACATTTGTTTAGGAGTCAAATAAGTTGTTTCCTAGTCTTTAGGAATTAGGTGTAGTGGAGTCTGTTTTTTACCTTCAGATTTTCTAGGATATTAAACTTGCTGCTTTATTTTATTAGTTTTCATCTATTTAAGACTCTTGTAACAGAGTGATTTGCTGAGTTTCAACACACAGAAAATTTCCACACTTGCGAGTCTTTTATTTTCATCTTTGTTGCGATAATTTTCTATGAATAAGGGCATCGCGAATTTATACGGGGTGGAGTCGATTGAGAATAGAAAAGAATGCTATACGGGGTGGGGTAGGGCGGATTGAGAATTTTGTGAGTTTGAGTTAACCCGCCCAGCACCCTCCCCATTGTCATCCCTATAGAAGTTGTCAAAAATTAAAATGACCCGCAAACTGGCGGAGCCACCATATATTTAGGCGGTCCATGCGAACCCACTTCAGCGAAAAATTTGTTATTTTTATATTGTTAAAATAATTTTTTAAATATATATAGTACATGTCGAACCCCTTCGACTATTTCGTGTGTCTATCTCTTCCCAATTTGAACCCTGTTATCAAAAATTTTGGCTTCGCCTCTGCCGACAACTCACATTCTCTTGTTTCCTATCATCTCAAAGAAGTAAGAATATAACAAAAATAGAATCAATTAAACTACTCTATTCGTTTAAATTTATTTGTCTTATTTTTATTTTTAGTCTATTTAAAAATAAATGCATTTTTTCTTTATTGAAGACTCTTTAATTCTAACTTTTCACGTGACGTATTTAAGACCACAAGATGAAAGAATATTTTAGGACATTCTACATATATTTAGTTTAGGACCTTAAATTTCAAAAGTCTTCTTTATTTTTATAAAGTTAGATCAAATCAAAATAAGACATACAAAAAAAATAAAACAGAAGGAGTATATCACTAATTATCAATTAGAAAAATTCAAGTTCATTAGCAATTAAATTTCTTCAATAATTGATTTACAATTGTTGAAGAGTCTCACATTAGTATTTGATAAAATTACATTTTAAAATACTTTTAAAAAGTTTGATCAAATATTGATTGATATTCAAAAGTGTTCTTATAATTTATTGATAAAATACAAACTATTTATCACAAAAAAAAATATTTTTTAGCAAAGCACTTTTAAACTAAACTAATTTAAAATAAGGTACTTTTTTAAAAAAGTTTATCCAAATAGGCTATAAATTGACTTTTAGTAATAGCAATTATATATTCCCTCATTAATTACTCTCGATAAATATTGCACATTTATAAACTTTTCACATTATGCACTCAAGGGTGTGACATAATGATCAATAAAGTAGTTGAGAGTCCTAAAGTCTCGGATTCAAATTTCAACGGAGCCAAAAAATACAAAGGGCATGTTTGAAAGGACACCCTGGTAACTGGATTTGGTGTAATTTTGTGTAATTACATTGTCTGTCCTGTTTAGTTGGACAAGTAATTACTTGGTTAGCAGGTAATTGGTGTAATTGGCAGGGGATAATCACACTCTCCAATTCACAGCTGCGAATTCCTGGTAATTACATGGTGTAATTACTAGCTAATTACTTTTTTTTTATTTCTACTTTTTATTTTTAGTTTTAATTTTTTACTTCTATTATTTTAAGCTATTTTTTAATTTTTATTATTCTAAAAAGTTTTAAAAGTTTATTTTTTTATTTGATGTAATTAAATTTTATTTTCTTCTCGTTCTCAACCTTACTTCAATTTATACTATGCAATTTTTCGTATTATCTATTTTATGCCATGCTTAATTTCTCATTAGCATAATTCTATTAGTAGTCTGATTTTAAAATTAAAATAGAATTTATTGTTATGTAAGGTTATAGACTTATGCTTTTTTTAAATAAATAAATCATATTTATGTATGCTATGTTGAAATTTGTGATAAGAGTATTATGTTAAATTTTTTGCTTTGAATTTATACCTTGTGTTATATTTTCAATATCATTTGTTTTAGTAATATTAAATTCACATTGCAAGTTATTTTTAATTAGACTTGATAGATTATCTTTTTGTCAAACATTAATAATATATGACATTTTATTTATACATTATTTTTTTTATCAAACATGCATTTCACAATGTTAGTTAATACTTCATACTTTTAGTTTTTATGAACAATTCAATTGAAATATTTTAATCTGAAAAAAAAAATATTAAGCAATTATTGTTTTCATAATATTAATTAAGAACATACGTTTATCAATTAATATATTTTCAAAAAAACTTTATTGTAGACAATAAAATTGTCGTCGAGAAAACAATAATAAAGAACGGAAAATTATAGCAACAATTGTTTATTATTTCAAGTGAGAGTGTTACAATCTCTATGATTCCTCTGAATTCGTCTTTTCAAATATAATTCAAAAGGGATTTAAAGCTTGATCTTGAACTTGGAATTTATCTTGATCTTGATCTCTATCTTGATCTCGATCTTTTTATGTTGAACTTTATCTTGATCTTGAACTTGAACTTGAACTTTATCTTGATCTTGACTTCTAATTTAATCCAAGGGCTTCGAGCTTGATCTTGAATCTGGTGGTCTTGATCTTGATCGTTCTTGATCTTTATCGTTCTTGATCTTGATCGTTCTTGAAACTTGAATGCTTGAATCTTAAACTTGTAGAGAAATCTGCGTCTTTTGATCCACGAGCTTTCTCTAGCTTCTTGTTAAAATTATTGGTCCCTTTTCTGAATTATGAGACCCCTATTTATAGTTTTAGAATAGAGGAGTTGCGATTGGAACAGGACTCCCTTCGACCAATCAGATTTAAGTGAAATATCATATGGGCTTTATGGAGCGGGCTTTAATTAAATTCATTTTTATCTAAATTTAAATAATTAAACAATTATATTAATCCATTATATTTATTTGGATTAATATATTTATTAATTTAATATAATTTAAATCATTTAATAAATTTATATTTAAATAAATTTTAAATGATTACAAATGCCCCCTGCTTCAAGTCTTGTCGAGATATTTTATCGTTTAGAAACTAGGCTTGAAGCATTAACCGGTTACTAAATTCACCTTAGTTAAAAAAAATGAATTCAATTATAATCCTACTCATATTTCATATTCCAATTTTATTGCCACAGCCAAAAAAGGAATTGTAATTCAACTAGGAATTGTAATCCTACTCAATTTCAAATTTATATACCTTTTCTATTGTTCTAGTCAAAAAGGATTTGTAATTGGACTAGGAAAAGAATTTTATTCCCATCACATGACATCTATAAATAGATGCATTGTATCCACAATTTTTTTTCAATTACGAATTGTGAGCTACAAGCCAACGACGAAAGGGGCATAATTGAATGTAATTTTCCACCCTTTTTCTGATTTTCGTCACTTTCTCTACAGCTTGACGCGTCTGTCGTAGAAAATTCATATATCATTGTAGAAAAATCAAAATCATGAACGGTTTGATTTTACTGAAACTAGACTTCCCTATCTCTAACATATAAAAAATTCAGAATTTAATACATTCCGAATCGTTTTCGATGATTTTTTGAAGTTAGCTCTAGATTCTGTCATGCTGAAAATTCCAGAGTTGTGCGACTTTACTAAAACTCTCGTCTCTTGATGTAGGAACGACGAACTCACGATCCGTTTGATTATTTAGAATCTATACACAAAGGTTTTCAAAGTGTCCAAAATTTAAAATTTAATACCTTAAGAATCATTCTAAATGATTTTGTTTTTGAAGTTAAATTCTGTCATGCTGAAAATTTCAGATTTGTGTGGCTTCACTAAAACTTTTGTGTCTTGATGTAGGAACAAAGAAATCACAAGCCGCTTGATTATTTCGAATCTACACACAAAGGTCTTCAGTGTGTCCAAAAGTCAAAATTTAATATCTTTAAAATCTTTCAAGATGATTTTTTGAAGTTAACTTTAAACTCTGCTATGCTGAAAATTTCAGATTTTTGTTGTCTCACAAAATATTTAATATCTTAATCTCAGAACATCGTCGCAAAAATGATCGTGATGGCTTGAAATCTTACTTCAAAGGCTTAGTTATCACCAATAAAATATTGTCTTAAGTCTAACCTAGTTAGCTTAGCATGACTTTCAAGTCTCAAACGTCTCGACAGGTAACAATTTCTCCTCTACTTTTTTTTTGGTGTGTTGTCATCCCCCATTTTTGTAGGTAGGCTTTAAAGGACGATCCATGGAGAAGGTAGTCTTATGACTCAAAGGGATGAGTACTCATTACCGCCTTAAGAAAGGTAACTTCATGGCATTCTTGAGGCGAAAGCGGATAGATGTAAATCCCCGCCTTAAGAAAGGTAACTTCATGGTAATCTTAAGGCGAAAGCGGATAGATGTAAATCCCCGCCTTAAGAAAGGTAACTTTATGGTACTCTTAAGGCGAAAGCGGATAGATGTAAATCCCCGCCTTAAGAAAGGTAACTTCATGGTAATCTTAAGGCGAAAGCAGATAGATGTAAATTCCCGCCTTAAGAAAGGTAACTTCATGGTAATCTTAAGGCGAAAGCGGATAGATGTAAATCCCCGCCTTAAGAAAGGTAACTTTATGGTATTCTTAAGGCGAAAGCGGATAGATGTAAATCCCCGCCTTAAGAAAGGTAACTTCATGGTATTCTTAAGGCGAAAGCGGATAGATGTAAATCCCCGCCTTAAGAAAGGTAACTTCATGGTATTCTTAAGGCGAAAGCGGATAGATGTAAATCCCCGCCTTAAGAAAGGTAACTTCATGGTATTCTTAAGGCGAAAGCGGATAGATGTAAATCCCCGCCTTAAGAAAGGTAACTTCATGGTATTCTTAAGGCGAAAGCGGATAGATGTAAATCCCCGCCTTAAGAAAGGTAACTTTATGGTATTCTTAAGGCGAAAGCGGATAGATGTAAATCCCCGCCTTAAGAAAGGTAACTTCATGGTATTCTTAAGGCGAAAGCGGATAGATGTAAATCCCCGCCTTAAGAAAGGTAACTTCGTGGTATTCTTAAGGCGAAAGCGGATAGATGTAAATCCCCGCCTTAAGAAAGGTAACTTTATGGTATTCTTTAAGGCGAAAGCGGATAGATGTAAATCCCCGCCTTAAGAAAGGTAATCTAAAGGTGTCAAGACTTGAAAACTTCAAATTTAACACTTAAATAATTTAAAGGCTTCAACTTGCAAACTTAAAAGATTTAAAGATCTCAACTTGCCGAATATTTGAAGACCTCAACTTGCAGACTTGAAGAATTTGAAGACGTCAACTTGCATATTTGAAGAATTTGAAGACGTCAACTTGCAAACTTGAAGAATTTGAAGACTTCAACTTGCAGACTTCAAGATTTTAAAGACTTCAACTTGCAAACTTGAAGAATTTAAGAACTTCAACTTGCAGACTTGAAGAATTTGAGGACTTCAACTCGTAGATTTAAAGATTTCAATTAGCGGACTTAAAGAATTTGAAGACTTCAACTTGCAGACTTAGAGGATCTGAAAACTCCAACTTGTAGACTTAAAGAATCAGAAGACTTAAACTTGCAGAAAAGAATTCGAAGACTTCAACTTGTTGACTTAAATAATCTGGAGTTCAACTTAGAGACTTAAAGAATTTGAAGACTTCAACTTGCATACTTGAAGAATCTAAGGACTTCAACTTGCAGACTTGAAGAATTTGAGGACTTCAACTCGTAGATTTAAAGATTTCAACTAGCGGACTTAAAGAATTTGGAGACTTCAACTTGCAGACTTAGAGGATCTGAAAACTCCAACTTGCAGACTTAAAGAATCTGAAGACTTAAACTTGCAGAAAAGAATTCGAAGACTTCAATTTGTTGACTTAAATAATCTGAAGACTTTAACTTAGAGACTTAAAGAATTTGAAGACTTCAACTTGCATTCTTGGAATGAAGACTTCAACTAGATTCTTGGAGGATTTGAAGACTTCAACTTGTATACTTCAAGGATTTAAAAACTTCAATTTTGAAGAAACTTCAAGCATGACGAAACTCATATTTTTTCAAGGGTTTGCCCCCATCTATTGACCAATCAATACTTCGTACAAGTCTAACGTTTGATGAGACAAAAGATAATAAAATACTTATCTCTTTAATTGTCATGTGACATCAAGTGGGAACATGTATTTTTTTGACACTCATGCAACTGAACTTAGAATATGGTTCTAAGCTTCTACGTACCTCAGTGAAGAGGATCAAGTCACAACGTAGTTCTGGGGTTTGAGTTTTTTTTTTGTTGTTGTGCCGTACACAGTTTATACTCTTGCGGGCCAGGAGTGACATGCAGTTTAGGCTCGTACCTTAAGGAGCATCATCTTACTTCAAGGGTAGTACCTCTTTAGGAATTTGGCGTTAATAGGACCGATTCTTAAGCCATCAGCATCAACAAGCTTGTAAGCACCATTTGAATATGCTTCTTGTACGACATATGGTCCATCCCACTTTGAGGTAAATTTGCCCCCAAACTTGTGTGAAGTAATGATGGGTCTTCTTACTGCGAGAACTTGGTCTCCAACTTGGAAACACCTCAAGCGAACCTTTTTATTGAAAGCACGAGATAGACGAGCTTGATAACATTCAAGATTTTGTTGGGCTTCTAACCTCTTTTCGTCAAGTGCTTCTAACTCGACAAGACGTAGTCGAGCATTGTCTTCTTTAGTGAGCCCTTCTTGGATAGCAAGTCTCAAGGTATTTGACGCTCGAGTGGTAAGACTGCTTCAACTCCAAAAGCAAGTGAATATGGTGTTGCTTGAGTTGGAGTGCGGTACGTCGTTCTATATGCCCACAAAGCTTCTTCCATTCTTTCATGCCAATCTCGTTTGGACTTGGAGACAACTTTCTTGAGCAGGTTACATAGAGTTTTGTTGAATGCTTCAGCAAGACATTGGCGGCAGCATGATACATAGAAGATTTACGCTGCTTGAAGTCAAAAAGATCACAAATTTTGTTCATTAACTTGTTATCAAATGGCTTGCCATTGTCAGTTATTATGTAGCGAGGGATACCAAAGCGATAGATGATATTCACTCGGATAAAATTTGCAACATTCTCTTTCTTCACTTCCTTAAGGGCGACAACTTCAGCCCACTTTGAGAAGTAATCTATTGCAGCCAAGATATACAAGTGTCCACCAGAAGATTTTGGTAGTGGCCCTACAACATCCAGTCCCCAAGCGTCAAATGGCCACTATGCGATGGTTGGGTGCAATACTTCGGGTGGCTGATGAATGAAATTCGCATGAAATTGACAAGCGTCGCACTTCCGGGCATAATCTAAGTAATCTTTCACCATGGTTGGCCAATAATACCCCATCCTCTTTATGTGAAAGTGAAGTTTTGGTCCAGATTGATGTGATCCACATACTCCTGAGTGTGCTTCTTGCAGAGCTTGAATCGCTTCTTCCTCTCCCAAACATCGTAATAACACACCCTCAAATAATCGCCTATATAATGTGTCCTTGTAGTAAAGGAAGCGAGGTGTACGACGACGTATGTCAGTCCTTCTTCTTGGATTTTCTGGAAGTATCCCATAGCACATGTAGTCAATAATGGGTTGTCTCCAATCTTCCTTCGTGGTTTCAGCGGTGGCGACGAAATGATCAAGCTCATTTTCAATATATTCTTCCTCATTTCACGGTGGTACTATCCATTTTTTACAGACAGTTACTTGTGTTTGATCAGGAAAGGTTAGCATTGAAGCTAGAGTAGCCAATGCATCAGTTTTCTTATTCTCTGTTCTACGCACATGTTGAAGGGTTACATCTCCAAGCCATCCTATCAACTTTTGAGCATAATCATGATAAGGACGTAATTCAGGCTTTTTCACCTCATAACTTCCCAAGAGTTGATTAATCACCAATGAGAGTCACCAAAGACTTGTAAATGTAATTGCTTCATGTCAACAGCCATTTCAAGTCCCAGTATCAATGCTTGATATTCGGCGACATTATTGGAGCAACATTGTTTTAGAGTAAAAGAGAATGGTAGAATCTCTTCTTGCGAAGTTATGAACACTACGCCAGCACCAGCTCCACCGCGATGTACAGCCCCATCAAAGTACATTTTCCAAGGGGGTTGAACTTTAATTAACATCGCATCTTCATCAGGATGTTCATCAGTTAACTCCCAATCATCCGGTATAGGATGGTCTGCTAAGAAATCCGCCAACGCTTGTCCTTTAACAGCCTTTTGAGGGATGTACACGATCTCAAACTGTTGGAATTGGAGGTACCATCTTGCTAGTCGGTCACTAAGGACAGGTTTTGACATAACAAACTTGATGGGATTTGCTCTAAAAATGAGACGAACAACATGAGCTTGAAAATAATGCTTTATTTTTTGAATTGAGAAGACCAGCGCCAAGCACAATTTTTCAATAGGCGAATATTTTAGCTCATTCGGTGTCATCGTTCTACTCAGGTAATAGAGGGAGTTTTCTTTTCCTTCACTATTCTCTTGAGCTAACAGGGCTCCTACAGACCTTTCTTGTGCCACAATGTAGAGTATCAATGGCTTTCCAGGTATAGGGGCTACCAAAACTGGAGGTTTTGCTAGATACAATTTAATGTTTTTAAAGGCATCACTACATGTTTCGTCCCAATGAAAAGGAGCACCTTTCTTCATGAGATGACCGAATGGTTGGCATCGTCCTGCTAGATTTGAGATGAACCTCCTTAGGTAAGCTAGCTTTCCTTGAAGACTTTTTAACTCATGAATATTTTGAGGCTCAGGTATATTTGATATTGCATCAACTTTGGCGTGATCAATTTCAATTCCTCGATGTCTCACAATGAAGTCAAGGAACTTCCCAGAAGTAACTCCGAAGGCACACTTTAATGGGTTCATCCTTAGTTGATATCTTCGAAGCAGCTCAAACACCATTCTTAAGTCTTTCAAATGATCACCCCTCTTTCTCGACTTTACCACCAAGTCATCAACATAGCATTCAACATTTTTATGGAGTAAGTCATCAAAGATGTTTTGCATAGCCCTTTGATATGTGGCACCAGCATTTTTTAAACCAAATGGCATCACTTTGTAGCAATAAATACCTTTCGGTGTGCGAAATGCGGTGAGTTCTTCATCCCTTGGTGACATGCGGATTTGATTATAGCCGGAAGAACCATCCATGAACGACATCGCTTCATAACCAGTGGTGGCATCAATCATCAATTCTGGAATTGGAAGAGGAAACTCATCTTTAGGGCATGCATTATTGAGATCTCTAAAGTCAACACAAACTCGAATTTGACCATTCTTCTTCCTCACCGGAACAATACTTGAAATCCATGTAGGATATTTGACCTCACGAATAAATCCTGCCTCAATGAGTTTGTTAACTTCATTTTCTATCTACGGAATCAAGTCTGGTCTAAAACATCTTTGAGCTTGTTTAACAGGACGAGAACCATTTTTGACTGCCAATTGATGGACCGCTACTCTAGGATTCAATCCAGGCATTTCTTTATAACTCCAAGCGAAGACATCTCTATATTCTTTGAGTATATTCATGTAAGCGATTTCTTCATCAATTTCTAGAAACGCACTCAAGTAAGTTGGCCTTGGGTCTTCATCAGTTCCAAGGTTAACTTCCTTCAAAGGATCTATTGTGATCTTTACTCCTTCTTCAAGTTCTGGTGGAGCATCTCCAGCATCTTCCTCTTCCATAGGATCATTGTCATTGACAGATATATGACAACACGAGACAATATCTTCTACCTCTTCCTCAATCTCCATTTGAGGCAAAGAATCGTACTCATTTTGGATTGTAACATGATTTGAGGAACCTACACTTTCTTCATCTTCCTCGCGCTCTTTGGTGTAAACCACAGTATGAACCTTTGCCTTGAGTTCCTCTTTACAAGAAACCACAAGTTCCACTCGTCGCCTCATCCTAGAAGGAATCAAACTTCTGAAATCCTTTCGAATCAAATGAGAAGTAGGTGTTGTAACTTTTATATAACTTCTCAGGTTTTTGTTATTCTTCTTTAGAGGACCTAACCTCTCAAAAACAGAAGTTCTTACAGTTGCTTCCCCAAGTCCATCAAAGACGGAAGGCCTTTTATTGGGAGCAGTAATGTCATCTTCAAAATTTATATGATTATTGCTGGCCCTTCTTATGGAAATGCGAATTGGCGGCGGTTGGCTATAACCTAGGCCTTCACATGCTTTCCTAGTTGTATCTTCTGATGGAAGTTTCCCTAGTGCTGATGTCTCACTAGGGTTGTATCCTGCCTTCATAAATAACCTGTAAGCATTGGGATCAAAATCTTCTCTTGTGCGTTTTATAGGGAGATCCATATCTCGCGCTTGATCTTGAGCGACTGACCTTTTTGGCGACTTTGAAGACAAGTTTATTGCATCAATCTGTCTGATAGGAAGAGTTAGCTCTCTCAATGCATTTTCTTGAAGGTTATGGTTGATCTTGTTCTTTCTTCGCTTTTGGAACATAGCGAAGCCTAGAAGTCAGCTTCTTCTTTGAAGACATGATCTTCCCTTCATTAAGAATGGGACAAGATTCTTTAGTATCAATTTTCACCTTTTCGACTGCCGCATCAATTCTTTTGCTTATGATCTTATCATTCTTGATTGATTTGGCGTCATTGGATTTGGCCCCTTTAACAACATAACTTTTCAAATAGAATTTTGCGTCGGCAAAGTGTGTCTCAACTTCGGTGAAAGGATTATCATCTGCAACTATCTTCCTTTCAATTCCACCTTCAAGATATTTCAAACATTGGTAGTACGAAGATGAGATAATTCTATTCTCATGTACCCAAGGCCTGCCAAGTAATATATTGTATGATGTCTTTGCGTTAATCACATGCATCCATGCGCTTGATCGCAAATCTTCCATGTGGATCTCTAGTTTAATAGAGCCTATGGACCTCTGCCCCCCCTTGATTAAATCCTTGTATCAACAGACGACTTTCACTAAGTTCCCCAGTCGTAATGCCAAGTTCCTTCAATGTGTGGATAGGCAAAATGTTAACTCCAGATCCTTCATCTATTAAGAATCTATTTATCTTCTTCTCTAGCACATGACCCACCATATACAAAGGACGATTGTGTAGTGTTTCACCAAATAGAAGATCGTTATCTGTAAATGTGATTTTAGTATCACAGACATGTGCTTCTTGGGAAGAAAGTTCAATAGATTTTTGAGAAGATGAAAGAGACATCATTGCTGAGATTTCCCTTGTTGCTTTTTCTTCTTCATTAGGAGACACTTATGGTGAGGATTCACTCGTTGTTCCTTCTTTTACAGTAGGAGGTACCTTCGTTGTTTCTTCTTTATCCGCATTGAAACATGATGCCTCGACATTGCCTTGAGTAGACTTTATGTCAAACGAGTTTGGTAAGAATTCCTCTAGAGTCACAAGACGTTGAGGTTTTTGGTAGTGATGCACTTCTACTTTGCCCTTTTTGGGCACTTGTTTGATTTTTGCTTCTCCGATTTCTTCACCATTTTTCCTCTAATCGGTTGTTCGTATGATTCTTTTCGTAAGCTTGACTTGTTGCGTCTTCGCCTAGTTACAAGAATCCAACCCTCATCACCATCTATGTCAACTTCCTGGTCTACTGACTCTTCTTCATGCTTTTCAGAGACATATATCTGGACCGGATCAAGGGAGCCAAACGTGATAGAGATCTGGTTAGAACTAGCCTTCTCATCATCAAGGATAATTTTATTTTCGTTAACCAATCGCATCACTCTATCCTTGAAGACAATATTTTTCAAGAGGATGACTCACAAGTCTATGATACTTGCAATAATTTGGGTCATCAACTTTTCCAGCCTCATCGGGTCGCTTCATCTCTGGCAAGTCAATGAGCTTTAACTCAAGCAATTCATCAAAAATTTCAGAAACGTCAGAATCCAAGAAGGGATACTTTTTTCCTTGCATCTCCCTCAATGTTGACTTTTGATTTGAACGTGCTTAGAAAGTCGTTCTCACATTTTGTTTTACGCCCTCATTCGTGGTGAACTTTGCGGGCGACACATTTACACTCATGGATTCTTTGTTGTCATTTCTGGGCAGAAACTTGCTCCATCTCTTGGGTTCCTGCTTGTCCCTTTCTTTGCGCGAATCATGGACAATAGTCATATCTTTTCCGGCAGAGGACATGCTCAACTCCATATCATGAGCGCGAGTAGCTAAATCTTAGAAGGATTTTGGTTTTATTCCTTGCAAGATGTAAAGAAGCTCCCAGTGCATTCCTTGAATACACATTTCGATTGCAGAAGCTTCACTAAGCCTATCCTTGCAATTTAGGCTCGCGTTCCTCCATCGATTTATGAAATCTATAACCGGTTCATCCTTCCTTTGGCGAGTATTCGTGAGTTCTACCATGCTCACTGTACGCCTTGTGCTATAGAATCGATTGAGAAACTCGTGCTCTAGTTGCTCCCAACTGTCAATAGAGTTAGGTTCGAGATCCGTGTACCAAACAAAGGCATTTCCTTTTAGAGAGCGGAAAAACTGTTTGACAAGATGGTCTCCATAGGTTCCAGCATTACTACATGTCTCCACGAAGTGCGCGACATGTTGTTTCGGATTTCCTTTTCCCTCAAATTGTTGAAATTTGGGAGGTTGATAACCAGCAGGCATTTTAAAGTTATCAATCCTAGCACTGTATGGCTTAGCATACATATGAGAAGACTTGGTGGAGACTTCATACTTATCTTTGATAGTGCCTTCAATAAACTCCTTCAAACGATCGAGTGGGATCATTCCTTCAGAAGAAACTGGCATCTCTTTAACAAACGGGGATTTCTTAGCAGGATCTTCGATTTCTTGAACTTCAATACCCTTTCCAGGTGCATGGCTCGTTTCTCCATCTAAAAGTCCTTCCATTCGATCCATCAACTTATCGATTCTAGACTCTTGGTGTTGTACATGCTTTGTCAATCCTTCAACAAACTTTGTCAGACTTGCGAGTTGTTCCTCAGGGGAAGAAGCAGCAGTCACCATTGTTTGCATGATCATTGGAGATGTAGGAGAGTAGCATGTATTATCGCGTAAGTTGATCTTCAGTGGACTCACGTTACACGATAAATGTGGAGATGGTTCATTGGTTGAGTCATAGCTCTTCCTTGTCGTAGAGTTCTTGGAACCAGATTGCTCAAGTAGAGCTAAGGTCTTCTTGATTTTTTCAGCAACACTGCTTTCCCCTTCTAAAGCATTTGTATAGGAAGTTGATCCTTTTGGAGTTGCAGATCCAAAAACTGAAGTTGACGCGGACGACACTTGAAGTGTTTGTTGTCCTAGCATAGCAGCTTTGCTCCTTGTAACAGCTCCAAAACTTCCAAAGGTAACACCCAGAATGTCTTCAACTTCAGTAGAGAACTTGGAGCTTATGGCCTTAGAGGAAGTTGATTGAGAGTTGTTCTTCATGGAAGTCATCTCGATGTTCTTTAAGGCTTGAAAAGTTGAGATGAGAGGTAGAGATGGTCCCACTGGGCGTGCCAGAATTTGTAGACAATAAAATTCTCATCGAGAAAACAATAATCAAGAATGGAAAATTATAGCAACAATCGTTTTATTATTTCAAGTGCGAGTGTTACAATCTCTATGATTCCTCTGAATTCGTCTTTTCAAATATAATTCAAAAGGGATTTAAAGCTTGATCTTGAACTTGGAATTTATCTTGATCTTGATCTCTATCTTGATCTTGATCTTTTTATGTTGAACTTTATCTTGATCTTGAACTTGAACTTGAACTTTATCTTGATCTTGACTTCTAATTTAATCCAAGGGCTTCGAGCTTGATCTTGAATCTGGTGGTCTTGATCTTGATCGTTCTTGATCTTTATCGTTCTTGATCTTGATCGTTCTTGAAACTTGAATGCTTGAATCTTTAAACTTGTAGAGAAATCTGCGGCTTTTGATCCACGAGCTTTCTCTAGCTTCTTGTTAAAATTATTGGTCCCTTTTCTGAATTATGAGACCCCTATTTATAGTTTTAGAATAGAGGAGTTGCGATTGGAACAGGACTCCCTTCGACCAATCAGATTTAAGTGAAATATCATATGGGCTTTATGGAGCGGGCTTTAATTAAATTCATATTTATCTGAATTTAAATAATTAAACAATTATATTAATCCATAATATTTATTTGCATTAATATATTTATTAATTTAATATAATTTAAATCATTTAATAAATTTATATTTAAATAAATTTTAAATGATTACAATTATATCTTAAACGTTTAATTTAATACAAGTTATATAGTTTCTTATTTGTCTAATAAAAATTTTAAAGAATTAATTTATATTTTTAAAATTTAATAGAATATTATGATTGCAATTGTGCATCCAAACAAAACATGTGTAATTACACTGTGACATCCAAGCATGATATGTGTAATTACATTGTAATTACACTATGGCAACCAGAAAGACCAGTGTAATTACTAGACTGTGTAATTACTATGCTAGTAATTATTACCCTAGTAATTACACCAATTCCAATTACCAAGTGACTTTCCAAACAGACTCTAAGTGATTTTTCTGATTTGTCCTAGTTTTGATAGACGAAAGTTGATTTGGAAACCACATAAACAAAAAATAAGATGATTATATATTTGTCTAAGAATATCCAGATGACGAAATTTGAAATAAGACTAGGAGACATAAACGTTTCCTTTATATAGCATGATCAAGATCCTTCGCTATAAAAAAACAAAATCATATCGCTTTTGAGTCATTTTTATTCGCATATATTGTTTGCACCTTTATTTTTTCAAATAATTATTTCGACATGAATATTCTACAGACACATAAGAAAATTGATATGTTATAGTGCATGTAATTTGAACTCATAATACAATATTAAAATGCCTAACATGTAGGGGACAAAAATACTAATATGCAAGATATCTTTATTAAAAATCATTGTAAAGTACATGTAGTACCCCATAATTTAAACAACATAACAAAATAAATATAAAGCACAAATACTAATATGAATTTAAAGTATTGCATATAGCTGCGATAAAAGATACTATCCGAACATGATTTTTAGGAAGCATAAATATCAGTTATCTGCATCCTTTGGTGGGGAATGTAAGGAGGGCAAAGCTCCATCTTCTAGCTGCCTCAATTGCACATTTAAGAGTTCCTCGGTGGTATTCATGATACCTTCAAACTTGGTTATGTCCTATGCATTGAATTGATCCATGGACTCCCACCAACATCTAACTCTAGCCTCATTCATTTGATTCACAAAATGTATTTTTTTTCCTTAACAGCTTTTTCTCTTGCATCTAATTCATTTAGCCAATCGTTGTTTTGAATTACCTTATTGCGTGTCTCTGCATCAACGAATTGTGCACCTTGACCTAATTTTGGTGTGGGATTTATAAAACAGTCAATGACTACATCAGTAGTCGGGTGAACAAATGAATATTGTTTACCAGATGGAGAAGAAAGAACTATTACAAGATTCACATCAAATTCTTTTACGAGTTTAATGCCTTTTTTATATGAGCCTAAACGACGTTTAGAAATGAGGAATATCGAGCATCTTTGTTTTCTATTTTTTCTAATGGATTTTTTCTGCGTCTTAATGTTTTCTTACCCTCCATGCTAGACTACAATAAAATATATTAGTTAAATAATTTCAGGAACTAACTACAAAAAAATGAAATATCATAATTATTTATACACATAAATAAATAAGAAAATTCACCATAACAATTAAATTTCAAGCCCAATATTGCAATGGAAACTAATCTTACAATATTGCAATGGAAACTAATCTTTTCTTTCATATTGAACATTGTAGTAATAAATTAATATTGAATTGATACTCAAAATATGTGTTTTGTGGTAAATGAATCTGGAAATTTTATATACTAAATGAAATTCATCACTTAGTGATTAACCATTTTGAATATAATAATGATTCATTAATTATGTACCAAAATCCTTCTATTCATTTATAGTAACTAAATCAAAATATTCACTTTCTCAAATTATAAAGAAATCTATCACTTATTCCTTTATATATATTGAAATTTGTTATTAGCCATTTTTATAATATAATGATGATTCGTTAATTATGTACCGAATTCTTCAATTAATTTATCGTAACTAAATCAAAATATTCACTTTCTTAAATTATAAAGAAATCTATCACTTATTCTTTTATATATATAGTAACAAAATCAAAATTTTCACTTTCTCAAATTAAAAAGAAATCTATCACTTAACTTGAAAAGGAAAATGTATTAATATACTAACAATTTTAAATATAGACAGATCCTTCACTTAGATTGATTCATACAATTTAGAATGACATTTAATATAATTAAAAATTTAACTTGATAGTTAATGCTTTAAAAATAACTGCAATGAAAATCAAACTTTCAACATATTTTAAAAATAACTAAATCTAAAATTTAACTTAAATTACATATATTTTAGGAATAGAGTCATATTTGCTCTTGTACTCTTTGAAAATGGTCATATTTACCCTTCGTCATACTTTGTAAATATATTTATCCCTTCCATCAAATTTTAGGTAAATATTTACCTTAGATTTGAAATAGGTAAATTATTTAATATACTAAATTAAATTTATCAATTTATCATTAAGTGTTCTTACCTATTTTCATTTAAAGTATTCTTTTCACATTTGCTTACCATAAAACACAGATTTGAGTATCAATTCAATATAAATGTTCTACTATAATTTTCATCATGAATTTTTTTTTTATCATCCATTACAATATTTGGCTTGAAATTTTTAATTGAATAATTTTCCAATTTGTGTGTATAAATAGTCCTGAAAGATTTTTGTATGTAGTTAATAACCCACCAAATTATATTTTGAACACTTAATCATTAATTGATAAATTTCATTTAGTATATTAAATAATTTACCTATTTTAAATTAAAATTTCAGATTTACTTAACATAAAGCTCAAATTTGAGTATTAAGTCAATAAAAATGTTCTACTATAATTTTCATTACGAAAAAAAAGATTACTTTCCATTGCAATATTTGACTTGAAATTTAATTATCAGGGTGAATAGTTTTCCGATTTGTGTGTATAAATAGTCATGAAAGAATTTGGTATGTAGTTAATAACCCATCAAATTATATTCGGAACAAATAATCATTAATTGATAAATTTCATTTATATTAAATAAATAATTTACCTATTTTAATTAAAATTTCAGATTTACTTACCATAAAGCTCAAATTTGAGTATTAATTCAATAAAAAAGTTCCACTACTTTCATTATGAAAAAAAACTACTTTCCATTGCAATATTTGTTTATTAGTATTTTTTGTGTCCTACATGTTAGATCTCTTAATATTCTATTATGTGTTTAAATTATACGCACGACAACATATCAATTTTTAAATGTGTTCTTTTTAAACTGGTAACCTTGCTATGATTCTGCAGATATTTAATACCCAAACCCCCATACCTTTCCTATCCTTGTTTCCCTACCATAGGACCTTCCTTGATTCTGTCTGACCTCTACTGGAATGGGAAATAAAGACATCATATAAGTGGGCATAGCATCTAGGACTGAGTTAATTAGAGTAACCCTTCCTCCAAGAGAGAAGTATTGCCTCTTCCATTTAGCCAGTTTCTTTTCACATTTTTATATTACACTGCTCCACATCTCTTTAGACATTGATTTAGCACCCAAGGTATGTAGTTGGGAGAACCCCAACTTGTCCTGCTAGGATTATGTTTAGTGCCTTCATGTTATGTACTTCATCAATGGGATAAAGAACTCTTTCTCCAATTAATATGCAACTCAGAGATTCCTTCAAACAGGACCAATATTACTGTTAGATATGCGAGTTCTTCTTCCCCACAAAAGATGAGTGTTTCATTTGCATATTGCAAATGAGTCACCTCTAAACATTCTCTTCCATTGTTGGCCACATCAAAACCTCTCAACCAACCATTTGTGTTAGCTGTCTTGAGCATGTTGTTAAGTCCCTCCATCACTAGCAAAAACAGGAAAGGGGACAGAGGATCCCCTTGTTTGAGGCCCCTTTGAGCTCCAAAGAATCCTATAGGTGCACCATTAATCAAAACAGAGAATTTCACCGTAGATATACAAAATTTTATTCACGTGATCCACTTAAACCCAAATCCCATCTTTTTTGGGCATTCAACAAGTATCTCGAGTTAACATGGTCATAAGATTTTCCATTGTCAAGCTTACACAATATTCCTACTTTCTTCTGTTTCATTTGCCACTAGGACTGCATCCATAATTTGTCTATCTTTAATAAATTCCTTTTGATGAGAATCTACTAATTCTTCCATCACCCCTTTCAATCTCTCTGCTAGGATTTTGGAGAAGATTTTATAGATTCTCCCTATTAAGCTTATAGGTCTTAAATCTCTCAACTTAGTGAAACCTTTCTTCTTGGGAATGAGAGCAACGAAAGTAGCATTGAAGCTTCTTTCCAACACTTCTTGCTCATGGAAATTTCTGAATGCCTTCATTATGTCATGTTTTACAATCTCCAACATTTTAATATAAAAGCCCATGGTAAATCCATGAGGTCCTAGCGTTTTATCCATTGCACATAGCTTAAGACATTTCAATACTTCATCTTCTTCTAAGTTCCTCTGTAAGATTTCTTTATAGGATAGTTTGGGATATTGCTAGTTGGTCTCCATTGGGAAGTTTCTGTGCAAAGTCTCTAATAAAAATCAATTACCTCTTTTTCACTTTTGTTTGTATTTTTGTGATCTCACCTTATACCTCGTATTGTTCAATGTTATTGTACCTTTTGTGGGCATTTGCAATTATGTGGAAATACTTGGTGTTTTATCCGCCTCTTTCAACCATAGGGTTCTTGAACTGTGTCTCCAAGCAATTTCTTTTTTTATTAGATTCTCATATTCCAGTAACACCTCACCTTCCCTTTTGGATTCTTCTTGTGATAAAGGCCTTGTTGTAACCACATAATCAAAATCTGCCAACTTCTCTAACAATTTCTTTCTTTGTAAGCCTAAATTTCCTTAACTTCTCTTCTCCATTCCTTTAGTTTATTCTTAAGGGCTTTCATTTTGCAAGCCAATACATAGTCAGGTCTTCCTCCAAAAATGTAATTTGTTCCACCAGTATACTCTATCTCTGAGCCCCTTAGTATTTAGCCACTTCAAACTTGAAATACCTTTCATTTTTTTTCGAGGTCCCACCTTGTAGATCTAATGGTACCTTTCAAATTGTTGAAGCTTTCATTCTTTTGAAAATATGATTCTATCTACTCTAGAAGTTACTTCATGGTTGTCCCCTTTGTACCTAATGAATGTTGCATTTTCCATTTGAAGATCAAGTAGCATCAGATCTTCAATGAGATCTGAAAATGTGATTTACTATGTTTCCAAGGTCGACAAAATAGAGCTACTGAGACGTGATACTAGGTCATTCTTTGGAATGCAGTTTGCTTCATGTTGTTAAATTGATCACTACAGCCAGAAGTGAAAAGTATCCGGTCTGTTTTGGATGTTGTTGTTATGTATCTCCTTTGAACCGTGTGTGCTGACCTCCTTAAAGTGGCAAATCTGTAGGTTCTAGGCCTCAATATTATCAGAGAACTCAATCATGACAGAAGATCTTTGACAGTTTCTTTTTTCTGAGGAGAACCTGCACATATTAAAATCTCCACAAATTTGCCAAGGCCCCTCCATTAATCCTCTGAACATTCCTAATTCATTCCGCACATCCGTCATTTCCACCTTACAATTTGGTACATAGACTTTGAGATGTGGAAGTTGAAATTTTGAAGTAAAGCCTCAAAACTGCATGTTAGAGTATAAGCACCAACTTGTTGTATCTCTCCCTTCCACACCCTGCTATCCCATAACATAATTATTTCCCCTATAGTTCCACTTGCCTCAAGACATGCAAATTTGATCCATCCTCCTCCCCATATTTGTTTAATGCTATCATGTTAACCGCCTATGTAATTTTGTTTCATGTAGGCATATAATATCAGCCTTCCATTGGTCTATGTAGTTCCTGACCAACCTTCTTTTCCCCACATCATTTAATCCCCTTCCATTTTTGATGAGAGACAATTTGTATTTGACCAATTAATTTTTTTTAAAACGTTTGAATAACAATTAATATTTGACCTAACATTTTTAAAGTACTTGAAGTGTATTTTTCTCAAATACTACTATGGAACTCTTCAACAATAGTAAAGCAATGTTGAAGATAACACATCAAATGTTTAAATTTAATTGTTAACGAATTTGAATTCTTTTGGTTGTTAATTAGTACTCCCTCCGTCCTATTTTATGTGCCACCATTTCCATTTTGGTCAGTCCCAAAAAGAATGTCCCATTTCCTATAGTAATTATTTAAAGGTACAATTCCTCTTTTACCCTTGTTGGTTTCATTTAATTTTAAAGATAGTACTCAAATACATTTATGAGGAGAGAGAAAAATGAATTTACTTTTTGATTTTTTAAGGGCAATTTGGTAAATATTTCAAAGTCTTCAATTATTTCTTAAACTCCGTGCCCAATCAAATGTTGCCACATAAAATGGGACGGAGGGAGTAATATACTCTTTCTGTTTCAATTTGTTTGTCTAGTTTTGTGAACTTTAAAAAAGTACAAAAAAATAATTGAAGCTTGTGACACTAGAATAAAAAGAACATTTAGCGGAAATTTATATGCACATTTACAAGGAGTAAAGGTTTTACCAACATTAGTTAATTTTCATTGGATCCAATGTCACTATAGGCTTTAGAGACATTACATAGAGTGCTACTTGCCTCTAAAAAGACATATTTAGCGGCAATTAAGCTATTGTCGTTAATTGATTGCTGCTAAAAATTACTTTTTTATAGTGTTATTTAAACTTGCTACTTTCTTCTGCTTCATTCTCGAGCCTACAGTTTCATTTGCCACTAGGACTGCATTTATAATTTGTCTAACTTTAATAAATGCCATTTGATGAGAATCTACCAATTTTCAATCACCCCTTTCAATATCTCTGTTAGGACTGGAGAAGATTTTATAAATGCATCCTATCATGTTTATAGGTATGAAATCTCTCAACTCAGTGATACCTTTCTTCTTGGGAATGAGAGCATTGAAAGTAGCATTGAAGCTTCTTTCCAACACTTCTTGCTCATGGAAATTTTGGAATGCCTTTATTATGTCATGTTTTACATTCTCCCAGCATTTAATGTACAATCCCATGGTGAAACCATCAGGTCCTGCGGCCTTATCCATTGCACATAGCTTAAGACATCTCAATATTTTATCTTTCTCAAAGTTCCTCTGTAAACTTTCTTCCTCCTTTGATGAAATAACTGGACAATTTAGGATATTGCTAGTTGGTCTACATTGGAAAGTTTCTGCGTAAAATCGATAAACCTTGTATCTTGTGTGATCTCACCTTTTACGTCCAATTGATAAATGTTATTATACATTTTGTCGGAATTTGCAATTTTGTCTGCCTTTTTCAACCATCGGGTTCTTGATCTTTGTCTCCAAGCAATTTCTATTTTTATTAGATTCTCATATTCCAATAGCACCTCACCTTTCCTTTTGGATTCTTCTTTTGATAAAGGCCTGGTTGTAACCACAGAATCAAAATCTCCCAACTTCTCTAACAATTACCTTCTTTGTAAGCCTAAGTTTTCTTGAACTTCTCAGCTCCATTCCTTGAGTTTATTCTTAAGGGCCTTCATTTTGCAATCCAATACATAGTCAGGTCTCCCCTAAAATATAATTTGTTCCACTAGTCGTTTATTCTAATGGTGAGCCCCTCAGTATCTAGCCACTTCAAACTTGAAATACCTTTTATTTTTGTTCCTGGTCCCACTTTGTAGGGCTAATGGTACATGATCTGAAATAATCCTTTGAAGTGGGATTACTTTCAATTCGTTGAAGCTTTCATCCCATTCTTTTGTCTATTCTGGAAGCTACTTCATGTGTTCTCTGTGTACGAGATAAATGTTGCATTTTCCATTTGAAGATCAATTAGCCCCATTTTTTCAATAAAATCTAAAAATTTCCTCATCCCTATTTTTCTTCTAACACAACTGTTTTTTCTAAGATAAACCTACTAACATTATAATCACCACAAACAATCCAAGGCCCTTGAAATAGACCTTTGACATTACCAATCTCTTCCCATACTGATCTTCTTTCAATGTAGCAATTTGGTGTGTACACCATATCATATGACAAGAGAGTCTTTGGAGTTAAGCTTCAAACTTGCAAGTTAGGTTATATGAACCAATCTTGAGAACTTTTCCCTTCCATATTTTGCTATCCCACATTATCAATTTACCCCTCTTTTTCCACTGGCCTCCAAGTACTCATATTTGATCCATCTATTTCCCCAAATTTGGTTTACTAACTCTGTTATGTCCCCCTCCAACTTTGTTTCTTGGAAACAATAAATGTCTGCTTTCCAATCAAACACCATAATTTTTACAAGTCTCCTTTTATCTCTATGATTCAATCCCCTCCCATTCCCTGAAATTAGTTTGAATCGCATCAAGAACTATTGTGGTTGTCTTTCCCATTGGCCCTGTTTCCGCCGCTTTAAAATTTTACATCAAAGGTAACCAATTTTTTTAGTTCCTGGGCACCTTTGATTCTGGTCTTTCTGAATATTGCATCATGCATCCGTCTACTTTTGTTCTACTATCTTAATTCCAGAGCTCGTCGTGACCTTAAAAGTTTGTCCCCAAGAATTTCCCTAATTTTACCATGTTTTGTCTAGCCCATAGTGAAGTCTCCTTATCTTTGTCTTGTATCATTAGCTGTGTTTGAATGCAAAGAGACTCGACATCCTCCACTTCACAATTTTCTATTGCTTCTACAGAATTTTGGACTATTAAATCTATAGTCCCTTCTGTAATTTTGTTACCTTTGCTCGCTGAATTGTCAAGATGTTATGACCCCTTTGATAGCTGCGAAGTTTCCCCCTCAGTTTCCATTATTGTCCCCAATACCTTGTCCTTTGTTCTCATCTCTGCTATATGTGTATCCACTGGAGCAGTTTGCTCTTGTTGGGTGCTAAGAGAGACTTCATAGAAGTCATCTGTTATTGAGGAAATGGACCCAAATTCGTTTAAATTATTGTAAATGAAGTGGGCTACTGGGTCTGGCCCAATTACCTTTTTATTTGCTGGGTCCAGAGTGTATTGTTCCTTGGACCTTTTCTCATTGAAACCCTGCACATGCTGTGCACATGACTTTGAATCTTCTTTACCTCTTGCTGGCAACTCTGAACAACCCACATGCACTCTGTCAACAAAATCCTACAAGCATGGGCTATTGGTTCTCTATTACAGAGCAAACTCTGCTTTGTCCACTGGGTAATAGGATTATCTGGATAATTTCATCCATCATCTTCTCCGGTGCTACCTCCGACGGACATTGACAAAATTTTGAACCGGGGTTTTGATCCCACCGGATCGAGATGTAAAACTTGACGCCATTTTGTGAAATTGCTACTTCTTTCGGGATACTCTTCCCTTCATGCACGACTAGAATTTTGGCCCACTTCATGTGGTTCCTTAGCTTTGTTTCTTCCTCCGTAGCCAACCATTCCCGCCACACCTCCAATTTCCTAGAAAACTTTGTGTGACAACAACTGTAGTGGTATTCCAACAACTCTAATCCAGGTTTCCTTTGGACTTCTAGAGATAGATGTACACCCCTCTGTAGAGCTCCACCATTTGAGATTGAGTTTTTTCTTTCTGCCAGTACCATTGATGTTGTACGATCTGGTCCGCCATGATTTTAGGGAATTAAAACAGAAATCTTCTATTGTTCATCTTGTAGATATTTACCTCAAAGGTGTTATTACAGGTGGTTGAGGACCATATCCTTATCTTACTCAATGTAGGTCCCTCCTTGCTTTCATATTCCAAGCCCCAACCAGACATCTGTTTAGCATCCATGTTTCTTCAGCTTCTGGTTTAACAGAAATTTATTTAATTGCCTTAGCAAAAGGGTAGTTGACATCACTTAACCTGGGTGGGCCTGCCACTTCGTATAAGTTATAGGCCTCAATAGTATCAAAGAACTCAATCATGGCAGAAGATCTTTGACAGTTTCTTTTTTCCGAAGAGAACCTGCCATAATCAAATCTCCACAAATTGCTCAAGTCCCCTCCATTAATCCTCTGACCATTCCTAATTCATTCCGCACCTCCCTCATTTCCACCTTACAATTTGGTGCATAGACCCTGAGATGTGGCAATTGAAATTTTGAAGTAAAACCCAAAACTGTATGTTAGAGTATAAGCACCAACTTGTAGTATCTCTCCCTTCCACACCTGCTATCCCGTAACATAATGATTCCCCCTATATTTCCTTTTCCCTCAAGACATGCAAAGCTGATCCATCTTCCTCCCCATATTTGTTTAATGTTATCCTGGAAACTCCCTATGTAATTTTGTTCATGTAGGCATATAATATCAGCCTTCCATTGGTATATGTAGTTCCTCACAACCCTTCTTTTCCCCACATCATTTAATCCCCTTCCATTTTTTATGAGAAACAATTGGTATTTGACCAATTAAGTTTTTATAACGTTTGAATAACACTTAATATTTGACCTAACATTTTAAAAGTACTTTGAAGTGTATTTTTCTCAAATACTAATGTTGAACTCTTCAACAATAGTAAAACAATGTTGAATATAACACATAAAATGTTTAAATTTAATTGTTAACAAATTTAATTTCTTTGGATTGTTAATTAGTGATATACTGTTTTCTGTTTCAATTTATTTTTCCAGTTTTGTGAACTTTAAAAATCTAAAAAAAATAAATTTTGAAGCTTGTGGCACTACAATAAAAACTACTTTTAGCGGCAATAAATATGTACATTTGCAAGGAGTATTAAAGGTTTTACCAACATTAGTTAATTGTCATTGGATCCAATGTCTCTATAGACTTTATGGACATTACATAGAGTGCTACTTGCCTCTAAAAAGACATATTTATCAAAAATTAATATATTGTTGTTAATTAATTGTTGCTAAAGATCATTTTTGGTATAGTCTGGTCTTAAATTTAATATATGTAGGAATGTACTAAATGTTTTTTAATCTGTGATCTTATACATGTCACACGAAAAGTTAGAATTAAAGAGTTTCAAATAAAGAAAAGAGGCGTTCCCTATTAAAATACTAAAAATAAAAGTAAGACAAACAAATAGAAACAGATGGAGTATTATCAATTGATAATTACCAACCTAAAAAAAATCCTACAAGCATTTTATGTAAATATGAGAACAAAACACATTCTTAATATATAAATACAAAATTTAGCATCCAACAAAGCCAATTTGAGATGCTGATACTTACAGAAAAATAGAGTGCTTTGGAAACCAAATTGAAAGAGACCCGAATCCCATGAGATCTCATGAACTACTACTAAAATAAAAAATTCTCCAACTGGTGAAGTGACGACCTATTCTAGCGGAGAAAGGTTAATCAAATTTCTATAATGATTTTTCTATGTTCGAAATGATACAAAATATGATGTGATACTTTTTTGATTGCTCAGTTTTGAGGGTATCATGATCAACGCAATTAACCAGCCTGATGAACTGAATCGACGGTATGTTTATTTTAATATGTCAAATTCATGAATTAGACTTTGCTAATTTCATTCAACTGACTAACTCAAATGTTTTTTTTATTGTTGAAGATCCACTCCAAATCCAGATGAAGAGGTATTAAATTTTACACATCTTTTACTGATCTATGGAGTTTCATCTGTCCTTAACATGACACTTTTATTTTGCAGCATTTGATGCAGAGTCTTGCGCAATTAAAAGCTGAAAGAGGAATGCTTGAAAAGATATCTATGTATGACACTCTACTTTTCTCGAGTTCTTTTCTTTTGAATTATTTCGTTGTTGTGTGGTATTTTTCTATGTGATTGAATAATTCTTGTTATTTTTGTTGGATATTTTTACGATGTTGATGATTGGACTACGTGCTTTAGTTTTGAGGTAAGGTTTCTAGTGTTGATTGTGTATACTTAAACTCGTAATTATAAGCCTATATTTATTATTACCTGTAACTTGATATATTTTTTAATGTATTTTCATAACAGGCTCATAAAGAGAAGCTTAATTATCTCCAAAAAAACACTAATTGAAGCATAGGATAAAAGAAGGTTGAAGAGTTCTTCACTGGTGTAAGCAGCCTCTTCTCCTTGTTGACAACGAAACTCCTCATGATTAAAGTGCTTTCCTCGAATTGGTGATTGGATCTGCACTGGTATGTATCTTTCTTAATTTATATCTGTTTTTTCAAATCATTGATTGATTGTGTTGAGTTGTGAAAATATATTAGTTGTATGTATGTGAACTTACTGATAGATGCTGATAGAGGTGATGTAGAATTTGGATTTTAGTTGATAAGCTTCGGTAGCCAGTTTGGTCAAGCTTATAAAATTTGTTCATTTTGTAAAGTGTTACCTCAACGTCATTTTGGTGAGTTGCTGCATTGGTCCAACACTGTTCATTGCGCTTCTTCGCAACTCACAAACAGAGTGTGCTGAGTTCAATTCTGGTTGTTGCATTTTCTCTTTTTTGTTTCTCATTTCTTTTTAAAAAAAAGACTTATTGAAAACCTCAAGCGAGACTTGAACTAGCAACCTCAAAGTGTACACTGAGGTCAAGACCATCCACCATATGGTGAACTGTGTTAGCTTCTAAAAAATGACTTATGTTACTCTCCATAAGCACTTACTTTTTCCCAAAAGTTTGACCAAATATAGTAATTGATTCTCTAACAATATATTTATGATATCAATATATGATACTTTTGAAATGAAGGAGTGAAATAAGAGAAATTGGGACACTTGGATGAAAGGACGTAAAAGTTACTTTACTTAATGTGTTGGCAAGGGTATTTAGTTGATAAGCATCTATAGTCGATTTTATCAAGGTTTAAAATCGGTTCATTTTGGAAACAAGTTTTCAGAAATTTCTTTTGGTGAGAATACAGAAGTTAAGTTCCCTCTCATGACCCATGTGACAAGCTACGCCAAGTAAAAAATGCTGAACAATTAGTTCATAAGGACTAATTGTATAGCCATTCATCAACAGATGTTGCTTCTCAGATTGGGTAAAAAAATGTAAACCTATAGCTGCAGAAGTAGGAATAATGGCACCGGAAATGACATTTTTGTTGTAAAGCACCAATTGTATTTGATCAATAAATTTAAAAAGCACTTTTCAATAGCTATTTTGTTTTACTCTGTGCGCACCAGAAGGATAGCGGCTGTGTGTTTCTTTTGTCATAAAAAAAATAATAGCTATTTTCTTTACCAAGCTCTTCAAAAGTGCTTCTACATGTATTTATCTTATAAGTGTTTTTGAATAACTACCTCTAGGAAAAAACTGCTCTTTTTAGCTTTCGAAAAACAACTTATGTTACTCTCCATAAGCATTTATTTTCTTCCAAAGTTTCCCTACCATAGGAACTTCCTTGATTCTGTCCAATCTGTCTGACCCCTACTGGAATGGGAAATAAAGACATCATTTAAGTAGGCATAGCATCTAGGACTGAGTTAATTAGAGTAACTCTTCCTCCAAGAGACAAGTATTGCCTCTTCCATCTAGCCAGTTTCTTTTCACACTTTTCTATTACAGTGCTTCAGATCTCTTTAGACATTGATTTAGCACCCAACGACATCCCAAGGTATGTAGTTAGGAGAACCCCAAATTGTCCACCTATGATTATGTTTAGTGCCTCCATGTTATGTACTTCATTAATGGGATAAAGAAAACACTTTCTCCAATTAATATGCAACTCAGAGATTCCTTCGAACAAGACCAATATTCCTGTTAGATATCTGAGTTATTCTTTTTCTGCCCCATAAAAGATGAGTGTGTATCTGCATATTGCAAATGAGTCACCTCTAAACTTTCCCTTCCATCGTTGGCCACATCAAAACCTCTCAACCATCCATTAAGTCCCTCCATCACTAGCAAAAACAAGAAAGGGGACAGAGTATCCCCTTGCCTGAGGCCCCTTTTTCCTAGAGGTAGTTATTCAAAAACACTTATGAGATGAATACACGTAGAAGCACATTTGAAGAGCTTGGTCAAACAAAGTAGCTATTATTTTTTTATGACAAAGGAAACACACAGCCGCTACCCTTCGGATGCTCACAGATTAAAACAAAATAGCTATTGAAAAGTGCTTTTTAAATTTATTGATCAAATACAATTGATACTTTACAACAACAATGTCATTTCCGGTGCCATTATTCCTACTTCTGCACCTATAGGTTTACATTTTTTTACCCAATCTGAGAAGAAACATCTGTTGATGAATGGTTATACAATTAGTCATTATGAACTAACTGTTAAACATTTTTTACTTGGCGTAGCTTGTTACATGTGTCATGATAGGGAACTTAACTTCTGTCTTCTCACCAAAAGCACTTTCAGAAAACTTGTTTCCAAAATGAATAGCTTTTAAACCTTGACCAAACCAACTACAAATGCTTATCAAACTTAATACCCTTGCCAACACATTAAGTAAAGTATCTTTTACGTCCTTTCATCCATGTAAACCAATTTTCTCTTATTTCACTCCATTTCAAAAGTATCATATATTGATATCATAAATGTATTGTTAGAGAATCAATTATTGTATTTTGTTAAACTTTTCGGAGAAAGTTAGTGCTTATGGAGAGTAGCATAAGTCATTTTTAGAAGCTAACATAGTTCACCTTATGGTGGATGGTCTTGACATCAGTGTACGCTTCGAGGTTGCTAGTTCAAATCTCGCTTGAGGTTTTTAATAAGTCTTTCTTGGAAAAAAAAGACCAAAAAAAAAGAGAAAATGCAACAGCCAGAATCGAACTCAGCACACTGTGCTTGTGAGTTCCGAAGAAGCGCAATGAACAGTGTTGGACCAATGCATAAACTCAGCTTATGTGTTTAAGAGTGCACATTTAAATATATGATCCTTAATTAAGTATACACATGTTTTAACGGGTACACGTGCACCCACTCTTTCACATGTGGGTAAAACTCGGTTATAAACTAATTTGTGTACACTTCTAATTATTTGGCGGGTAGCTTATTACATGAGAAGTGAGCAGGAACTTAGCTTCCATTTCTCACCAAAAGTACTTCTTTGAGGTAACACTTCACAAAATGAACCGATTTTAAAAGCTTGACCAAACTGGCTACCAAAGCTTATCAACTAAAATCCAACTCCTACATCACCTCTATCAGCATCTATCAGTAAGTTCACATACATACAACTAATGCAGTTTCATAACTTAGCACAATAAATCAAAGAATTGAAAAAACAGATACAAATTCATAAAGATACATACCAGTGCATATCCAGTCGCCAACTCGAGGAAACCACTTTGAGAATCATGAGGAGTTTTGTTGTCAACAAGGAGACGAGGCTGCTTACACCTATTGCAGAAATATTTAAATGCATAATTCTTGTTACCGCAACTACTACAATCCCAATCTCCTTCTCGTCTCATTTCTCTCTCTCTGTGTGTATGTTATCTTCTTCGTCTCTCTCACGAGAGAGAGGGAGAATCTCACCGGCGAGTTTCAGATCTTACAGTATAGCAAAGAGGGATTTATTGCCCTATTTTTATTGCTACTGACGGGCTGGGGATTGGGGAATATCACGTGACTCAAGCCTTTGGCAAAAATTACACTCTTACCTATAATAACACGAGAAAATACTTACGTCAGTTAGATCAATATGATCTGTATATATTTTAGAAAAAAAGGTTCGAAATATAGTTAAACATTAGAAGTATTACATTGTGATTGGTCAATGTTTCAGAAGTCTTTCTAAGAAAATAACCCTTATTTTTTAAGCTTCTAAGAGGATTAAGGAGTTTAAGGATGAAAATATATTGGACGGGGCGGAGCAATTTACGGCTATGCAGAATGGATGGGAGCGAATCAATCTCTAAGCCGGTGTGGAAAATTATACAAATACGAGTCTCCTTCCATATTTTTTAATGTAGTACTACAATCTACATTTAAGCAACTCTAGTAGATAACTAGCTTTACAATAGCGAACATTTAAATATGTATCTACATGAGATGTGTCATGACCCAAAACGAGTCGTGAGTGGCACCCACACTTAATCTCTTAAGTGGGCGAACCAAGAAATCCAAACCCCAATATATGCCAATAATTCAACTACGAATAACAAAAATAATGCGGAAGCTCCAAAACTTATTAAATTATCATTTTCCAAAACCTGAAAGTCATCACATCAAGGACATCTAAACTCCATATACTAAGTATAAGAATATCAAATACGCCAAAATAAAAGAATAAAATGGTATGTGTCTGAAAACATAAGACATCATGTCATGACCAAGAGAATCCAACACGAGCTTGAACGAATAGCTCACCCTAGAACCTAATATGATGGAGACTGGCTAGAGCTGAGGGCAATTCAAAGTCATTGGTACACTCTCTGCACTCCATAAAAGGAAAACAAAGAAAAATACAAGTAGGGCTTAGAACGAGGCAACATGTACTGAGTAGGTATCATCGGCCAACCCAAAATAGAAACTAATATATAATGAATAATAGTTTGAAGTCAAATATAGCACTTAACAGGTGATAAGCAACAAATAAAATGAATCAGTCTCAACAACACTAAAGTAAGTAGGTAATAAGTCAACAATATCAAGATCATCCATGAGGACTCATGCCTGCAACCAAACCATTTGGGAAATTGAGTTCTTTGAGATGAGTACATTCCGTTAATTCAATATGTTTTTCCTTTGATATTATCATGTCAGAAAGTAACACTCCGATACAATTATACCGTGTCAAAATGTGACACCCCGATCCAAGAATACCGTGTCGGAATGTGACACTCCGATCCAAAATTATCGTGTCGGAACGTGACACTCCGATCCAATTATAATGTGTCGGAACGTGACACTCCTATCCAATTATACTATTAATTTATCATTTATTATCACCACTTTCAGTTCATTGACAATATTTCATCATACCTTCTTTATTCAAGGCATCACTTTGATAAAGAGGGTTCAAGAATATAAATTCCAGGGTCTCAAGATTTCAGACCAATCACAAGCCACACAACCATACAATCAAGTACATTGAAAACTTCACAATATCATGCAATGCATATCAATCACTATTAAGGGTTTACTATCAAATAACATAAATCATAACCTACTTCCACCAAAGAACCGAAGTCAAGCAACTACTTCTCCAATGCTTTTCCTTTATCCTCAATGTCTCTGAACATTTAATTATTATTAAGTCATTATTATCCAAGAAAACTATTCCTCAAATCCGTAAGGGATCACACATCACTATAGTTATTGGAACTGCACAATTTAATCAAGGAAATCATTTTTCCTTCAACCCATAGTACTGTTAACATAACCCAAATAAGTTGATAATTAAATTATAGTAATTTAAACCCAATTGCTTTCCAACTCACATTTAATAATATGTTATTATGTGGCTTAGAAACTAAAATTTTAACAGATTAGATTCATATATATAGTGATATATCTATCTACCAACCAATCACATTAATCGCTCTTACTATTAATAACAATTGATTCAAACTTCAAGAAGAAATATAAGTGCATTAAATTTTAAGCCAAATCTCCTTTTCTTAAAAACCAAAATCATTACCTGAATTTGCCATTCTACATTGCCGCTTGTGCCTAACCGTCGAGCCCCCCTTTTTTTTTTTTTAATCACTCAATTGTAGTTACCTCCTTTATCCACCAACTAAATTAATATTAAAGTTACCCCACTAATTTCATAATTGTAGTTACAAGTAGTCCCAAAATATCCATTTAGAACCACTCGTAAATATTTTATGAAATAAAAAGGTCTAGTACTCTAAACGACCAAATGGGTCATTACATTAGATACCAATTTACTCATTGTTCTTCCTCGAATGATTAAAAAAGGCGAGGATAAGAAAGGGTATCTGTCTCAGCGATTATTCCAAAATATTAGTACCCACTTTCTCATC
Source organism: Solanum sitiens (assembly GCA_016801875.1). Taxonomy (NCBI): domain Eukaryota; kingdom Viridiplantae; phylum Streptophyta; class Magnoliopsida; order Solanales; family Solanaceae; genus Solanum; species Solanum sitiens. The sequence goes on along the minus strand of JABWTJ010000375.1, from coordinate 541,599 downwards.
TCAAAAGTATCAAACCAACCAACTGGAGATCTACACCTCCCCTCATAGAATGTCTCTACTGGGCCATCTCAATAATCTAGTGATAAATTTTGTTGTATGTAAGCTCAACTGAAAACAAAAAAATTCTCAAGTGGACTCTTCAACTAACTGATTCATCCACTAGACCTTGACACATCCATCAAGATAAATATTTTCTAACATAACCATGATAAAAATCCTGAATCAATATTGGTTACAACCAGGAGTGAACCTGCACCAACCACCACATACTCGTAATCATTAACCATCACAGACCTTATCAAGATTACATGCCCACAACATAATATTTTCTCGAACTTAATCTATAAAAATATGATCTTCAGACATCAGAAGAATCAAACTCATCTGATTCTAAGATGGAAATGATCAAGTAACCACCATCGAGTGTTACATTCAAGCATACAAAACCTCTAACAATATTGTCAAAATGCGAGATTAGTAGCTATTATAGACTAACCTTAAGAATGACAAAATTAGACCAATGGTCCACACGTTCAATCACACATAGCCAAAACATGATACCAATGATGATATAAAACTTAAGTCTATCGAACAAGTGTAAGTTTTTCATGGTAGCTCTCTTATAAATTCTCATAAGAAAAGTTGTGCGTGCAGAATCACTAGTATACATCAACTATCCCAACCAACAATCTTTTACAACTGAAATGAACAATTCTAACCAAGGATGCCACATTATCAGGAGGACAATCACAGAATCGGTACACCCGATCCATTAATAAGAATCACCGATAGAAGTGAAAACACATAGACGGAGAAAGTGAATCTTTCTCTAAACCATGCCCAAAATTAAGTAGTTGGTCACATAAAAATGTACATAACCAAGGTCGAATAATTCTAGGTACTCCTTCCATATTGCCCATAACAAACATTTCCATTCATTAGACTCTTTTTCTTTGATTTTATAGCTACACACAATCACCAATTTAGTCACTATAATAATTGCACACATACTTAGTTTATCGAACCCCACATCCACCGAAGTCAACACTCTTAACACTAACAAAACATCATAGCCATACTGATCATCTACCTTACTCCCAACCATTATTAGTACCAAAGTATTCTTATCAATACATGTTCAAACCATGGCTATCTTTATTTATATTTAAGCATTTCATGACAAATATGAGTCCCAAAAAGGACTTAGAACACTAAATTCTAATTCGATAGTACCTTTCCATCGAGATAAAACTATTAAATCACACCCAAGTCAATTTCACACCACTTTCCCATACCATGCTTTAGCTGTCATTCTAAACCATCATATACCTCATGCCAACACTTAGGGAAATTCATGATCACTCAAATTATTGTGTATACTATAAGCTCATAACCTCTATTCACCATCAAATATCTATGTAACACATCATAACCTTCTATGTAGTCCCATCAATAGAGTAGTATTAATTCAACTCTAAATTTTTAATAACCATGTAGAATTATCTCTCACCTCGTGCATAATTCTTAACTCATCCATCTTAATTTAAAAAATCTAACCCCACTTAAAATTCTAAATTTTCCATACCTCACTGTTTGTCAACCAAATCAAAACTCAATCTTTATAAAAGTCGATGATAAATTCCTAGTAAGTCTGTACTGAACTAGTTCACATCTCATAGTCATATCAAAGCTCATAGAAAATAAAAAAATAAAAATATAATCAATACAACCTTCAACTTTACCCCAAGAATTCATACGAGAGATCTTCTTTCTTCACTTTTTAAAAATTCTTCTCATGGTGCAAAATTCTAAATATCTCGACCCTTCAACATATCAGACTCTCGCTCCTTTTTGCTAACTTGCTTATCAATATTATTCTTTGGTAAAAAAATATCTTTGACATTTTTACCTTAGCATTTAAATCAAAAGATTATGGGAAGCCCTTTAACAATCAAAAGTAACCAAATTTTTTACTCAAATTATGCACAAGTCCTTCCAAATGCTCCATTCTAAATGTGATCAATAATTTCTTACCTTACCAATCCATACCATGATAAACATACCACCACTAATGAAGACTTATAATGAAAAACTTAAATTGTAAATCTATAACTCAATCCCCTTTTCTATCAACATAGCTCATACCTTGAAGTTATGTATCTTAACTTATCATCGATCTCCTCTTCATCAATCTTGTCATATCCTTCACTAAAAATCCAAATGTAGACATTAACAAACTAAAAACCACAAGAGAAATTATCATCACACTCGATCTCAATGTATACACATCCCTTTCTTAAGTCATATTCTATAATTTTTATCAATCTGATAAACCAGTGACACTATTACCATAGCCATCGTAAAATATATTACACCACACGTCTTTGAACTCAATTCTCAACCTACTGAAGATACCTCTTTAGCCCTTGCAATCGGAGATTTATTGCCCTCACCTATATTTGAGGGCTACACTCAACACACTTATTTTATTTTAATTATGACTCTAGTTCCTTTAAATTCTACTCGAATGGTTCCCCAACGTCTCCTAAGACTTTCCATACAACCACATTACTCACCAAAAAGTAGAAAATCACAACCTTAGATACTCGTCAGCCTTTATTACCATACAAAATTCATTTAACCAACACTTCCTTATTATATAGTTTCTTCCCAATCACAATCTCTCACAAACTCTTTTTACCATCATGCTCAGTTAGCCCTTTTCATCACCATGAAGTGAACCTTTTCCTCAACATGACACCTTAAACTCAGTTATACCAATCAAATTTAATGGACTAACCAAATTTTATACGCATTTTCTTACTAAAATACTCAATCTACTTCACCCAAATATACTCATTGAGACTTTCTTTCCCTATAAGTTTGTCATTCTAGTATCAATCTACCCTTTGAAGTTTAAGATAAAATCATCCGCCTTCATTTAGAATCCTCAAGATAAACTTTACAACCTAAATGTGCTAAGATTTATCCACCACTAAAATCTTCCTCGAAAATAATGCTTAAACCAAGCGTACATAGTAATAAACTATTTGATTTCACAAATGTGAAAGCAACACCGAATCTCATTAGATAAACATGACATACCACTAATAACTATTTAAGTAGTTAGATTTCACACTTGACAATTGATATATTTGTTTCCACATAACACTAGTACCATACCGAGAAAGGTCATTAAATCCATCACGAGAACACATCATACTTATCAAGGAGATCATACCTAGATAGACCACACGCTTTTACCTACTGAGTATCTACAAAACATTACCAAATATGTTCTGTTTTTAGCCAAAACAATTTGCATTCTTTCTTAGATCAGGTCGATAATAAAAGTAATACACTTCATATATCTAATCAAGTGAGCATTTGTACTATTGTAGTAGTCTTATCATGATCCTCTTTAATATACAATCAATCTATGAAATCATTGTAAAGATTCCAACCTCAATTGACGCAACATAATTTTATCATTCACTAAACAACCCATACACGTTGTGAAAAAGTTTACTAACTATTTTTTCAAACTAATGGTGTTTCTACTCTAGTACTAATCATATGTGAAATGGAGTGAAGAAATCCAAATACCAATTTGTATCACCTAGATACCAATTATAACTCAAGTAGTAGCATGAAAGAAAGAAGGATTTATGTTTTCCTAAAGTCTTATAGCTTCTCGAAAAAAAGTAAAGGTGTCCCCATACCATTCTGCAAGACTCTAATAGACCTGTCCTTGTGTGATGAGATCATTGAACCTAATGCTCTGATACCAAGTTTGTCACGACGCAAAACGAGTCGTGAGTGACACCCACACTTAACCTCCCAAGTGGGTGAACCAAGGAATCCAAACCCCAATATATGCCAATAATTCAACTATGAAAAACAAAAATATGCGAAAGCTCAAAAATTTATTAAAGTATCATTTCCCAAAACCTGAAAGTCATCACATCAAGGACATTTAATCTCCATATACTAAGTCTAAGAATATCAAATAAGCCAAAATAAGAGAATAAAATGGCATGTGTCCGAAAACATAGGACATCATGTCATGACAGAGAGAATCCAACACAAGCTTGAATGAATAGCTCACCGTGGAACCTGATATGCTGGAGACTGGCTAGATCTGAGGGCAATTCGAAGTCATTGGTACACTCGTTGCACTTGATAAAAGGAAAATAAAGAAAAACACAAGTAGGGCTCAGTATGGGGCAACATGTACAGAGTAGGTATCACCGGCCAACCCAAAATAGAAACTAATATACAATGAATAATAGTATGAATTTAACTATAGCGCTTAACAGGTGATAAGAAACAAACAACATGAACCATTGTCAACAACACTAAAGTAAGTATGTAATAAGTCAACAATATCAAGATCATCCATGAGGACTCATGCCTCCAACCAAACCATTTGGGGAATTGAGTTCTTTGAGATTGAGTACATTCCGTTAATTCAATATGTTTTTTCTTTACTATTATCGTGTCGAAACGTGACACTCCGATCCAATTATACCGTGTCAGAATGTGACACTCCGATCCAAGAATACTGTGTCAAAACGTGACACTCCGATGCAAAAATATCATGTCATAATGTGACACTCCGATCAAGTTATACTGTGTCGGAACGTGACACTCCGATCCAATTATACTATTAATTTATCATTTATTATCACCACTTTCAATTCATTGATAATATTTCATCAAACCTTCTTTATTCAAGGCATCACATTGATAAAGAGGGTTCAAGAATATAAATTCCAGGGTCTCAAGATTTCAGACTAATCACAAACCACACGACCAAGCCACACAACCACACAATCAAGTACATAGAAAACTTCATAATATCATTCAATACATATCAATCACTATGAAGGGTTTACTATCAAATAGCATAAATCATAACCTACATCCATTAAAGAATCAAAGTCAAGCAACTACTTCTCCAATGCTTTTCCTTTATCCTCAATGCCTCCGAACATTTAATTACTATCAAGTCATTATTATCCAAGAAAACTATTGCTCAAATCCGTAAGGGATCATACATCACTACAGTTATTGGAACTGCACAATTTAATCAAGGAAATCATTTTTCCTTCAACCCATGGTATTGTTAACATAACCCAAATAAGTTGATAACTAAATTATAGTAATTTAAACCAAATTGCTTTCAAACTCACATTTAATAATATGTTATTATGTGGCTTAGAAATTAAAATTTTGATAGATATGAGTCATATATGTAGTGATATATCTATCTACCAACCAATCACATTAATCACTCTAACTATTAATAACAATTGATTCAAACTTCAAGAAGAAATATAAGTGCATTCAATTTTAAGCCAAATTCACTTTTCTTAAAAACCAAAATCATTACCTGAATCATCCATTCTCCATTGCCGCTTGTTCCTAACCTTCGAGCCACCCCACCCCTTTTTTTTAATTAATCACTCAATTATTAGTATACCCTAATTATTTAAATACCAATTATAAAAGAGGTAAAAAGGACCCCCTACTAATTTTGATTTTTCCTCCTTTATCCACCAACTAAATTAATAAATAAATTACCCCACTAATTTCATAATTGCAGTCACAAATAGTCCCAAAATATCCATTAGAATCAATCGAAAAGTATTTTATGATATAAAAATCTCTAGTACTCTAAATGACCAAATGGGTCATTACAAGATGTCTCATGCACAAGTACTATATTCAATCATAGAACAATAAAAGAAATTATAAAAAATCAGGTTTTATAAATTAAAGAAAATTGAAAGAAATGAACCATCACTACAAGCGGAAGACTAACTTGAGCATACATAAACATCAAATTGAAAGAAATTTTTAAAATCGATTTACTGAATCTCAAACTATCTCTAGGCCCAACGTGTGTTGACAATTATTTAATGATAGTGTCACGTAGGCCAAAAAGGGGTAGAAAATTATTTATAAAATAAATTCGGAAGGTAATAGGACTTTAGTATAGTATAAGTGTGTCTCTGAGATTTTGGACATAGGTTGGAGGTACTTATGCATTTTCCCAATATACTTAGTATGAAACATAAGTTTAAATAAAATATTTGAAAACTGAAAGACTCTCCAAAATTGTCTATTTAAGAAAGGATGTCAGGACAAGACCCACGACACCTCAAAACTACTAAATGAAAAGTAATTGTGAAGTCCTCGGGAATACAAGGTGGCTCACCAAAGCTAACCGGAGAGTAGAGTGATCTCAACGATGTGTGAGATGATAATCTTGAACACCTATATTTGCATAATAAAAGGATGCAGGTCAAATGACATCAGTACATTGAATGTATGAGTGTGTAATATAGATGGATAACAAAAAAAAGAATGAAGGACTACAATAGATAACAATGTACTCAAGTTGAATGTAAAGAAATAACAGAGTTAAATCATTTAAAACTTAACAAAATACTTTCTCATCTTTGAACTCAAAATAATAAGTGATATATAAGAATACAATCTAACTCTAATGGAAGATTCTTTAACCAACAATCATCACTATGAGCTACATGATGATACAACGTCTCGCCCATGCTGTCGGAATTGTCATATACCTTGCCGGGATATAGATTTCCTCAACTAAGTGGATCCACAAAACTATTCTTAAAAAGTAATAAGGAATCATACAAAAGTATGATCATTTTGTCACGACCCAGATCATCGTGATTGGCACCCACACTGACCCTCCGGTGGGAGAATCATTAAACCCAATTAAGCAACTTAAACAAAAAAAACTAAACATTTGAAGTATGGAAGCATGTTTAAATGATAGTATAACATGGAGTTTCCATAAACTTCGAATCTTAAATGAATATCTAAACATAACTATTAAGGAAATTCAACCCCTAGCCTGAATGTGAATGTACCAGAATTCTGCTAACGACAAGTCTGAGAATGAGGGTTGTAACCCCGAAACTAACACAAATATGTCTAATTATAAAGTATGAGTCAGAAATTAATGGACAAAACAATAGAGGACCCAAGGAAGCCTGGAATAATTGGATCACCCTTGAATCCGGTCTCGTTCACTGATCTCATAATCGAGGTATGTCAGTAGTCGCATGAAGATGCCTTGTACTCAACGAAAAAAAAGCAAGTGCAATATCAGTACACAACCACAGTGTACTGGTCGGATCACGCGATCACTTTAATAAGCACAATATACATATGTAATTACAACATAGTCAACATACATAAATGAAATGCACAATTAAGTCATCATTTTAGAGCAACATACAATCTATAACATCAATGAAAGATAGATATAAACATAATAATTACAAGTGTTTCTTTCATGAAATCCATATCCAAACTGTTAGTGTGTCGAAACGTGACAGCGAGTTCAATATATGTGTCAAAATGTGACAATGGTTCAATGCATGTGTCGGAATGTGACACCCGATTCAATCATCACAACCACAATCACAAACACAGTATAATGCATCACATATAATGACCTGGTCAAGTAGTAGGTTCATTGCATTTAGTAGTTCACACATAATCATTTTATTAGGTTCGATTCACATTCACTATTCACATACATGTATGCATAAAATAAAGAAATCATCCAGCATATATCACACAAATAGGAAATCAAGTTAAGTTAAGTATGAGTTTTGGGTCCACTTTAAACGACACCATTGGAAATATATTTGAATTATCTTTACAAAGCTGCCAAGTTTGCTAATTTTCGAGTTCGGATGAGTGAGATATGACCATTTGAAATTAGGCTGTCCAGTTAAGGAAAGTTAGCCGAAAATAGTGAGGGGTATTTTGGTCCTTTACTTACCCAATCAGATTTAACTCATTTTTAGTCATATTTTAGGGGTGTAATCCTTTTAGTTGAGAGTTAAAGAAGAGGCAAGAAAAGAAAAGAGGAAAGGATGAATGCGTTCGTCGACATTCTTGAGTCTAGTTGCAGATTTTCGCCATGGGTCTAATAGATAAGAGGTATATAAGCTTCCATAATGTTTGGTTATTTGACCCACACACCAATCATGTATTTTTTTTTAGCGAAATTTCATGCTTAAAGTTTAAAGATTAGAGTTCTTGTTGAGTTCTTGAAAGGTGTTCTTAAAGTTCATTCCAAATCTTGTTGTGTTGGAGTTTGATGATTTATTGAGATCAAATTGAGTAATTTTAGTGTTGTTTCCAGTAGATTAGACTGTAATTAAGTTAATTAATCGAATCCAAGTGATTGGGAAGAAACCTTTTGAAGTTAGGCGATTTAGGGTGAAAAAACGAGCAAAAGTGCTCGGCAGAATTTTCTGGGTTGGGTCCTGGCGTGGCGCGCCTGCCAGAGCGCCCCAAACCCATCTCTGTCCATCAGGGATTTGCTCCCCGCACCACCCATAGCCCCAGGGTCGTCAGCCCAGTCCAATTTGCCTCTTGTTGCTTCGTTTGAGTTCGTTTAAAGTGCACCTTCAATCTCTTTCGATTCTAACTAATCTAAGCTACTTATAAAAAACTAAAAATCAGTCCTAACATGATCATAACCTTGAATTAATAATTCAAATTCAAGGTAGAGTTGAGAGTTAAGTTTTGAGAATTCTTTCGAGTATAGTAAGAATGTCCCTTTGAGACCTTTCGAGGAGTCTTCCACAACTTCTAGTAACTTGTTTTCAAGACTCAATGAAGTGAGTATAAGAGTGAGGAATATGTATTCATGAGTCAAAAGTATCACCTAAATCCTCCATGTAGTGAACCAAAACTCTTGAATTCATAATTCACATTCAAGAGAGAGTTAAGAGTAGAGTTCAAGAAAGTCTTTAAGTTAAATTGTGAATTCTTTGAGATCCATTATTGATTTGAACTAATGTTTTGAGGAAGTATAAGAGAATGAGAGAGTCATATACATGAGTTCCATCTAGTTACTTAGATCTTCAAGTTGAATTATTCATGCCGATAACTTCCGCATGAATTCCATAAATTGAGTATCATTAAGAGGAGTAGTATCTCCAACTTCTAAGTCTTGAGTATTGAGTTCCCTATTCCTATCTTGAGTTAAGAAGTACCTTTTAGTTCTCCAGTTGGGTAGTTTATGCTCATAATTCCGCATGAACCCTCCAAGTTGAAAAATCATGACATCATCCATAAACATTATACCCTAATCCTTGAATCCATAATCCAATTCGAAGGAAGCTAAGATCAAAGTCAAAGAAGTTAAGAGTCAGTTTAAAAGTTAAGAAGTAAGTCAAAGTGAGTTCTTAAAGTTTTCCAAGAGTCTTAAACAATCATTTTAACTTTGATTTAAGACTCAAGTTACAAGTCGAGCAAAGAGAAAAGAGTTGAGTTAAATTTTCAAAAGCTATAAGGTACCTAAGTATTCCGTAAGAGTTAAAGTTCCAAGTTAAGTAAAGATCAAGAGTTGAGTTCATTTCTCTAAAAGTTATAAGGGACTAATTATTTCCCTAAAGGTTGATAAATGTTTTACATTTAATTAAAATGTAAACTAAGGAGTTTCAAAAGAGTTTTGAAATAAAGAGAGGAACATTAATTTCCAAAAGGAGCTTTTAAAGATAAAGGATTCAGTAAATTATCTCAACCCAAAGGAAGAAAGTTTTTATTAAAAATATGAACTAAAGTATGTTTTGGGAGTAGTATTGAGCACTGATGTGGTAATGAGAGTTCAGATAACTCAAGTCCCCATGTAAACCATGTAGCTTTCATGGTTATTAACGTGTCATACTTTTTAGATTATCAGGTAAGTCTAGCCAGTGGATCCACTAGGTAGAGGATGTTCTATACGACGACAAAGTGTATGGCAGTTCTGGCAGTGCGTGCAAGACGATATATCACCACTTAGGCTCATAGTGGTGGTTGTCGGTTAGAGAAACTCCCACATTATTAATTACATGGTTCCTCAAGGGGTTCTGCTTAGCATGAATGGCGGTATGAGACTTCATTCATGCATTGCACAAGTAGACCTTGAGAGGGAGCATGATATGTTTTTATGATATTATTATCTTGAGTTAACATTATGTTTTTAAATAACTTTTCTTTATATTGCACTTGTTTTAAACTGCTTTATATCGAAATGAGTTCAGTTAAGTATCAAAAGATAAGTATATTGAGTTGAGTATCCATAGTAGAGTATCATATCTTAGAGTCAGTATTTAATCTCTGAGTTGAGTATCTTATTCTTGAGTATTCCTTGAGTTTCAAGTTTGAGAAGAGGTAAGTATGTTTCCATCTTTTATTAAAGTAAAAAGCTTATATTATGCATTAGAATTCTCCTTACATGCTCGTACATTCCATGTACTGAGCCATTTGTCATGCATCTTTTGATGACGCAGACACAGGTATTTAGGATCATTAACAAGAGCTGTGTTGATACACTCCAGAGTTCGAGTTAGCCATGGTGAGTCTCCTTATTTCTGGTGGATTTCATTTACTTTTCAGTTTAGTTAGGAGGTCGTGGGTCTTGCCCCGACTTCCATCTTTATCTGTTAGAGGCTTCATAGATAGTCAGTTTAGTTAAGGAGTCTGTATTTTGCATTTAATTTATTAAATGTTTTAAAGACTAATGTTGCCTATTTTATGCGTAATTGAATATATTATTTTATTGAAAGTTGTTCATTTGAGTTAAAGCTTCTAAAGTTGAGTTTCTGAATTTTATTTCAGTTTTTAATCTTTGTATGCTTAAGTTAGTCTTCCGCTTGTAGTCATCCAGGATGAGAGTTCGCTTGGGGACCAGCAATGGTTCTTAAGTGCTGACCACGTCCAGTGTGTAGGCTAGGGTCATGACACATTCAATTTTGAAGACATTATCAAAACAATAAATAATGAATGAAAATTTAATTTGAGATGAAGAAATTGTAGATTTTTCATTAACAAAAGCTTCAAGTTCATCATATTAAAACTCTGCCATAAATAATAATTTAGAAACAAAAATAAATTATTGACTTTTCTATTTTTTCTGTGTTCATCACACCCTTTTACTGATTCAAAGAAAATGAGATGGGTGGGTGGGTGGGTGGGATGGAGGTGTTTCAAAGAAAGAGTAAGAAGCTAGAAAGTTCTTCGAAGAAGAAAAAGTAAAAGGCGAGGAAAGTGGTGATTGAGGCGGCTAGAAGAGAAAGAAAAAGGATCACGATAGGGTTCATAGAGTAGATGTAGGGTCAGAATGAGGGTTTCAAAAAAGGAAAAAGAGGTTGGAGGGGGGGGGGGTTCAAGAAGAAGAAAGATGTGGTGCAAGTGGGGTTGAGGGTGGGAGGGGTGGTGGGGTGTAAGGAAGATGAAGGGGCTGGTGGTACTAAGAACTTGGGGGGGGGGGTCTAAGGAAAATAGAGGAAAGAAAGATTATTGGGTGACCTTTTTTGACTTGCCACGTTAGCTATTCGGGTGTATTCGATTCACTTGAAAGATGTTAAGGGGTTACTTAAACACCCATATAGTTTAAGTGTTAAAGTAGTTTTGCTGCCAAGTTTAGGGGGGTTTAATGTATTTTCCCATTATTTTCTTGATTTTATGATTTATATTTATATTAGTAAATTTATTTAAATAAATTAGCTTACAAATTATTTAGAGAGAGTTGTCTGTTACTAAATAAATCCAATACAAATCAGTACAAATTTGAAATGTGAGTTGTTTATTTGTATATGACGTGTGTGATCTTTATATATATATATATATATATATAATCTAATTATTTGTATTTTGAACAATTAAAAAAATTACATACATATTAAAATTGCAACTTGCAATTTTTATGCGTGAATGTAGATGCTTTATTCAATTTTACGATTGTTGGCCATCTTTTCGATTTTCAAAGTAGATTTTTTATCTTTTTTAAATTGAAAAATGACATTTGTGAGTGATAAATTTATTAAGATGACAATCATTTCCTCAAATAATTCAACTGAAAAAATAGCAAACATGACAACAAAATTGTTGTTCTCATAGCTAGTTAGAAGGCCATTGAAAAATATATATTGTCCGATTATCTACCTTGACCCACTTAAAAAATAATTCACGGGTATAATTGGAATTTTGTTTATAGAGTTTTAATCTAAACACAAGATGAGGTGGGAAACAATTAACCAAACACCTGATAACAATAAGCATTACATTACTAATCCATGCACTACTAATCCCTGCATTGTTAATCCATGCATTACTAATCCCTGCTTTATCAATCTTATTACCAAACGATCCCTTAGGGTTTTAGAAGAGAGTTCATTCAATTCATTCATAAGTTCTTTTATTTTTTGATGCAAGATTTTACTTGTGTCAACTTTAAACGACCATATATCTTAGAATATAAGGAGTTACGTAAGCCATAACCTATCAGATTAAAGGTATTTGAATCTGTTTTCCAACGCCACTAATTTTGCGCCAGTCCCATTTCTGAGTAAACATTTATGACCATTTTAGTAACTGATACAGTGCAATGACGAATTAGCCGACGGAAAAACGTTAATTTTTTTTTTTTTGTCTTTTTACCTCCAAGAAAATCCTAAACGAACTTCTTGACCAATTAAATATCAAAAACCAATCAGATGATCATCTTTTAACCCATCATTCTTTTATCTCTCAAACCCTAGGGTAAAACCCTAAGCAAAAATTAAATTAGAAAACTCCATTCAAGATCTTTCAATCTTTTTCCGATCTTTTTCAAGATTCTTCTTCAAGGAAAGTCCTTCTCCAAGAATCATTCTTTACAACTCAAGTTACTACATAAATTACGAAAATTAATGTAATTCATAATTCTTGGTCATACAGTTTCAACAAACTAATTCAAGAAATTTCAAGAAAGATTTTCTTGATTTTTCTCCTTCGTGTTATGGTTTCAAGGCTTCTTATCAAGTTCTTCTTCAAGATTCTTCAAGAACCTTTTTCTTTTAGGTATGTAAGGTTATCATAGTGTTGGACTAGTTCGTCCTCACGCCCTACATCTTCTTTCAAATCAGTAAAAGAGATATCTAGAATTCTACTCCTAGATATGAGTAGTTTTTTTTAGATAAGTTGATTTGAGTTCTTGACTTCATGGTTCTTTTAAAAATTATATTCCCAATTTTTGAGTTTTATATTGTTATTAAGATCCTTCAGTTGATTTGTTCATGTTTATATTTTATCATGAACCCTATTTTGAGTTATAAATTATAAGAAGCTTTTTAAAGCCAACAATTCAGTTTAGATTGAATTTTTGAGGAAGTAAAAATGAGTTATGAGAAAAGAGTTTTCTAAAACATGATTAGTATGAAAATCGAGTATGTCATCAATGTATGAACAGTATTGTATCTAGATATACCATCAATCTTTATGCAGTATGACTTCCCGAGTCATCAATGGTCATATTATAATATGATTTTGATATGTTTTGTGAAAGAGTTTTCTAGTATGAGTTGAGTAAGATTATAAGGGGACTATGTATTCCCATAGGTATCAATTTTAACATTGATAAGAGAGAAACTGAAATTTCTAAATGAGTTATTAGTTTGAAAATTATTTCAAGAGCAGATATCTCTTTTAAGAGGATAGATTGAGCAATCATTTCAAACCACACGAAGATTTATGTTTTTAAACATATGAGCAAGAGTATATATATATATATATATATATATATATATATATATATATATATATATATATATATATATATATATATATATATATCATTAGGAGTAGTATTGAGCACCAAAATAGGGGAAGTTCAGGCAACTCACCCCCCATAAACCATGTATGCCAACACGGGTACAGGTGTAACGACCTATTTTTATCGTTATGGAGAAGCCAATGGGGAAGAAGTTTGGGCAGAAAACTTCTTTTGTAGTAATTTGGAAATTCTATTCTAAGCCAAACTTGGACAAAACCTGAGTCAGGGGAGGTTTAGACAAATCTGGTAATGAATGGGGGATCAAATTATGAATTTTATACTATGAGTGGATAACCAAGACGTTAAGTAGCATGTACCGCCTTACAGAATCAAATTTGGGCGAGTAGAACTTCTGAAACTTATCTTGGCGTGAAAGGGTAGTTTCTGAATGTCAAGGGTTGAAGGTATGTTGTGAAATGAGTGCTTGAAACCCAAATTCTGAGTTTGTCTCCATGCAAGCCGTTGGGGCGGGGCCGCTGTGGTGGGTTGAATACCGCTGTGGTGGGACAATCCCGAACTTAAGCCGGGATATATTCAAAATTCATTATTTTCTGCAAAACTTCGTTCTTGAGAGACAGGAGACGATCGAGGGCGATTCTTGACAATTTTCCGCAATTTCTAGCGCTAAAGGTAAGATAATTACTCCCATAATCCGTATTTTGATATTTAAAACTTAGAATCTTGGGTAATTATCATTGGGAGGGGGGGGGGGTTGTCTGAAGTTGAGGTGGAAAAAGTCCTTATTGAACATTAGGACTTGGGTTGGGCCTCGGGTTGATAATTTTTAGTTATAATCCGCGTAAGTTAGACCTTGTTTATTAATCCAAGCATTATTTACTATTTTATACCAAAAACAAATGGAAAAAAAAGACTCAAGTGTCTTAAGAGGATTCAAGCTTAATACGAGGTAGGTGATGGTTTGATTTCCTATTTGTGTGATATATGCCGATTGATTTCTTTATTGTATGCATGCATGTATATGAATAATGAAATGTGAATCGAACCTTATGAAATGATTATGTGTGAACAACTAAATGCAATGAACCTACTACTTGACCAAGTGACTATATGTATTGTGCATTATAGTGTGTTTGTGATTGTGGTTGTGTTGATTGAATCGAGTGTCACGTTCCGACACATGCATTGGATCAGTGTCACGTTTTGACACATATATTGAATCGGGTGTCATGTTCCAACACATAAACAATTTGGGTATGTATTTCATGAGAGAACCACTTTTTTTTGTGTGTGTGTTTGTGTCATTGATATTATACATTGTATGTTGCTCTAAAATGACTGAATTGTGCATTTCGTATATGTGTTGACTATGTTGTAATTACTTAGGTATATTGTTAACATTGGAGTGGTCGATCTGACCAGTACACTATGGTTGTGTACTGATACTGCACTTACTCATTTTTTTACTAAGCACAGGGCATCTTCATGCGGTTATTGACATACCTCGATTAGGAGATCACAAATAGAGACCGAGTTCAAGGGTGATCTAGTTCTTTTGGGCTTCCATGGATCCTCTATTGTTTATTCCATTACTTTCGGACTCAGGCTTTATATTTAGACTTATTTGTGTTAGTATCGGGGTTACAACCCTCTTTCTCAGACTTGTTAGTAGAATTCTTGTACATTGGCATTTAGGCTACAGGTTGAATTTCCGCAATATTTATGTTTAGATATTCATTTAAGCTTTCGGAGTTTATGGAAACTCCATGTTATACTATCATGTAAACCTGCTTCCGTATCATCGAATGTTTAGTTTTTTTGTTAAGTTGCTTATTGGGTTGTAGTAATGATTCTTCCACCGGATGGTTAGTATGGGTGTCAATCACGGTGATCTGGGTCGTGACAAAATGATCGTACTTTTAGATGATTCCTTACTACTTTTTAAGGAGTCTGTAACCAACAGTGCAACAAAAATTTTCAGAATTTCCAAAAGGGCAACTCAATATATTTTGATACCAAAAGGGTAAGATTTTGTTGCTTTCTAAAATAGACAGTTTTGGAGAGTCTTTCAGTTTTCAGATATTTTATTTAAACTTATATTTCAAACTAAGTATATTGGGAAAATGCATAAGTACCCCTCAACCTATATCAAAAATCTCAGAGACACAGTTATACTATACTAATGTCCTATTACCCTCCGAACTTATTTTATAAATAATTTTTGTACCCCTTTTCGGCCTACGAGACACTATCATTGAAAATTGTCATGACGTGTTGGACCAGGAGATAGTTTTGAGATTCAGTAAAGCGTTTTTAAACATTTCTTTCATTTTGATGTTTATGTATGCTCAAGTTGGTCTTCCGCTTGTAGTGGGACTTCATTCTTTCAATTTTCTTTATTTTATAGAACATGATATTTTATAATTTCGTTTATTATTTTATGATTGGATATATTACTTCTCCACGGTACATCTTATGTAGATACATATTAAATGTTCACTATTGCAAAGCTAGTTATCTTCTAGAGTTGCTTAAATGCAGATTGTAATACTACATTAAAAAAATATGAAAGGAGACTCGTATTTGTATAATTTTCCGCACCCATTTAGAGATTGATTCAATCCCATCCATTCTGCATAACCCTAAATTGCTCTGCCCCGTCCAATATATTGCCATCCCTAAACTCCTTAATCCTCTTAGAAGCTTTAAAACAGGGTTATTTTCTTAGAAGTACTTTTGAAACATTGACCAAGCACAATATACTACTTCTAATGTTGATTAATGTTGAAATATATTTAAAACCTTTTTTTTCTAAAATACGTATAGATCAATATTTTATACTTATTATTGAGCTAAGTGACGTAAGTATTTTCTCGTGTTATTAGAGGTAGGAATGTAATTTTCACCAAAGGCTTGAGTCACGTGATATTCCCCCAGGCCGTCAGTAGAAAAAACAAAATAGGGCAATAAATCCCTATTTTGCTGTACTGAAAGAGCAGAAACTCGCAGGTGAGATTCTCCCTCTCTCTCATCGGAGAGACAAAGAAGATAACGTACAAAGAGAGAGGAATGGGACAAGAAGGAGATTGGGAGTGTAGTAGTTGTGGTAATAAGAATTATGCATTTAGATATTTTTGCAATAGGTGTAAGCATCTTCGTGTCCTTGTTGACAATAAAACTCCTCATGATTCAAAGTGGTTTCCTCGAATTGGTATTGGATCTTCACTGGTATGTATCTTTCTGGATTTGTATCTGTTTTTTCAATTCTTTGATTGATTGTGCAAAGTTATGAAATTGTAATAGTTGTATGTATGTGAACTTACTGATAGATGCTGATAGAGGCGATGTAAGAGTTGGATTTTAGTTGATAAGCTTCGGTAGCCTGTTTGGTCAAGCTATTAAAATTGGTTCATTTTGTGAAGTGTTACCTCAAGGAAGTACTTTTGGTGAGAAATGGAAGCTAAGTTCCTGCTCATGGCATGTAATAAGCTACCCACCAAGTAATTAGAAGTGTAGACCAATTAGTTCATATCCGAGTTGGACTCACGTGTGAAAGAGTGGGTGCACGTGCACCCGTTAAAACATGTCTATACTTAATTAAGGATCATCTAATTAAATGTGCACTCTTAAACACATAACCTGAGTTGCTGCATTGGTCCAAAGCTGTTCAGTGTGCTTCTTCGCAATTCACAAGCGCAGTGTGCTGAGTTTGATTCTGGCTGTTAAATTTTCTCTTTTTTTTGTCATTTTTTTTCAAAAAGACTTATTAAAAACCTCCAGCGAGATTTAGTTGATATGTTCGACCAAATATAGTGATTGATTCTCTAAAAAAATATTTATGATATCAATATATGATACTTTTGAAATGAAGGAGTGAAATAAGAGGAAATTGGGGCTCTTGGATGAAAGGACGTAAAAGTTTAGTCAAGGTTTAAAATCTGTTCATTTTGGAAACAAGTTTTCAGAAAGTGCTTTTGGTGAGAAGACAGAAGTTAATTCCCCTTTCATGACCAATGTAACAAGCTACACCAAGTAAAAAATGTTGAACAATTAGTTTATAAGGACTAATTGTATAAGCATTCATGAGTTTCAGAAGACAAGCAAATGACTAGCAAATGACTGGGAAGTGCAGAATTCCTAAACATTATTGGCCAGTTTAAAGGAACATAAGAAGGGGAAGATGAACTTTGGTGGCAATGCAGAGGCAAAGGAACCTTTAGGGTAGGCAAAGCATACAGATGGTTGAATAGTCACAATCAACAGAATGTCAACTGGCCCTGGAAAACTATATGGAAAGCGAATATACCCTACAAGGTATCATGTTTTATTTGGCTCCTATATAAGGAAGTTGTTGTTACACAAGACAATTTGATGAAAAAGGGGATAATTTTATGTCAGAGCTGCACTTTTTTGCGGAGAACAAGCAGAATTGTTCAACATTTGTTCCTTCACTTCTAGATCACATGTTAGCTTTGAAGGATTTTCATTAACCTTAAAGGTTTCTCCTGGACTATGCCAGGAAAGGTTACAAGGTCCTTCAAAGTTGGGAAAAAGGTGGGATTCTAGCAAGAAGCAGAAGTACGTGGAGAATCGTACCAGCCAACATATGGTGGAAAATCTAGAAGGATAGAAGTTGTAAGTGTTTTGAGAACATAGAAAAGTATGGAACAGATCAAACTTAAATGTATCTTGATTCTATGTTTTTGGTGTAATCAGATTCGGCCTAATGATCTTTTATCTATTATTGATGTGTTAGATTCATTATAGACATGGGATCATAGGATCTAGATTTACTTGTAAATATGGCCCTAGTGCAGCCCATGTACTGATCTGTTTCTATCAATAGACACAAAGTTACCAGTTTAAAAAAACAATTAAAAATGTATATGTCGACGTGCGTATAAATCAAACATGTATGAGACAAAAAATACTAATAGACAAAATATCTTTAATTAAAATCATTGTAAAGTACGTACCATTATTGAAACAAAATAACAAAATTCTAAAAAATAAAGCACACATAATTATATGAAAAATAATATGAAATTCAAAATTTTATTTTGATGCATAGACTTCGATAAGAGATATTATTCGATTATATTAGTGAAGCACTAGATCAATTACTTGCATCCTCTGATGGGGGTTGTGCGGAGGACATAGCTCCATTTTCTAGCTGCGTCAATTGGACATTAACAAATCCTCAACAATATTTAACCATTCTTTGAACTTGGTCTTTTTCTCAGCATTGAACTGGTACATGACCTCCCACCAACCTCTAACTCTAGCCTCGTTCATTTGATCTATCATTCAAATTTCGGAAAAGGGCCTAAAATACCCTCACACTATTGGAAATGGTACAAAATTATCCTCCATCCACCTATTGGCTCCGAAATACCCTTCCCACCCACCTATTGGGTCCAAAATACCCTTGTCATCCACCTTTTGGTTCAAAATTGACCACTTATTTAACGGTTTTATATTTAAACTATTTAAATATTTTTTTAAATACGTGGCACGCAACTATATGTTATAATTTAACTTATTAGTATAATTTATAAATCAATCCACTACCCACCCATTACTAATTAAACCCCTCCAAATTAATACACCCGTCACATTATTAATGCAACAACAAAAAAGCTACTGCCAATTGAGTGTTTTTAAAAATTTGAGGCGAAAATATCTATAGAAGTAAATTATCATACGTTAAGTGTCTAAATAAAAATTACCGATAAACTTAAAAGTCTGACTATGTTCATCTTAATTATTCTTACGTCTCAATTATGTGATGTTACTTCATAGTTAACTTTTTTTCAAAATAATATATTAAAGGTTTTAAAACAAATCATAAATATTTATAAAATTATATTTTAAAAAAGTGCATGAATTAATTCGGGATGTATTACTTCTTTACCTTTAATCATAAATTCTTAATTCAATCTTGAAAGAGAATCCTATTGAAAGTGTCCTCCTAAATAAGCGGCTCAACCTATATTTAATTGGGGTTTCGATTCAGACTCAAATAATTTTGAGTGTCATTTTTAGGAATCTATAATTTCATTGTGTTTTAGCAGTGTTTATGACAATTTTGATATTATAATTGGATTATTAATTGGGTGGCGTTTAGTTAATAATGAGTGGGTCGTGGGTTGATTTATAAATTATATTAATAAATTAAATTATAACCAATTGTTGAACGCCGAGTATTTTAAAAAATATTTAAAGAGTTTAATTTTAAAACAATTAAAGAAGTGGTCAAGTTTGAACCCAAAGGTGGATGACAAGGGTATTTTGGAGCCAATAGGTGGATGAAAAGGGCATTTTGGAGCCAATAGGTGGATGGAGGCTAATTTTGTACCATTTTCAATACTTCAAGGGTATTTTAGGCCCTTTTCCGTTCAAATTTTTTTCTTTGCAGCTTTTTCCTTTGTATCAAAGTCATTTAGCCTATAAAATGATATATTATTGTGGGACATATAAAATGATTGATGACTACATTAGCAGTCGGATGAACAAATGAATATGGCTTATCGGTTTAAGAAGAAATAAATACTTCAAGATCGACATCACATTCTCAAACAAGTTCACTTGCTTTCTTATATAAGCCTAAATGACGTTTAGAAAATGAGGCATATCGATTAAAGGTTGAACATTGGGTTCTTAGGACATGGAGCTCTCCAACAACTTCTTTTGAGCTTTAACTGGTCTCTAGGGGAGGCTGGTCAATACCAAAGCCATCCTGCTGATCGGTATGGACTGCTGCAAACTCCTGGAGTTCCATACGCAAGCCAAACAAATCAGTTGCTTCCATTTCCAAATGGATGGCGTAATGGTGACTGTCTCTGCAGTTGTGGCTTTCACAACTACTCTTCTAGAGCTCTGGTATTTGCAAATAGAACACTAAATACTTCCAATGTATCAAAAAGCATTTTTAACTGGTGGTTTCATGTGGATACACATCTTCTCTTGTAGTGCAAAAAATGCAATGCTTCTGCACCTATAGCTTCATCGTCTTCTGTTGCCAGTACCCTTATTACATGTTTGCACATCATAATTCTTTCATTGGTTTTACGTTAAATTAATGAGTATAGATCACAAGCTTATATTTTATGCAAAAGAATTATATATATCAGAATGCTTATGCAGTCACTGTCCTTATTTTAATTTTTTGTTGTTACCCTCCACCTTAGCTCCCCACTTTGTGCTCCCTTGGTTACTCAAACCTGCAACCTCAGGGTTGGAGGTGGAGGGTGCTTACACTTGAGCAGCCCTCGCTTGTCACAATTACTGTCCTTGCAGAGCTCTTCTTAACTATTTCTACTTTATACCTAACTAGTTTTCCCAGTTTCATTTTAGTTCCTGCGAAACCATTGGAACCTATAGATACATGAAATATATTGAGCAAGGGCTTCCAATTAATTTTACTTGTGTTGGGAGGAAAAACTGATTTGAACATTTAGACATGTTGATGTTTCTCAGCTGAATCTTTGTTTAAAAACAATTTTTTTTTTTCTGTAACATAGTGGGAAGATTAAAGGAAAGCCGTAAGTTATGTTGCTTGGACTTGCTATTTTTCTGGCTTTGGTATCTGTTGTTGTTTATTATGCTTGGGTAGGTGATCTCACTATTTTGCTGATGGTACTGTTCCTTACTTGTATGCTCAACACTGGTTTCCTATTAGTTGTCGTGTTTCCCTTACTGTTGTTTCTCCTTTACATTATGTTTTTGATTTGCTTCACCTAAGCCAAGGGTCTTTAGTAAGCCACTTCTCTACCTCCACGAGGTAGAGGCAAGGTTTGCGTACACTTTTCCTTACCCAGACCCCACTTTGTGGGATTTCACTGTGTATATTGTTTCTCTTTGGCTAAGAAAATTGTGCCTGTCTTTTTACTTGCACATGTTTGCTTTTGGTCCAGTAATCTGTGCGTGTAACTGAAATAGTGTGATCTGTCCTATCTTCCCTCGCACAATGAAGCTCTTGGAACAAAGCGATTAGCATCTGAGGAACTTATCCATGATTGGGACAACAAGAGGCTGAATGCAGGGCATGTAAGGAACCATATTTTGGTATTGATATTGATAAATTGATGTTATGGATTATTTGGTTGACATTCTTACATTCTTTTATTTGAACTTTTAGACATTTGGGTATCAACAAGGCTATCCATGAGCAGAATGGATGGGGGATTCAGGGGGAAATCAACTAACTGCAATCCCAACGATCTTCCTTAATGAAAATTCAATGGTGCTTCCTTTGCAAGCCAACACGCAGATTCCTCGTGTTCCAGCACCACCTACACTCCTTGGTAAAGTGTCAGATTTTATTATGTACTTATGCTTGTGGGTTATTTAGACTTACTAGTGGAGGCAACAGAAGATACTCACATTTGTACTTCAAACTGACGTAGCACTAGGATCATTTATTTTGGAAAATAGTAGTGCAACAATCACAGGATAATTTGTTCCTAAACACCACCAAATTAAATGGCCGGACAACAAGCCATCATCGAGAGTTTTTTTGTTGCAATAGGAACAATTTCATATTCTAATTGTAAAAAAGGGTGAATAGGCTGTGAGGCATATATGGCATCTTTACTAGGAGAAGGAAAGAGAAAAATGGACAAGCTACAACTCAAAATCCAGAATTACGAATGATGGGCAAGAGATAAAGATAAGTTTAAAGTTACCAATTCAAAAAATAAATAAAGATAAGGTTATGCTAGTGGGCTGAGTTACGTAATACAGGTGTTCTTCCCATCTGCTCAAGCTCTTTAAAACAGAGTTATTCATTACCTATGCTAATGGGAGTTAGCAGGTACCAGGTGGAATTTGTCACGGTGCAAGTAGTGCCGGACACCACTGTCTTGAAAAACACTAAAAAACGTCTAAAGTTTGATGTGATTTAAGGGTATTATCAGTTTGTTTGTTTCCATTTCTTTTTCCGATTTTTAGCTGAAAATTCTTTTACTTATCCAATCACTGCATTGAAAGACAACTGATACAGGGCTTCTAGCAACCTAGCAAGGCTTGTTGTACGTTATTATTAAGGGATCTTCGTGTAATTACCCATTAAAAATATATCAATCTTTTGTTTGCACAATTTCATCTAATCTGTTCAGATATGTATTATCACTATGCAACTAGCTTTCTCAAAAAAAAAAAATGATGCAACTGGCAAAACCAACTGCAAACTTATAATACAAGATGACTAGCTCCAAACGAAACAATCATGTTCTACATCTAAATATAGTGCTAGAGACAATTCTTTACGCTCATTTTTCAAATTGTGTTGTTGCATGTTTTTATCAGGGCAAAGCAATGGCGTGATGGGGACTAGATGTGCACAAATTGTAGTAATCAAAATTACGCTTCTCGATCAAATTGTAATAGGTATGCTCCAAACTTGATTAATTAATTGTCAATTTGTTCAGAATTTTCTTTTCATAAAGGAGAAATCTCTGAGGGACAGTGGTGCACCTCAATGGAAAATTGGCTTGCTCCTCTACCTGTCTCCATTTAACTACTAGGTTTGAGCCGATGACGTATGCCTACAGTCACATCACGCGTTGCACTCTTACCACTAAGTTAAAGTCATGGGGGCTGCTTTATTCATATCTTTGAACAGATAGTGAGCAAATGCTAGTAAACCTCATATTATTAACTTGACTTCGATAACTCCAGTGAAGTTGTAGTTTCTGTTCTTCACGGAGGTACTATCAATTATTTTTAAAATTGCATTTGGACATTTCATATTGCCTTGTATTCTCATTGTTATGATGGTCTTCTCAATCACATTTTTTTAATGAAGAATAAAAGGTTTTTCAATCACATGTAAAGTATTTAATGTTCAAAAAGATTCATCCTCTGGAAGAACAGAGGGAGGGAAGCGGTGTTGGCTTAATTGCATCACCTGAGATATGTTGGCCGAGAGACAAATATGGAACTGAGAAAACTTGATGAGGAATATCTATTTTTCTTTCAATCTTGATCCCCAACAATCCATTTTCAAAACATATATTTTTTTAACTTAGTTACTTGGTTTTCAAAACATATTATTGTGTCTTGACATCTAGGACTTTTGCTTGTATAGGTGCAAAAGTGAGAGAGACGTACCAACTCAACATGTTACTGTTGCATATAATTTGCATTATAACCAACTTGAATTTGTTGTATCTTTACAAGATACATTGGTATCCTCCTTTAAAATTTTTATCATGTTGTGTGTAGTTTTAGTAGATTTTGTGAACATCTAATGAGGTATATTAGTGTATATGGTGTAAATTTATCGTTTTACTAGTTCTGCTTCGGGTGACCGAGGTACTCAAGAGAATAGTATCAGTATGTTCTCTATTTTCTCTTTGAACTGTTTCTTCAAATACTTTTAGACTGATATTGCAATCTGTATCAACTTGAGTCATCTGATATATTTATATTCAATCGTTTGTTTATCTGGTGAAAACGAACATGAGATGCAATCGTTTCCTCTCTCTGTCTCTCCTGTCTGATGTATCTGAAAATGATAGTCTATTCAAGTATTTGCCTGTGGAAATCATCAAATTTGATACACAACAAATGAACAAGAATATGTTGATCATCTTCTCAATTCACACATATATACATCAACAACATACCCCACTTGTGTAATTGCACTTAGTATGTTGTTGTTGTATACATCTTAAATGTGTACAATTTTGCATATTTAAAGAATATTGAACTTACAGGCACTCTTTGTCTTGATTATAAAAAAAAAATGAACCAACATACTCCCTAATAAACAGAATACTTAGAGTAACAACCAATTATTCAATGGTAAATATCTTTCTTGAGACCTCTACCATTATCCTTATACTAAATTCAAACTTAACATGGATTTTGTGGTTATTGTTTTGGTTTCTGACTTGGTACCTAGTATCTGTATTGAGATCTGACTATATTTGAATTTGTGATAGGAAGTCCCACAATGGGGGTAAAGCTCTCCTTTAGAAAGATGACTCCATATCCAGGGCTCAATCTGTTTTTAAGAATATCAGTGTTCTTGATTTCCCTCTTATTGGAAAATAATCCAGTAATCAAAGGGATTAAAGACCTCATTTTCCTTTTCATTTTATTCTTAAGTTGTGAAGGACTAGTCTCCATTTTTTTATTTACATGATCTTTGCTGACAATGATCCTAGTGAGTAAAGGTGTACTAGAAAATTTAACAGACCTCTTTGTCTTGAACTCAATCTCATTGTCATCTTCATCTTGAAACTGTGTTCTGGCTTCAACTTTGGATGATGGATTCTCAATGTATTTGAGATCTTCATCAATCTCAGGATTATCCAGCGCTAACAGTACTTTCTGCTTCTGTTATCTTCTCTTCAAATGTTGTATCTCTCTTTTTGTTAGTTGTAGCTCTTATTTTAGAGATTGAAGGCAATGTGCCATGAATGTTCCTTCTTCTTTACTTTTCTGGAGGCTTTGCTTCGTCTCTTCAAGCTCAACTGTCACTGGCGATTCAAGTTTAGGATGGTTCTGCACTTGCCTTGCTTTGCAACTAATAGAGTTGAGGGCTTAAATAGTTGTGTTTAGAGTGACAAAACTAGTCGATGAAAATAATGACCCGTTTATCCATTAGCTTAGTCTATTTTGATCTGTCCAATTAAACCCAGAGGGTTGGTTTATGGCCTGTTCCAAAGCCTATTTCAGCCTAAGTAATGACTTGTCCATTTATTGACACAACTTATTATGATCAGTCTAAATTCATCTTTTTCACACTTGTAGTTGTTCCCTAAACTTATATTTCTATTTTGTTTTCAATTTCATTAGCATTGTTGTTTTCATCTATGTTGCCTTGTGTAGTTTCTTTCGTACAATAACTACGTCCCTAATCATTAGCAACTTGGGGTCGACTATATGAATTTTTGCTTTGCTGCATCAACTCTCACATGGTTATTTAAAAATTAAGTGTAAGTCAAAAGGAGAAGAAAAAGAACCTCTTTGAGTTTCTTGGCATAAATTTCTCTCCAAATAACATGACTGCTTCCTTCACTGACCCGAATGGCTTCCTCGTTCCGATCTCTACACGTCCCCGCACCACCAGTCCTCCTCCTCTTTCCATTTTATACTTAGTCAGAACTCAATATGCAGGAAAAAAGATGATGAAATCTGGTGTTTGTTATTTGGTTTGAGCTTTGTGTGTATATATATTGCATGAAGAACTAAGGAAAAAAAATGATGAAATCTGGTGTTTGTTATTTTACATTCTTTTATTTGAACTTTTAGACATTTGGGTATCAACAAGGCTATCGAGGAGCAGAATGGATGGCGGATTCAGGGGGAAATCAACTAATTGCAATCCCTAGAGAAAACTCAATGGTGCTTCCTTTGCAAGCCAACATACAGATTCCTCGTGTACTAGCAGCACCTACACTCCATGGTAAAGGGTAAGATTTTATTATCTACTTATGCTTCTGGGTTTTTTAGACTGACTAGTGGAGGCACCAGAAGATACTCACATTTATTTTGGAAAATAGTAGTGCAACAATCACAGGATAATTTGTTCCTAAATACCACCAAATTTAAACGTCATCGAGTGTTTTTCGGTCATGTCTAGGGGGGTACTTGTGCATTTTACCGATATAAAATAAAGTTTAATGATATGGCTATATAGTTTCTTATAATTAAGTGATCTTTGAAATATAAATACTTATGATATTTCATTTTTTTGTAGTCAGTTCTTGAAAACATGTAACTAATATATTTTATTGTAGTCTAGCATGGAGCGTAAGAAAGCATTAGGACGCAGAAAAATTTCATTAGAGAAAATAGAAACGAAGTTGCTCGATGTTCCTCATTTTCTAAACGTCGTTCATGCTTATATAAAAATGGCAGTAAACTCGTAAGAGAATCTGATGTCAATCTTGGAATTGTTCTTTCTTCTCCATCTGGTAAACATTATTCATTTGTTCACCTGACTACTGATGTAGTCATTGAACGTTTTATAAATACCACAACAGAATTAGGTCTAGGTGCACAACTCGTTGCTGCAGAGGCACGTATTGAGATATTTATCAGTCATTTTGCATTTATTAGTTACTCTAGTTGTTAGTTAGTCCACGTCCACGTCACTATGGTTAGTTAGAATTAGTTAAAAGTTTGTTATAGTGTTAGCTGTATCTTTCATGAATTAGTTAGTTTCTTCATTATTCTGATTAGTTCTATAAATAGATTAGATCACAAGTTGTAAAGTTCAAGTTGATCAATGCAATACACATTTTTTTTCTCTCTATCAATTTTTCCACATGTTTTCTTCTCCAATGGAGACTGCACAGTATTCACCATTGTAGTTGAATGCTTGGTTGCTTCAATTCTTCAAATTGACATGGTATCAGAGCAAGGTTGCTCTCGTTAGATTCTTCTTCAACTCAATTCTTCAATCGGTTCATCGATTTTTCTATTTTTTTTGTGTTCATCGCGAATCTGCATCTGAAGTGCTTTTGCAGTTTCACTGAGAATCCTTTGTATCTGCAATCAATCATTCTGCATCTCTGTTTCAGTAATCTGATTCATCATGGTGGAAGTCACAAATCCTAGCACCAGTTCGACGGGAAGCACTGCAATCGATGTGAGTAGTCATCTCTACATTCATCCATCTGATAGCCCTGGTATTCTTCTTGTTCAATCTGTCTTCGAAGGGATATGTTATAGATCATGGAGAAGAGGAGTGATTAGATCTCTTTCTGTGAAGAACAAGTTAGTCTTTATTACAGGGGAATGTAGGAGACCAGCCCTTAATTCACCTCAATATCATCAATGGGAAATATGTGATAATATGGTCACTTCATGGATACTTAATTCCCTAGGCAAAGACATTGCCGATAGTGTAGAATATGCCTGTGACTCTTTGGAATTGTGGAAAGAGTTAGAAGATCGTTATGATCAAATAAATGGGGCTAAATTGTTTCAGATCCAGAAATAAATAAATGATCTGAGTTAGGGTGCTTTGGATATTACTGTGTACTACACTAGGATGAAGAAATTATGGGAAGAATTAAATAATCTGAATGTCAAAGACCATTGTAGTTGCGTGTGTAATTGTGGAGGAAAAGATAATATGCACAAGGCAGAACAAGACAGAAGACTCATCCAATTTATTATGGGGTTAAATGAAGTAAATACTGTAATCAGAGGTAATATGTTGATGATGAATCCTCTGCCATCTATGGCATAAGCTTTTGCTCTCTTAGTTCAGGAGGAGAAACAAAGAGAGATCAAACCTAACAATCAAATGTTTCTGGAGGCAAGCTCTATGAATTCTACTATGCATACCAATTCTTCAGGCTCATCAGGTGGAAGACAACAATTCAGAACAAATTACTCTGTTTCTACTAGCCATAATGGAAGGCCAAGACCATTGTGTGATTTTTGCAAGAAGTTGGGGCATACCAAAGATAAGTGTTACAAACTGCATGGCTACCCACAAAGCAATACTAATGGACCAGTTTCAAATGGTTATGGTAACCAGAACAACAGACACAACAATGCTCAGAACCAGAGGTTCAATTCAAACCACAGGTCTTCAAAAGGAAAGGGAATAGTTGCAAATGCATGTGGTGTTGATGATCAGTCTACAGAAAGTAATGCTGGATCCTCACAATACACAAATTTTGGTATCACCAAGGATCATTATGAACAACTTATAGGCTTACTGCAGCAGTTTCAAGTGAATGATGCTGAAGAAACAAATGATGATCAGATGTTAAATGAAGCAGCACATTTTGCAGGTGGAGCAGCACACTTTACAGGTATGATAGCTTGTAACTTGTTAGCGGAAACGTGAAATTAAAGAACAAGGAAGAACAACAATATTTAACATGGTTCGGATCAAAATGATCCTACGTCCACCAAAGAACAACTGCACCAATATTTATTTCAGTCTACAAAGAATACAAGTGAAATACTACAAGAGAGAGAACACAAATGCCTTAGAAGGTGAGAAGGCAAGTGAGAGGATGATTTGAAAATGAATTAAGAGCTACTTATTTATAGGAATAAATTCATCCTATTGATGTCATCCATGACATCACTATGTGTCAAAATTGTAAAGGTTAAGAATATGAACCATTTTATGGTTTGCCTAAATTTCACCTACCAAGATACAATCTTTGACTTTTGTTCTTCCTACCAAATATTCATATTAATTCATCTTCCATTTAGTTTGATTCCACAAGAACCAAAACCAACTCTTTCAATCTCCACCTTGGTTTGTGTTCCAAGCATGCGTATAAACAACTCCGGCCAAAACTTCTAAGCTTACTGGGCAATCCCATTGTAAGAAACAAGAAGAATCAAACCTTTGTTGAACATACCAGCTCCACCTAGCAGTTGTTCTTTTAGAGTTGCATCAATTGATGCATACTCCCGCCAAGTCCTTGCAGTGTGCAAACTTGGCAAGCGGGACTATTTTGGTCAACATGTCTGCAGCGTTATCGTCTGTGATAACCTTCTCAACCTTGATAGCTCCCTTTTCTACGACATCTCGAATAAAATGAAATCTGACATCAATGTGTTTGGTGCGCTCATGAAATCTTTGATTTTTAATCAAATGAATAGCACTTTGACTATCACATTTTAGAATTGATTTAAGCTGAACTGAACTCAATTCTGCCACCAAACCTTTCAACCAGATAGCTTCTTTCACTGCCTCCGTTGCTGCCATATATTCTGCCTCTGTTGTAGACAAAGCGATAATCGACTGTAAAGTCGATTTCCAACTAACGGCACTGCCAACGAGAGTAAAGATGTATCCAGTTGTGGACCTCCTTCGATCAAGATCCCCTGCATAGTCAGAATCAACATAACCGAGAATTGAAATACCTTCACTTTTCCGGAAGGTTAGGCCAACATCAGGAGCTCCTTTGAGATATCTCAATATCCACTTGACAGCTTCCAGTGCCTTTTTCCTGGATTTGCCATGTACTTGCTTACCACACTTACAGATTGGGCAATATCTGGACGTGTGCATACCATAGCATACATAATGCTACCAACTGCACTCGCATAATGAACCTTTGACATATGCTCCACCTCATCCATAGATTGAGGCATTTGTAACTCTGAAAGCTTGAATGAGAAGCTAAAGGTGTACTTACAGGCTTACTCATATGCATATTGAATCTTTCAAGAACTTTTCGGATGTACCTCTTCTGAGAAAGATGTACAACACCATTTTCTCTTGAAATTTCCATTCCAAGGATTTTCTTTGCAACTCCTAGATCCTTCATGTCAAATTCCTTGCTCAACAGTTTCTTCAAAATATTTATCTCTGTGATGTTGTTAGCCGCAATAAGCATATCATCAACATACAACAATAGATAAATCATAGAGTTGCCAGACATCTTCTTGTGATATACACAACTATCAAATGCACTCCTCGAAAATCCATGTGTAGTCATGAATGCATCAAACCTCTTGTACCACTGTCTAGGGATTGCTTCAAACCATACAAAGACTTCTTCAGTTGGCATACATGGTCTTCTTTTCCTTCAGCTAGGAAACCTTCAGGCTGATCCATATAGATTGTCTCTTCTAGATCACCATGTAAGAAAGCAGTTTTGACATCAAGCTGTTGAAGCTCTAAATCAAATTGTGCAACCAATGCTAGTAGCACGCGAATTGAGCTATGTTTCATGACTGGAGAAAAGATCTCATTGTAGTCAATTCCCTCCTTCTGACTGAAACCCTTTGCAACCAATCTCGCCTTGAACCTAGCATCTTCCACTTCTGGAATACCTTCTTTCTTTCTGTAGACCCATTTGCATCCAACTGTCCTCATCCCCTTTGGCCTTTTAACTAAGACCCATGTCTCAGTTTTGTGAAGAGACTCCATCTCTTCCATCATGGCTAACTGCCATTGTGCAGCATCTTTGCAAGAAGTTGCTTCAACATACGAAGAGGGCTCGAGATCCTTAATCTCTTCTTCTGCAGCTACGAACGCATGTGCAATCAGATTTTCTTGCTCTATAAGACGTTCCGGTTTCCTTATCTGCCTTTTGTCCCTTCCCTTCGCAATTGTGTATGGTTCATTGGAAGCAAGTTCTTTAAGATCTGCATCTTTTAACTCATCAATTTGAGTCTCTTGATCCCGTTCCTTGGTAAGCTCCACCGGTAGCTCCACCTGCTCGTTGTTCTCGTTTCTAGATAACTCCACAGAAACTTTACGAGGATCAAGTATAGAGGATTCATCAAAGGTAACATCTCTACTAACTACAAATTTGAGTAAATACAAACACCATAGTTTGTACCCTTTTACTCCATCTACATACCCTACGAATATGGCCTTTTTAGCCCTTGGTTCAAGCTTACCTTCATTAACATGATAATAAGCTGGACACCCAAATATTCGCAAGTATGAATAGTTAGAGGGTTCACCTGACCAGACCTCATTCGGAGTCTTAAAGTCAATCGCTAATGCTGGAGACCGATTGACAAAATGAGAAGCAATATGAACTGCTTCAGCCCAAAATACTTTGGACATCTTAGCTTGTAAGAGCATACAACGAGCCTTCTCAAGAAGAGTTCTGTTCATTCTCTCGGCAACTCCATTCTGCTGTGGTGTGTGCCTGACCGTTTTATGCCTTGCGATCCCATGAACCTTGCAGAAATCATTGAACTCTTCACTGCAAAACTCCAAGCCATTGTCCGTGCGAAGATACTTGATTTTCCTCTCCATTTGATTTTCAACCAAAATCTTCCACTCTTTAAATGCTTCAAAAGCATCACCTTTTGTCTTCAGGAAGCGCACCCAAACCTTTCGTGAAAAATCATCAATGAATGTGAGAAGATACCTCTTTCCTCCCTTCGATGGAAGCTTAGAGGGACCCCATAAATCTGAATGGATGTAGTCTAGCACCCCCCGTCTTGTGCTTGCCAGTGCTGAAGCTGACCTTTTTCTGCTTCCCTAAGACGCAGTGCTCACAAAATTCAAGTGTGCTGATCTTCTCACCATTCAAAAGGTTGCGGTTGCTCAACATCTCCAATCCTCGTGCTCTCATATGGCCTAGTCTCATGTGCCATAATTTTGCCTTGTCATCATTAGATAATTGCACTGTAGATGTATTTACAAAGCCAATAATGGTGCTTCGCGCAAGTGTGTAGAGGCCATCCTCTAGCTTGGCCTTCAACATGACTAAAGACCCTTTAGTCACTTTCATAGTTCCTCCTTCACTCATGTACTTATAGCCTTGTTTATCTAAAGTACCCAGGGAGATCAAATTCTTCTTTAGATCAGGAACATGACGGACTTCTGTAATAGTCCTCACGATTCCATCATGGCAGCGAACATGAACTGAACCAATGCCAACTATTTTACAAGTTGCATTATTGCCCATTAATACCGTTCCTCTGCTTGTTTCATAGCTGCTGAACCAATCTTTTCGGAATGTCATATGCAGAGTACAACCAGAGTCTAAGACCCATTTGTTGTCATAGACTCCACTATTGCATGATGTTGTTAGTACATAATCATCATCATTATCATGTACTTGCTCAACAATGGATGCACTCGCCTTTTCTTTGGACTTCGACATAGGGCAATCTCGTTCAAAGTGCCCCTTTTTGTGACAGCCCCAACATTCCGCATTCTTTTTGTTCACACGAGACTTTGATCTGTACTTCGATTTGCTCCTTCCCTTTTGGCTAGTACGACCTCTTACAAAGAGTCCACTAGCTTCGTCACTTTTGTCTCCTTCAAAATGCATCCGCACATCACAAGAGTTTAGTGCTTGCCGCACTTGCTCAAGTTTAATAGGTTGTTTGCTATATATCATTGAATTCTCAATATCACGATATTTTGAAGTCAATGAAAATAGCAAAGAACATGCAAGCGTCTCCTCGTCCTTTTTAATTCCAGCAGTTTGTAAGTCCATCACAAGTTTATTGAACGCATCTAGATGGTCTTGCAACAAAGTACCTGAATCAATCTTAAATGTATGAAGACGCCGTTGTAACAACATCCTTGTTGTCACTGACTGGTCCTGGTAAAGCCCTTCCAGCTTTTC